>QEWY01004125.1:1650053-2236650 GCA_006503575.1 Baylisascaris schroederi | reverse complement strand
CTTAAATTTTCTTCTTCTTTTTTTTGCAAAAACACCACATATTATGTTGTCTCTGCGCCTGGGTATCTGTATGTTTGTTTGTGTGTCTAGCATTTCAAATCTGTCCGGCGTTCATCCCGGACAGCATAAAAGTTGGAAAATGAGATGACGTCATGCGCGTTATAAGGTAATGTGATGCAGGGGAAGAATTCTCGGCCCGCGGAGCGCAGAAGTCGAGCTTTGTTGAGGAGCAATTGGTGTTGGTGAAAACCCTGAGATGAAGGTCGAAATCTGCCTACTTCCGTTTCCCTGCACCCAACTGGCCGATCTATTAGCAAAGTGAAGCATCACTGCACTTACACATAAACTAATTGCTAAAAAAATTATCTGCAATAGGTAACCAAATGCTTTACGGTAAAATCCGGCATCCTGTACTATTTTCACGAGCGGACTACCAAGTGTCTTTTTGATAGGAAAGAAGGGGTGTGCCCTCTTTCTTTGCTGCTCAGAACCCATTTTGAAAGCTGCAACATCAAGTCAGATTCAAGGCGATAGGACAAACCCTTAGGCAGGGCTCTCGTGGTCGTTTACTCCAGTTCACTGGGAAGAAGAATCGGTACAGGTTGAGTCTGCGGCCGTGGGCGAAACGTACTCAGCTAAGAGATTTCCATCTCTCCTATCTTTTTGACAAGGTCTCAGCCGCTTTTTTCCTTTGTCGCGCATCATATGCGTATTATTCTTTCAGTGAAAGCATCATATGAGAAAATAGCCTGAATTCTCCACATGGAGGTGGACAGAATGTTTGGACTTTCAGAATTTGGTGGCATGTTGAGTTAAGAACCTTATATGAGAATAAAAGTTTTGTTTTAGGAATGGCCATGTTAGCCTATTTATCCAGTCCAAGTAACCTGATTTCTTTTCCCACCAGCACACAAATAAGAACGTCGGTTAAATCGACTACCAAAGACTCCCTGTTCAAAGCATAAAAACTTTGGGGAGGGGAACATCCCCCCTCCACGTTACTTCAAAGAACCTAAAATCCCTAACGTATTTTTGACTAGGATGGATCGCAAATAAAATTATTCACAGCAAAGGTGACTTCTAAATCGGCATTTCACTGATTCATCCATAACAACAGAATGTTCGTTACTTAGCGAGAGAGAAGGGCGCATAAGCAATTCAACAAAACACATACTCATAACAGCACAAAACTGTCAGAGTAATAGAAAAAAATGTAAGTAGCTGGTGGAAGAAAAACATCCTCCCATTTGCATGGAAAAGTGGAAATGAAAATACGTCAGGGCTCGCAAAATCCAGACATTTTATAATGTTTTCGAACTGAATACTCCGCACTTTCACTTGTTATACGGCCACCCTTTCCACCTTTTCGAACAAAACTTAAAGATGATCAAAGCCATAAATAAAAACAACTGTCCCAGAATCTTGTAAAGAGATAGACAGTATTCGATTCAGGGTGGGCCATAGCCTCCCTCGACGAACTAAAGACTGTCAGTACCTTACCAATCCATCAAGAAACATCATAGTGAAAAAATACGATTCTATGGATTCTATAGGGCTGAACATAACGCAATAACCAAACATTTTTGTCTTTTAAGCTTTAACCAAGGGATCCGAATGGCCCGGTCACTAACTGTACAACATGAGCTCCACACGATGAAGAACTCTCTGACAAACGCTTCGAACTCGTTGATGCACTTGCGGTCGCCTCAAGGTGAAAACCTCTGTGGGAGTCCACCGATGCTTATTCAGCACGGGGTCACACAACTGCGATTGCATTTTACGGACAGATCTCCAGCATATTGAATTTTCTGATTGAAATCTGAAATTTCAAAACGTTCAACAGAAAAGATGTAGGCGACCGGACCGCAAATGCTTCCTCCAAGATAAACATGACAAGTACTGATCCAGAAAAGTACAGCTTCCATCGAGCCCGATGACTTCGGTTGGCTTCGCCCGACAAAAGAAAGGTACAACGCCTTCAGTGGAAGCAACAGGACGCTCTGTCGAAATCACCTTTTGAAGACCTGAGGGTACGGAACACTCCATTACATCCTGTTAAGCGAAAGCCGTTAGTAACCGTATTCCCACGCTCGCCTTCTAATGCTCGTCTCAAATTTATCTTTGCACATACTACTTTAACCTTGACCACGTCAAATAACCTCCACTCACCGTTGACAAAATTCACGCTCTCGTCGCCATCCGAATAATTGAGACACCTCCCAACTCGAAAATACTTTTGCACAATAAGAGAGGGGAGGACAGGTTACAAGCCACACACTGTTGACTGTATAGGACGAGACCGACCTTCCGCCCACACACTCGTTGCCGTATTAAAGAAATCCGTCACGAACTCTGTCACTCTAGGAAGCACTTCCGGCACATCCCTCCATTGGACCGAAAAGGAGCAGGTGCAAATCTAGACAAGGACGGTTGTCTGGCTCGCTGTGCGCTTCTGCTTCTTTCAATAGCCTTATCACTGTTGCACTGCAGTTTTCTTTGCTCCTCGTGAATAAAGACTTCACAACTCCACTCAAAACATTAACCACGTCACGCCACTCGTCTGCAATTAGCATGTGCCAGCTGCATGATGCGCTCCAGTGGCGTCTATGCACTAACACAGAAAACGACAGCGGAAGCGCAGCACCAATGACACAGGGAACCTCTCCCTGAGTATGCAACACACCGTTTGCCTTTAGACACACTTCAATGAACCGTTCGGCTGTGCGTTTTTCAAACGAGATAAATGAAAGAACGGACGCTGTCGTCACCTTAGTGTCCTCGCAATGAAGCACTCCACTTCGTATCCGCAAGGATTCGGTTCTTAAAAGAGACTGGAAATATTCAAATTATTCAACTAAGACAAAACAGAGAAAAGAACGAAAAGATGAAGTCATCGTAATGCGAGTACAACAGACGGCAGTCACAGTCGAAACGTCAACCTCCACTCTCATGATCTACGACACGCCCACTGCCCCCAAGGCTGTGTCCGCGCATTTCCCACTCTTTGCATTCTACACAACCAAATTTGTTTCCCTGTTTCTAGTTACTCACTGGCGGTGTATATAAAGTACGATCATGACTTGTAATTCCTAATCGAGGCCTAAAATACAGACAAAACGACAGACTCCACCTCTCTTCAGGAAGCTTTTGCTTGCTTTCTGCTCGTTATGGTAAGGTAAGAAGGTGCTCATTTTTCTTCAGAAAGCAGCAGCGAAACCCGAGTCACTCGACTCCACCTTACGTTTGCTGCATCGCCGGTGTTAAGGCGCACCAAAGATGCAGCATACCTCAGATCATTCTCACTATCTCGTGGGACAGGTGTGGATTGTCAATCACGTACCGTTGCGTCGCAACTTCTCCTTCCCTCACCAGCCTTAAGGAGTATCCAAACATGTTGTAAAACGATGCAGTGAAATACATCAAGATTAGAGAGATGGACATAACACAATCATATAAAAGATAATCGAAATAGCCTTCTTGGTCAAACAAAATACGAAATACGTATCCCCAAACCAACTAAGCACCCTTCTTCAGTCTTAAAGTTGTCTCGAAATTGCTATTCGCAGTCTCTTTATGAAACAGTGCTTGAAACACCCTCCCCCTTTTCCTTGCACATTGAAGTTAGCTACTCCATGGACCGAAAGAAAACAATCACATTAACGCCGGAAAACAAAGAAAATCGCAAAATGCAGCACGGATGAAATATCACATTCGAAACGATTGTTACGACGAAGTAGAAAAAAAAAGATAATAGGGCATTTGACATTAGAATAGTGCCGGTAAATTCGTATTTACAACATCCAAGTACCAGTGCAAGGATGCTGACATTGACGTCGACAAACAAAACGATACCGATCTTGTGCAGTCATCCATTCTCCCTCCCATCACGTAAAGACTCCTACCAAATCATGAATTCTGCGGAAGACAACATGATACTTATCACATAAAATCGAATGCGAAAGAACAACATGCAATAGACCCTTCCGCTCTTCTGTGAGGAGAAGGGTATGTAGCCGAAGCCAAAATCAATGAACATGTAACTTTCTTTGCCGTTACTGACTTCTATTACCTATTTCCCGTCTAATATAGCCTTTCTTTGAACAGGAATGTTGCTGAATACTGTCTGTTTCGCAAAGCAAAACGAAAACAACTATGAATCGACTGAGCCTCTACGTAGTTCAAGTCCCAACAACGGTGCAAATTGAAGCAAATCCAACTATCTCAAAAGCCGAGAAACGAATGTGAAAACTGCTGACAAATCTCTCTAGCTCGTCCATTTCAAACACCACTTCGAAACACTTATAAACCTTCGGATGTTCGTTGATTTCGTCGCATGAAGAAAAAGGACGCAAAAATGTCAGTTCCTACGCTCTCCCATGCAAAAGAATATATCCTCGCTCCCAATCGACTTCCTTGCCACTGTTTTCACGAAGCGCCTTACCACTGTAATTTAGAAAGAGTGAACAAGCAAAACATTGTAAGTAATATAGGAAGTGCACATCTACCAAATCATGAATTCTGCGGAAGACAACATGATACTTATCACATAAAATCGAATGCGAAAGAACAACATGCAATAGACCCTTCCGCTCTTCTGTGAGGAGAAGGGTATGTAGCCGAAGCCAAAATCAATGAACATGTAACTTTCTTTGCCGTTACTGACTTCTATTACCTATTTCCCGTCTAATATAGCCTTTCTTTGAACAGGAATGTTGCTGAATACTGTCTGTTTCGCAAAGCAAAACGAAAACAACTATGAATCGACTGAGCCTCTACGTAGTTCAAGTCCCAACAACGGTGCAAATTGAAGCAAATCCAACTATCTCAAAAGCCGAGAAACGAATGTGAAAACTGCTGACAAATCTCTCTAGCTCGTCCATTTCAAACACCACTTCGAAACACTTATAAACCTTCGGATGTTCGTTGATTTCGTCGCATGAAGAAAAAGGACGCAAAAATGTCAGTTCCTACGCTCTCCCATGCAAAAGAATATATCCTCGCTCCCAATCGACTTCCTTGCCACTGTTTTCACGAAGCGCCTTACCACTGTAATTTAGAAAGAGTGAACAAGCAAAACATTGTAAGTAATATAGGAAGTGCACACCACATCAACAAGCGACCAATTCGGACACTCTGCTCATCATTCTCTCTGCCATATCAAGCCAATTTCATGAGAGTTCAACCAGAGATTAACAAGTCACGTACCAATTACGGCAATTCAATTGCTCATTAGAGAGTTAGGCGCTTCAAAATCAGAACACGACGACTGCAAGGCGTAAGAACAGCAGAAAATAAAGCAAGCGAGTCTCCATATCGAACTAGCGAAACGAATGCCCACACATTCCATTAATCCCTATGAAAAACATCGACAGCAGAACCACCTTCCAATAAATACACATGATTCTTACCGACAAAATACAAAAACAATTCACTCGAATTTTTTTCTCTTTCTAATTTTTTCAGCAATAAAATTTTCTTGTTACGGTGGTTACCACCTTGTACAAAAACTTTACAGACTATAACCCGATTAAGTCATTTTCAGCTAGAAATACTATGACTTACAGTTTTCCGTCCCCATAGCCTCCCATCCTCCGTTCCTTTTCCCCTCTCTCCAAACTCCTAAACACATGTTCTTATAACAAATGTCACTCACACGAAAACATGATCACATTGGATACTGGGAACAGTAAATCGAAAAGAAATTATTATCCACATAATTCGAAAAGCATTAGAGAAGTATCTAAAGTAAGAACGGATTGGTTAGCTGCTGCGACGATGCCGGCGATGACGATCTCGCTGCAGCAGATGCTAACGCATTCGCTGAAGCGGTCGGCTGCGGCTGAAGAGCAACTGGCGGTATTCCACCCATTGCAGATGCCATCCCCATCATTGGCTGCATCCCGGTTGATGGCTGAGCACCAAGGACGACGCTTCCCGGATGCGATTGCACTCCACGATTATTGATCATCTCGTTGAGTGTCGGTGAAGGCCTTTGTTGTGCGGCAAATGGATTAGTGGGCAAAGCGGTCGAACCTGACAGGAACGGATTGTTCGCTGAAATACCGCCAAATTTGAAGGCACGTTTCTCTCCTTCACTATTAGGCAATGAATACCATCATGTAACCCGTTGGTGTGTCACTCCTTTCAAATATTCTCTTCTTTTTGAATGATTCGAGGTATATGTGGAATTTCTTGGTCAGCTCAATGAAATCGACATTTGCAAAATATTTTATTGCGCATCGTTTTCTACGTTTTACCAGTGACCGCTCAGGGCACTTTCATATTAATTGTTAGAAGTCTACATAAGTGCTCTGAATTAACAACAAGCAACACAACCGCTGCGCACAACAACCGAAGACGTCAGAAGAAACAAGGTGGTACACAAAAAATATGCTACGAATAAAGAGAAATTCTGAAAAACAGCGCCTGGAAGAACAGTGGAAAAATTTTGGTGAAAAACTACAACGCGCATGCAACCCGCTTTTCTTCTTCTGATACCCCTCACCCAGTTCTCAGTTTTAAGCAGTTCTTCGGTAATTTTGTTTGTGCGGCACCCAGTTGATGGCCTCAGATTGCCAAAAGCGTCTACCAGCACTTTCCTGGTACGTTCTCTGTGTGGGTACCAACTGTGCTTGATGGTCTCGAACTACCTGAACACGATTGCTTCTCAAACCTCGATGGTGTCATCGATACATGCGAAAAGTCAGGGGATAGTGACAAAATTCTAATATAGTGACCCGTAATTCTGAGATGCATTGATTAGCCGGAATGCTTTAGGCTAATTTCCGGTTTGCTCCTCTCCTTATTTTTTACCAGCCAGGTCCTCAAAATCGCGAAAGCTAAAATTTCCTTAAGTTTTTGAAGGCCACCTATAAACTTTAGAAGATCTAGAATTCTGAACAGCACACGCAATGTCAAAAATTTTTTTGTCTCACACTATCCCTGCTTACATTTATTCCGCTTGTCTCGCATCTCGAAAACTACATTTCACAGCCGAAAATGCGATCACAATGCTTACTTTAGTGCTTTCAGCGTAAAACCTCACATCAAAAAATCTTTCGACAGAACACAAATTTTTCGAGACCATCAGAGTCGATCTGAAAGTATTTTTTTAGCAAGGGGACAGAAATCTCCAAAAGGGGAATATTTTTTGCTTTCAGACACTAAGTGGGCGCAGTGGAACTGCCTTGCCCGGACGTCCTCAAATATGTCCTTGCCTTTTTCTGGAACTATCGGAAGGGGTACCTATTCCTATATCACTGTCTCGAATGATAAGCATGAGCCTCTGAGGCTCAGTGATCAACTGGCGGTATTCCACCCATTGCAGATGCCATCCCCATCATTGGCTGCATCCCGGTTGATGGCTGAGCACCAAGGACGACGCTTCCCGGATGCGATTGCACTCCACGATTATTGATCATCTCGTTGAGTGTCGGTGAAGGCCTTTGTTGTGCGGCAAATGGATTAGTGGGCAAAGCGGTCGAACCTGACAGGAACGGATTGTTCGCTGAAATACCGCCAAATTTGAAGGCACGTTTCTCTCCTTCACTATTAGGCAATGAATACCATCATGTAACCCGTTGGTGTGTCACTCCTTTCAAATATTCTCTTCTTTTTGAATGATTCGAGGTATATGTGGAATTTCTTGGTCAGCTCAATGAAATCGACATTTGCAAAATATTTTATTGCGCATCGTTTTCTACGTTTTACCAGTGACCGCTCAGGGCACTTTCATATTAATTGTTAGAAGTCTACATAAGTGCTCTGAATTAACAACAAGCAACACAACCGCTGCGCACAACAACCGAAGACGTCAGAAGAAACAAGGTGGTACACAAAAAATATGCTACGAATAAAGAGAAATTCTGAAAAACAGCGCCTGGAAGAACAGTGGAAAAATTTTGGTGAAAAACTACAACGCGCATGCAACCCGCTTTTCTTCTTCTGATACCCCTCACCCAGTTCTCAGTTTTAAGCAGTTCTTCGGTAATTTTGTTTGTGCGGCACCCAGTTGATGGCCTCAGATTGCCAAAAGCGTCTACCAGCACTTTCCTGGTACGTTCTCTGTGTGGGTACCAACTGTGCTTGATGGTCTCGAACTACCTGAACACGATTGCTTCTCAAACCTCGATGGTGTCATCGATACATGCGAAAAGTCAGGGGATAGTGACAAAATTCTAATATAGTGACCCGTAATTCTGAGATGCATTGATTAGCCGGAATGCTTTAGGCTAATTTCCGGTTTGCTCCTCTCCTTATTTTTTACCAGCCAGGTCCTCAAAATCGCGAAAGCTAAAATTTCCTTAAGTTTTTGAAGGCCACCTATAAACTTTAGAAGATCTAGAATTCTGAACAGCACACGCAATGTCAAAAATTTTTTTGTCTCACACTATCCCTGCTTACATTTATTCCGCTTGTCTCGCATCTCGAAAACTACATTTCACAGCCGAAAATGCGATCACAATGCTTACTTTAGTGCTTTCAGCGTAAAACCTCACATCAAAAAATCTTTCGACAGAACACAAATTTTTCGAGACCATCAGAGTCGATCTGAAAGTATTTTTTTAGCAAGGGGACAGAAATCTCCAAAAGGGGAATATTTTTTGCTTTCAGACACTAAGTGGGCGCAGTGGAACTGCCTTGCCCGGACGTCCTCAAATATGTCCTTGCCTTTTTCTGGAACTATCGGAAGGGGTACCTATTCCTATATCACTGTCTCGAATGATAAGCATGAGCCTCTGAGGCTCAGTGACAGTGAATTCAGCATTGCCAAACATACTAACATCTGCTTAGCAAACATATCAACGTTTTCGAAAAATATGACGTTTTTAACACAAATGTTAGGGGACAGAAATCTTAGCGAGAGGGCTGGGATTTTACAAAGAAGCATTAAAAACCCCTTGGTGCCCTTAGCAAGCCAACATTGCCTCACTCTCTGGAAGGACAGGAAAGTCTCCCATCAATTCAACGCCAGTGGGGAACCCCCACTACCTCGCCGGCAAACACTAGTAAAACATTTCCGACAATATTGTTGCACTTTTCCGTCGATGGAAAAGTACCGACATCGACAACTATAAGAAACTGAGGAGACGGGACATTCAACTTCAACGACAAGGGGCGTGCCACGCCACGTCCCTTTCTTCGCCGATATTGACGCACCCAGGTTGCGCGAAGACGAGCGACATCCCTCGACCGCATGAAGTTCTAATCCATCTACACCCTCTCTCTTAAAAGTCATACGTTACATGTTATATGGAAAGGGGCTTTAAACCTCTCTACGATAGTCTCAGGTTAGTCTTGTAACGGACTTATATCACTAGTGATACAATCCGAGGCCAATCCACTAGTTCATCATCCATCCTGACATGCGACGAAATAAAGTCACGAGACCGCTCGTATAAATATGCAGAACGAGGAGCACGGAATGAAAATGTTCTTTCATATAGGTTGCAAAGAACACACCCAAACCCCGTTCATAAACCGTGGGATGCACAAGTTTCTCAGCTTTTTGGCATGGCTTATAATCGGGAATGAAATTTGCAAGTTGTCCCATAGCAAGTTAGAGTCTGATGCAAGTGGATTCCCCCGAAGGTAAATGAGAAATGTATAACCAGTAAGGAAGGAAGGATGAAAAGGGTTGTAGGATGGATGTGCGATAGATTGGCACGTTTCAGGAAGGTGATATAGTTAAAGGGAAGACTCGTAGTGAAACGGACTCGGAATCTGGTCTTTACTGCTCCCAAATTTCGGAACAGAAATGACAAATCATTTGTGTCAATGAACGAAAGTCTTCCGCTTCCATATCACAGCCATTCAAACAAATTCAGTTGCCAGCGGTCGGACCACTCAGGACATCAACACTTTAAAAGAATGGAACCAACCAGCTTTCGTAGTACTACTTGTCGTACCCATTAGATTGTCAAGGTTGACCAACGCCGAATTTTCACCAAGGAAGCTCTCCGGAGTTTTGGTGTTCATCCTCTGTTTGGCATTCGCATCCTCTTGGCTGCTGCTAACAGGCTGTACTGCAGCACTAGCAGACAAGCCGTTGCTTAACCGCTAATGACGGGTATACCGACGAGGCTGGAAACAGATTTTAGCTCTAACAGAAGCTGGTGAAGTGCGATGTTAAGGATATGTAGGAAAACGATGTGACACGTACAGGCAGTAAACATTTTGTCAGAAACTTACTGAAAAAATAAGATTTAGGTGATATCTGGGGTGGACCACTATGACTGAAACGATACAGCTTCAGTGATGAAAGGGTGACGCTAAACAACACTCCAATGGAACAGAAATAGCGATTTTCGATTGCAAAGATTGATCGGGAAAATCAATTTGTTCTAACGCACTAAACCGAACGTTTTAAATGGTACTTAATACCGCATCACATACCATTACCGAGTGTTTACTATGCTAACAATGAAGAGAAAATATCGAACACATGCGGTCTTATGAGTTAATTAAAACCAGGCAGGGAATTATAGCGATAATACAGGACCAAAAATTGAATTGCGCTCCCTAAGCCCGAATTTTTTAAAACCTCTCGCTGTAGTACTATGTAATCATAGATCTGCTTAGCATGCGATCTTTTCTATTTCGATATTAGAAGCGATTATAGTCAGTTGCTATGGAAGCCAGGTAAATTGTTAGGTAATATCACGAACACATCTAGTAAGTACCATTCAAATGTAGTACGTTTGTACTCGATGAATAAGCCGCACGCACTAGTCATCAGCCACTGAATCACACTGGTGGCTGAATTCATAATCTGAGCACAAACGCTAGTCAAGCAACATCGTAAACGAATCTTCAAATGAAATGAGAATTTCTTTCCGTCGATTAAAAAAGGGAAAGAACTTGCTCATTTTTATCCGTCTAGATTCTTCACTCTGTCGAAAGAACAGACAGCTTGCGAAGCTTCATTTACAGGAACCTTCTCGTAAGTAAAGGCAAGTGAGAAAATTCTTTTCTATTTCGATATTAGAAGCGATTATAGTCAGTTGCTATGGAAGCCAGGTAAATTGTTAGGTAATATCACGAACACATCTAGTAAGTACCATTCAAATGTAGTACGTTTGTACTCGATGAATAAGCCGCACGCACTAGTCATCAGCCACTGAATCACACTGCTGGCTGAATTCATAATCTGAGCACTCCACTCTGTCGAAAGAACAGACAGCGTGCGAAGCTTCATTTAAAGGAACCTTCTCGTAAGTAAAGGCAAGTGAGAAAATTACTGAACGCTTTTGAGTGAATTGAAGTGGTCCAAATTTTCTTCCCAGAACATCCAAGTAAACCCATGGAAACTTCAATCAACATGGCTTATGTCAAGGTTAGTGGGGTCGATTGCGAAAGCTACTGCGATCGAAATGAGCAAAATTTTTGAGGAAAAACATCAGAACCAAATCGAAAACTTCCAAGCTAAAAAAAGAGACAACTTCAAGATCTGATTTACAAACCAAATAGGTGAAGCGAGCTCAATAAATGTCGAGGTAAAGAGGGAGGAACGAGTGGAATTTTTCGAGCTCTGAGGCAGAGGCAAGTCGAGAAGTTTTGAAAAAGTCCTCAAACCAGGTAACAAAAACTTTAACTTGATGAATTCTCAATTTCTTTAAGACATTATTACGCAAAACAGGGAATTTCTTATTTCCTCTAACCTTCCCCATCTTTTACTCTGTGCGAACAGCTTCAGAGATAAGCAGCTAATCAATTGTTCTCTACTACCGACGAGACGTCAAAAAAACCTGGCGAGCAATGCGATATAGCGTGCGGTGAAAATCGTACATCAAAGAAAAGTATTAGGAAGATGTGACTGCTTCAAAGTAAATTTAATACACGTTGCAGCACATTTTCAGAGTATACTGACCCGCTGAAAAGCATTCGAATTCCGGAAGCAGAAATTCAGAGCCGTAATCGAGGCCTCTAGTTGGCCTTGTCAAATATCCACTCATGCATCAAACCTCAACGGGTGGACAAAATGTGCAGGTAGTAACTAAAAAGCTCGAAATGAATGTTAAAACAAATAGACTCTGAAAAGATTATTAAGCAGGTAAGACAGTCCGCCAAAGAGTTAAACACGATATGCGCTTTTGCAATTCTGCGCAATGAAGCAACCGTTGTCGCATACTATCGAGAGAAAATAAAACATGCCCAATAATCTAAATATCCTTTAGTCAAACCGACCATTCACACGAATCTTTCAAAAAGAATTTGTTTTCCCGACTTGTGAGGCATACTGCAGCACCCGTGACTGCATGTTTAAAGTGCAAAATTTTTTGAAAGTTTAGCAGCACACTTAGACGCCAGTATCAATGTGAAAACTGATAAGAGATCATCCTACTGTGCAGTCTATACCCACCACACTTCGTAATAGACAAATTTTATTTCCCCACATAAAACGGTTTTGTTTTCCACAATTTATTAATTGAAGTGGACATTCCAGCACAAGCTGTGTGTGAAATTAAATACTGAATGCAAAGTGGTGGTGCTGTTGCATATTTCTGTGTGATATCCTAACCTCCTTCAATGGAAGTTGGAAGGGTTTCTCATTATAAAACACTCTCGAAAAAAACGACTGTCGTATAAAACAGGCTTCCTTCAAAAAGCCAATACTCGAGCAGCTATGATATGAAGTAAAATCAAACACAACTAACCAGTGGTGACTGCAGCGACAGTGCTCGGCGAAGGCGCCCATGGATCAGCAGCCGGTCCGCCCCATGGATTGGGCGCCTGATCAACCGGTTGTCCAACACCCAACGACAACAGATCGTCGATAGCACTCTGCGATAAAGTTGCCCCGGAGACGGTATGCTGTGGTGCCGAATCCAGTGAACACATGCGCTCAATTTCTCGCCGACTCTCGTTGATCGCCATCTAGAACATATTTCTTTGAAATACTCGGAAAAGAAAGCCAATCGGCTTTCTTCTCCGAGTGTCCGAGCAACTATTTGCTAGCTTCATTCAGAGCAGCTGAAAGGAGAGTAGATACTACTGGTTCAGAATTACTCTTCTTTAATCAGCATGAAGCACATTATTTCCCTATAGGATAATGCTCTCGTCCATCCCTCAAGAAAGATGGAAGCCAAGATGCAGAAACCTGAAAGGGTCAAAATGCTTTCACATCTGTATACTCTTCAGACTAAACGAGATCTGACTCACTTCTATCATCCGATGGTGCGTGATGACATCCCCTATGTTTGGCATTTTACGAATCTTCAAGCCGGCATTTGAAGCTCTTTTCGGATTTAATGAAGAGGAATCATATCGCTGTGGTATCCAAGGGCTGGTTTAAAAATGAACAGCGACAATGGAGCACGGCGGCCTATGTAACGAAAACTGGTATTGGCTGTTCCTTATTTGTTATTGCTCAGTAATCATATTAAGGCAGCGAGAACTTGTTGCAACATGCTATATGCATCCTCGGGTAAGATTCAGTGTTCTTTTATGCACTTAGTGCTTCATTCATACATTAATTTATGTAGCACTATTCAATTTCTCGCCGACTCTCGTTGATCGCCATCTAGAACATATTTCTTTGAAATACTCGGAAAAGAAAGCCAATCGGCTTTCTTCTCCGAGTGTCCGAGCAACTATTTGCTAGCTTCATTCAGAGCAGCTGAAAGGAGAGTAGATACTACTGGTTCAGAATTACTCTTCTTTAATCAGCATGAAGCACATTATTTCCCTATAGGATAATGCTCTCGTCCATCCCTCAAGAAAGATGGAAGCCAAGATGCAGAAACCTGAAAGGGTCAAAATGCTTTCACATCTGTATACTCTTCAGACTAAACGAGATCTGACTCACTTCTATCATCCGATGGTGCGTGATGACATCCCCTATGTTTGGCATTTTACGAATCTTCAAGCCGGCATTTGAAGCTCTTTTCGGATTTAATGAAGAGGAATCATATCGCTGTGGTATCCAAGGGCTGGTTTAAAAATGAACAGCGACAATGGAGCACGGCGGCCTATGTAACGAAAACTGGTATTGGCTGTTCCTTATTTGTTATTGCTCAGTAATCATATTAAGGCAGCGAGAACTTGTTGCAACATGCTATATGCATCCTCGGGTAAGATTCAGTGTTCTTTTATGCACTTAGTGCTTCATTCATACATTAATTTATGTAGCACTATACGGGATATTATAAAAACCATATGTTTTCACACGGGTAATACAGGTATTTAACACGGTTTAACATGTAGTTTGCAAATTGGAGGGGCAATGCCTCATGAAAACTCTATTGGAAATTTTGTGCGAAATCAGACGTATGCTCACACCCGACAATTCTCTAGAACTTGCTTTCACACGCTCTATTAGATCATGTTTGTTGCCAGCACCTGCATGAACTTACGCCTACATTCCACATTTTATGAGTATCTTTCTTATGCGTTCATAGCCACGTTTTATAACTCTCAAACTACCACGTCCGTTACACATGTGTCTTCCGCCCCTGATGACATGATTTTCAGGTTATCCTAATTCTCTACACAAAGATTTCATTCTCTCAACTTGACTGCACATGTCAGTTCTAAAAACTTGGCCGGATATAAATACGGCTGCCATATAGCCAATCACCAATGACTTCCTTCTCTAATGTAATAGTGTCTATTCCCGCACTTCACACATTCAAATAGAATATCAGTAAAGAAAACCGGTTGGCAACTGCACTCCGATTTAGGTAGCTGTCTTCAATATAAACCAACCTCACAGCTGCGACTGTATAAGCGCACAACGGACACAACTGCGCACTTGGCAAGAACAAATAACAGACAGTAGAAATAAGTCCAGAAAGAAGCCATGCATATTATTCAACTTCCAAAGAAATGGTTGGACCCCAAAAAATCTCCCCCTCAAACTCAGGTTTCTGAATCAAAACTCAGAGAAGTTGAATAAAAGCGTTAAAGGACAACGCCTGTAAATACGCTATACAACAATGCATGACCCGCATAGATCAACGCATTTCTTCAACGAGATAAACGTGAACTTCTGCGCAAACAAGTCTCGAGCACATATAATCAGAGTCAATTCGCACACAAAAGTGCTTCTCACAAGCGTTAGCAGAAAAGGCGTGTTAGTGTAGTAGATAGGCACTTCTACGATCCTGCCAACAAACTCTGAAAATGCCGCAAATGGTTTATGGAAAACTGTTGTTGTTTACATCGAATCTTGAGTTCCTTCGCGTTTGTTGTTTTCTTCTGGAAGGTTCCGGTATGCATATGCGAGCTGCTTGTGTACTGCTACAGCCGCCTGGCATCTCATCTTCGCTCTAGTACCAACCGATTTAGTGTTATGTTCTACTAATGTGTACACGAAAATTTCTTCAGCTCATTAAGAATAACGATCTTTCCTATCACAAGGCCTTTCTGGCCCTTCACATCCCCAACTAAGGAGGTGATTTTAAGAAATTCTGTATGCAGTCGTTCGATCTTGTATTATATTATAAACTTATGTCTTCGAAATAACACCTCGGAGTTACTGTTTGTATTCAATTTCTACGTGGAATTACCATGCTCACCAACTTCATTCGGCTCAAACACGTTGCATAATGAGTTTCTTCTGCACATTTCAGTTAGAACCATTCATAGCCGCGATAAACACCAGCAAAAATAGTGGGGAAATGTAGTCTTCTCTCTACAGATCGATATGTAAATGCCATCATGTGATCTGCAGCACCTGTTACTTGCGTGGAATATCCCCTCCGATGAGTACAGCTCATAACGATGTCTCATCTTAATGAATTCGCTTGCAACTGTACAGGCCATTTCGTCTTTTGGTTTAGTCACATCCGTATTCTTCACTGCTCATATCAAGTGTTCTTTGTTCATGTGTCAAGAAACGATTTTTCTTTTTCAAAAAAGGCTAACTACGCCGAGTAAAAAGACCTATTCGCTGGCTGTTCACGTCTAACAGGTCCATCACGCATTAAGTTTGCTGTTTCCTTGATAAGAAAACTTTACAATACAATATGCAAATCTAAGAAGCCATCATCAGTGGTTCCATTGTCCGCTACTCACTACGCTGGCAGCACCTACTGCCAAAACAGCATGGGTTGTAGAAAGGCCACAGTGTCTTCAACGACCACCTTAAAAAACGCGAGGAATTCCAACTAGAAATCTGGGAGCGAAAATGTCCAATCACTAGGCCACTTTTGACACAAAACGATGAAACTGCTCACACTCGCACACAGCAATGATCAAAAAGCAAGGCAAACAAAAAATATAGTCATTTAAAAAAATCAAACCTGAAGTCCGATATCGTCCTTCTTCCTAAGCTCCTCTTCCTTCTCATTTTCTTCTCTTGAAAGCGCAAGAGCTATCTGAAGCTGCATTTCCTCTTCGCCAGCGCTTGATGGCCTTGCATCCTCAAGCTCCGATTCTAAAATGTTTCCGAAAGACGGTTAAAGCCTCGAGTTCCGATCCCATCATCAAATCGAAATATCCTCTAACTTAATGACTTCACTGAAGAAGTTCAATAAAATACTGTTGTCCTACGAGTCACGGTCACATTTATCTGAACTTAAATAATAGAAATAATTTTTTTGTTGTGTTCGATCCATTCTGATGAATGAGCAACGACAGAACATGGCGACCATTAACTCAAATCACCTATGCTGCCACATCACTGACATAATTTCATAGTCGCAAACAAAAGTTAATTTTACATATAAGGGTTCAAAGATGCAACAATGGCGCAGCCTAATCAAACCTATGTTCAGGAAGTGAGGAATATGATTACATGATTACATATCGGCTGCACTGCGGAGTCCTCTCAAGGAAATGGGCATTGTGTGCACGTCAATGCTCATGACTGCCACTATCCCAATAGGACAGATGAGAGGAACAAGGCGAAACTATTCTTCCCAAGGACAGTAAGATTCATCAGGCCATCGCCATAAAGGAATGGGAGACTTTGCCTGTACTCTAAATCATAACCAAGCCAAAATTCGATGGTCGCATACGTTCCACAGATGCAAGCTAGATGTCCGTGGTCTTCTAAACAGCTCCAAAAATCAGTGGGAAGAGGGAAGGAATGTAACAAGATAACATGATATAGTGGTGTGTAAAAAATTAGGAAGCGTTTTGTGTTAGATTTGAAAGATACAGCACTGCAGGTACCTCTTTTTCATTAATGCTGACAGGTAAAACAATAAAATCTCTTACCAAAGACTGGACCCGTGTCTGATTTGCGCATCTGTTTGATGGTCCCATCCGAGGAAATCGCGGAGCCTGTCATAAACTTTTTGCGAGTCATCAAAAATTTTGTCCGTTCGTTCTTGAGTCGCTCCTCATCGTACAACAGACTGACCATCTGTTTTGCTTTCTCACGAACGTTCATTCCTTGATCCCTATTCTCTTCAACGTGTTGAAAATCCTTCAGCGTTTCAATCGAATAGATATTCTCACGGCATTGTTGAGCCACCTTCTCGCTGCCACACTGCAGATGACATCATTTCACAGATCAACGCCCAACTAAATCATCGCGGTTGTTATCACTTATATATGCAGCCCACCCACCTCGTCGCTATTATATGGAAAGATTCATTTACAGATAACAATTAAGAAAAAATATTAAACTATAAAATACGTCATTAAGACCTGGTTTCACACATAAAAGATATTAGCAAACCGAAAGAATCTTATCGTCCCTGAAACGTAATTTAGGTTTTCAATACTCATACCTTACTGCAAGGTCAACTTTAGTCTGGATAAAACTTCTAATGATAACCATAATTTGACGGGGAATGAGAAAACTGCTTATCGTAATCCCGAACAATGTTTCCACTCATTTTCAAACAATGTTTATTAACTAAGACCCTTTTACCCTCATCGTCGTCATTCGCTGTTCATCAGCAATAAAAACAACACCACTACTGGAGAAACTACCATGTGCCACATACTAGACGGATCTCTGCAGCAGTTTAAATCACAGCAGTTCACTGAGTACATATAAACATACTAAACAACGCATCATGCAATCCCAAGTATTGCTAGTTTGTTCTGGCTGTTGGCTCATTGGACGTGCTGCATTATGCACGCTGTGCAACTTGAGAATTAAGCAACAAATAATGCCATTTCAAAGCCCTTGCAGTAACTCGGTTTGTTAAAGCACTTATCCGGAAAGCGGAAAGTTGCGGACGCCCTTCCCCCCCCCCCCCCCCCCCCCCCCCCCCCCCCCGTGCAAACGTCTTCTCGCCACCACAGTATGATTTTTAGTGCCTTTCTAATATAAACATTATAGAAATCAGCAGAGATAGGAACTATTTTTTTAAAAAGCGATTGGAGCTTGTGCTTTTGCGCCCTAAGAACCAAAGAGTTCGTCTCACAGAACAATGCTTCAAATGCTACGAAGGCAGGAAGGAACCTTATAAACAAATGCAGCGGTTCCTTTCAAATGTACCAGCGATTCCCATGCCAAATAACGTAACAGCAGTAAACAGCTCTTTGGTAGGAGAATGATTAAGGTATACTGGTGCTATATCTTTAAATATTACGCTGTGGTTGCTAAACAACGGTGGAATTTGCATTCCTCAAATGAAAGCGTTATAAAAATACTCTGCGGTAGTAGAAGCAGCTTTCCTAAAACAAATACTTCTTAGCCTTGAGATATTTTAATATCACTCAGAATGCCAGTGAGCTCCGCTATCGGGAGAAAAGGAACAGCACCCATTTCCATGAGCACAACGCTCACCACACTTCCAAAAAACAATGAAAGTTTTCATATAAAAAAGGAAAGCTTGGAATAAGATTTCAATTTCAGCGATAAATGATGTGACGGGAAATCGGCGCCCTTGGATACAAGCAAGCAGCTTCTACGCAAACAATTCAAAAAACATCTGGTTAAGGTTGTATGCCGACAAATATAAACCAATATGAAGGAATCCGCAATAGGCTATTCCTCTATGCCGATATCTTTCCTCTTCAGTCATACAAGTAAAAAACCACTCTGCGCAAAACAAAGTCTCTAGAAAAAGAAAATAGAAGATTGCTTTCATTCACGAACAGTCAGAAGTCCTTACAATGTACCGACACCACCGTGAAAATACTGCTGACAATAATCACCACTTTAGCGATGGGCGCTCGTTTTTCACGGGGCCCCCCACCCCCTTCACTTGCATTGAACGTTGTCATATTAGATTGTATCTCCTTTGCTTTTTCTGCTCTATATCTACTCTCCTTCATAAACTTCGAATCTGCACTTGCTCAAAGCGGTTTCATCCCAACCCTCACTCTAATCCTGTAAAGTGGCGGACTTTTCATTGTGTTACCTGACATTCCATAAGCATGCCACGGTGCGCTCAGATAGCAGTGTACACCTTGACATACCAGTGGGAACTTCCCAAAATTAAAAAGCATTATCACTTAGAAAAAATCTGAACATATTCCAAATGTTAGAATGTTTTCACAAAAAGTTCAACAAATCATCATCAAAGAATGCAGTCTAACAAAATTCTGGTTCCTCTAACAAAATTATGCTAGCGTATAACCGTTGATAATGTTTGAATCAGCTCATCCTATACGCCCTGTCCAAAAATCCGGAATGTGATGCAAGAAACCAACAAACCTTAATTAAATAATCTAGCAGAACGAGACTCTTATAGACGTGTCTCCAATTTTTGCCATGGTCGTTTAATCTTTTCCATAACATCGACATGATTTCCGTGAACGACATTGGGTTATGCGTGAGATCGGCAATTTCCGACATCAAAGCTGTTGATGGACCCCAAGGATCATTACTGAAATTTATTTACTATGAAAATTCCAAAAAAAACTAACTAAAACAATGTGGACTGCTATGTCAACATGAACGAATGAGGAAATGTGGTTTCTAGGCCTGGTACTTCACGAAACGACAAAACCTGAGAGGACATAAAATCGAGGATTTATGTAGAAGAGGTGATTCTAACAAAATTATGCTAGCGTATAACCGTTGATAATGTTTGAATCAGCTCATCCTATACGCCCTGTCCAAAAATCCGGAATGTGATGCAAGAAACCAACAAACCTTAATTAAATAATCTAGCAGAACGAGACTCTTATAGACGTGTCTCCAATTTTTGCCATGGTCGTTTAATCTTTTCCATAACATCGACATGATTTCCGTGAACGACATTGGGTTATGCGTGAGATCGGCAATTTCCGACATCAAAGCTGTTGATGGACCCCAAGGATCATTACTGAAATTTATTTACTATGAAAATTCCAAAAAAAACTAACTAAAACAATGTGGACTGCTATGTCAACATGAACGAATGAGGAAATGTGGTTTCTAGGCCTGGTACTTCACGAAACGACAAAACCTGAGAGGACATAAAATCGAGGATTTATGTAGAAGAGGTGAATCATTTAGCAGGTGAATTTGATTAAGCATCAAATACATTAGAAATCAGAAAATATTGCAATAAAATTACGCCATTAACAACCACATAGAAATGGAAACGTGAAGCACCTACGCAAAAAACGAAATAGGGCCCTATTTCAATTTCCGGCAAATTTTGCACAAATGAACTTTGTCAAAGTCTTTAAAGAAGTCTTTCGGCAATTAGAGGAGCAATGATAGAAAGGTTGCTTGTGAGAGCCGCAAAAGGAAAAAACAACGGCAATAACAAGCCAAAACGCACTGGAAGAATGTTTACGCACAATCGTGACCACGATCCCTCTCCCCCTTCAAACACTCTCTCTTCCACTGTTATCAGCACAAAAATAATTTTTTCCTTGAGGAAACATGGAAACTATGAAAATTTAAATTTGACGGGTTTTAATAGATATCATGAGGCTAGCAAAAAACTCGAAATTCCACAAAATTGATGAAGAACGACTTTCAATTTTCAAAAAAATTGTGCAACAAATCGGAAAATTAATTCAAAGTGAATGCAGTTTTTCTATCGCCGTAAAATGTGACGGTCACTGTAGACACATAGCGTTATGGGTGTCTCAGATCACATATCCCTCACTTGCACAAAGGAAGCAAAAACAGATGCAGTGCAGAAGACCGAGAACGAGAGATGCTAATACTATCTCCAAGGTCTCCCATGTGATTTCTGCAGGTCTACTATTTAAAATGAACCTTCCACAAAAAGCTTTTGTAAGTCCAACAAAACGTCTAACATCCATTTATGGTTGGGCAAGGCTGGAGGTGGTCGCCGGACCTTATCCAATTTTGTGGTACTAATTGAATTTACAGCATGTAACATATGTTGCTCAGGAGCACGAAGGCGAATGCCTCGCAAGGGAAACAATCATCTACTTTCTCTATAGTTACCTCGTGGAAAGGGGTTTAGAAGAGAGAGGAAGGTAGCAGAGAGGTCGACTGAACCCCCCCCCCCCCCCCCCCCCCTCTCTAGACATGTGACACCCGGAAGCAACTGTTCTGACAGAAGGTTGATTTTCTTATGCAGAATTATAAACTCGGTATTCTATTAAACTGTAACACTTGTAGTTTTGCAGCCTGGAAGTAGAAAAGGTGGACCGGCCGCGAATCAACCGCACGTAGGGATAGTTGTATGTTTTGATGATCAGCCTCTACCCTTCCCAATGAGACCTTATTGCTCCTGCGTATGGCGGAGATCCTTTCTTTCACTCCGCGTACCACCAGAGTACGTGCCATACCCGCTACTCCGGAGAAAAATCTGTCCCTTTACGTTCGATGCGAATATGAAACTAGATTACTTTCGTAGCAGATTCAGCACACCTTCGCACTTTTTACAGCGCGGCTTGCAACGAAAGTGAAGTATGAGTCACTAGAGTTTACCGTCGCTGCATACACATGAGGAAATTTTTTCGGGACATGAGCTGTTGCGATAAGCGTACTCAAACTGATGACGCATACAGTATGCGAAACGAAAGCCTGATTTCGCGAGAGTAAGGTGCAGATGATGGCGTGATCAGCCTCGTTGTACATAGGTTAATTCAGCAGTCCCTATGCCGCCGCACCGCAAGACTCCCCTTTTCCCCTCTCATCCTCATCCCCCTCCTGGCAGATGTTTCTCAAATCTAAGCACTTTTTTACGCTGCTCTCATTCGAAGATCAAATCCGATTTCCTAATGCAGTGCCTCTATTGAGACTCGATACTTGTGTGATGCACGACGGGAGAGCAAAAGGGTCGGGGCAACACTGCGAAAGCAAAGTAAGAAGGCAGCAAACGATAATCCCTCGCTGGAACGCACCGCGACCACGCTACCAACGCAAGCCATAATAGATTGTGCCCGAAGTGTGTGAAGCTCAGCAGGGACTATGCCACATCCTTTCGGGTTAATGAAACGCATAAGTTAGTGCTATTCCATCATTTCGTAGCAAATCTTTTAAAAGAGCATACCTGGTTGCCTCGCGCACCTTCACTTGTGTGTCAGAGAAATTGTAGGCGACGTTTTTTACTTGCCGCCTGATTGTCGAGATTGACATACTCGCAGATTAAAGTAAATACAGAAACTGGGAAAGAGGCCGCTCCTGAAAAGCACAGAAACGTGGTGCGATATGCTGTGGTGCAAGTTCACAGTTTTTCGAGCGAGGTCGTTACAAGTCCAAGCAACAACTTCACATCATACAGCTCAGTGACGGACAGTCCTATATAACTTTTCAATAAAGAGGGCCATTACATATACGTACGAAGTGTAGCAATTCAGTTTTGAATTTGAGTCGCTTTATTGCGTTAAGCTAGGAGTCAAAAGTGTCTGAAAATCTTTGTCCTTTCACGGTCCTTTTCATTCCTGGATGAGCCAGAAACCACAAGTGGCTGAATCGGGCGAACAGAGTGAAGTCGCGGACGCCAGACGCATAATCTCTTGGCCCATTATTACAGCGTACGAGTCATGGGAAGGGGAGAGAGAGGAGAAGGGGAACGCAACAGGCCTAGAAATGGAAAGACAAAATACGATATGCCACCACTGAACAAAGAATAGGAAATTCTTATTCTAGCTATATCTTAAAGATAATAATAATCTTTATTCGTACAATAATAAAAACATGGAATTACATGTACAATATATATACAGACAAACAAACCATATGTTACATCAACACCGCGCGCAATCTTCCACCATCAACCACCCTACTAGTCCGAAAGCTAGCCACTCTGCCTTTATTACTCACTCGGTCTCCCAGTTTGATTGCTGTGGAAACTATACGCTCGCAATCCATACATTCTAATGCACCTAGGCCTCACCTAAGCCTTTTCTTCTCCCCCCCCCCCCCCCCCCCTCCCGATTTTGCAGCCAACCAGGAAACATAAGGACAATCTCAAATCCCGCTTTACAAGAATACTGTTTCCATGAAAACCTTTCCAGTATCGGAAGTATAAAAATACAGTGCACCTTTCTGGTAGAACAGTTCCTTATGGATATCCTAAGAGAAGGTATGGCCCTTGCAAGGATCGTTTTGAGAGGGGTGATCCGACTGCTAGTGAAAAATATGAAGAATATATTATGACCGATGTAGAACAAATGCGAACAAAAGTAGCACAGCGATTAATGGGGTGATGAGAACACGCTAAAAACGTCCTATGCATCGAATCATACGACAGGCATAAAAATCATCCTGTGCATCGAAGTACAGCTGTTATCAAAACATAACTGTAGAACACAGATCACGTGCTCGAAAGGCTGCATCGGGAACACAAAGTGGCAAGTAAGACGTTCACAGAGGTATGCTGTTAAAATATGGCACGCTTATGAGAGAGGATTCAAAAGAGACGTTGGCAGCATCTCCAGCATGAGTTTTAACATGGGCCTTAATCTACTCAGCGATAGACACATGGAAACTTGAATAAACCAGTCTAGCAGGTATGATGAAAAGGTCGAGATTAACGAATTTTGCGGCGTTTGCAATCCACTTACCTGGAAAAAGCGTTGTGGCAACATAGTAAAATAGTGACTTCAATTTCGCCAGCAACGATGGAGGCGAAAGCTACTTGCCAATTACATAGGTCAAATCGCTGTATTGATGATTGGCGCTCAAAAACTTCACTCAACAGAAATGATGGCCGACAAATTTACCACTGTAATCTTACGTAATAACGTGTTATGTTTCCGCCTTCCTACAATCGCACTCCTGGTGCTAGGAAGTGCCTTGCGACACATGCACCTCCAGCAATAAGCCTTCGAAAAGAGCTGTCTCGAAGCTGTTGTACTTTCCACTGCTATCTCTGCGTGTCACTTCATCTCCGGACCGTGTTCCCTACGCCCACATTCCGCTGAGGGGGCTTGGGGAACCGTCTCACTGTTCCCGCTAAAATGGGCAGTAACGAAAGAAAAATGAATAATACTTGGCGTGGCAAATGTATCAAAAGAGTGAGGCATAAAGTTCTACGTGGGCAACTTCTCAAAAGTACCAAAGAAGAGGGAGGAGGGGGTGATCTGCTGAAATATTTAACAAAGGACGTCGGCTTCTGGCTCTTTTCAAAACACACGCCACCAAAGCTCAAGGCTATGGACAACGCAAAAAAACTGGTAGGGATGCACAGCGAAATAAAGATGGGGGGAGGGGGCGGGGGGGGGGGGGAATGGGAGGAGAGACACGTTTTCAGTGGAACTTGTTGTGTCTCACTGGCCCAGGTTCACCCTTTAAACATTCTGCATACGTCAGGCGACCTAGTCTCTGCGATCCTTGCTTCGATCTCTGCCAAGCGCTTACGCACTCCTGATGTTCGGTTGAGTGAGGCTCCATCGTAGAATCACTTGGGGCACAGAACAGTGTGGGCACAGAACAATAAGTACTCCGCTGAAAAAGTAGAAATGAAGAGATGGAGAACTACTTCACGAAAAGCCATATTGTTGAACTGTAAGGAGTGAGTGAACGCATAAGGTAAGTGCCACTGCTGGCAGTTGGCGGATGTAACAATAATGAACAGTTGAGAAGGTGATCTGATGGTAACATTGGCGCTTGATGAGCACAAAAAAGAAACGCAATTTCACGAAAAGTGGCAATGAAGCCTGATAGCAGTAGGAGCACAACGACCGCCGATAGCCACCGAATGCAAACCTGATCGTGGTCGAACTGAGAACGACTTCGGGGTGTGTAACGTTTGATAAGAAAACGTTCACATAGTGGCGGATGCACTCCCCTGCAGAAAACGTGCAACAAACACAACGCATGACAACGCCGCACGCAGTCATCAACAACCGCATGCGGCCTGTTTGAATTCGCATGCGCGTTGGAAATGGAATCGCCCGGGGGGCGACTGACGGAGAAAGGCGATGACACAGGTGTAGTAAGGTGGGGAGATGGGGATATGTCTATTTTCCATTATGGCGCAAATACAGCACGTGTAGGAAAACTAGAGTATGGCATTGAAGGCTTGTTAAGCGTGAAACGTACAAATCAGAGAAGAAAATCTAACAACTCAGCAAAGCGGCTGAAAGAGAGAATGAATGCAAATACAACTTTCTGAGTAATTTTGTATATCAGATGATTAAACAGCACAGGGAATAAGAAGATCAAACTTGCACATAACTAATCAGTAAACCCTGTGAGAAAGCGCGATCTGTGTAACAATGATATCAGCAAAGAATATTGGTCCCATTTCGACTTTCCGCGAATGACGCAACAACTTTGGTCTTTTTGATAAAAATATGATAAAATTCTTCATAAAACAAAACATGTTTGTGATATATGGGGCAGGGATTGGAAGCAGGGAGGGGACAAACCTTTAAAACTTACCTAGAAAAGGATTCCTTCCTCCTCTGCCTATCAAGCTTGCTACCTACCACAAGCATCACACAGAGAACACGTTGAATAAGCATTTTTGGCTTGAGGTCAAAATCTTTGCCACACACTGCCTCACACGTTGCGTTACCCACCTGGTAACTAGGAAGGGCGTTAGACATATTTCCGCCACCACTAGTCTTACGACTAAAACTTGAGTCCGTAAAAGCAGTACCTTTGACACCCCCGGCTGAAGGAGCATGTGATGGATGAGGGAGATGGGATGTGGGGAATGGGGGGAGAGGGAAGGGAGGGTAGTACAAATTGCCCCGCTAATACTTTCCATCGCATACGTCCTGTTAAGGATGGTATTTCGGTCAAGAGCATCCCTCAACCCTCTGAGAGTTCTCCCAGTCGCACATCAATGCCCCAGGTCAAATAGTGGACTCATTTCGCGCTCTAAGGAAAACAAATTCAAGCTCCTCAAACACAAAATCGAGCATATTCATCGCGGTTACAAAGAACAACCTGAATCAACAGCTTCCCGTATGTAACTTACCGCATTCCTTAGGTTGTATATAAGTTATAAGCACAAAAAACAGAAAAAATAATGGGCACCAGAAAAGTTAGAAAGGAAGTACCGCTAAATTTTTGGTGCAATATTCCGACCACAAATAAGTTGGGCACAAAGTCACTTCACCTTAAGTCTTCAACAACTTTTTGAGTTGTTTTTAACCGAAATCCTCACCATCCTCCCCCCTCCCCCCGTATCCAGGATTACAAATATTCACTACTAAGCTAAAAAATAGGTGGCAAAGCGCGCTGAGCTGGCCGACTTAGGGGCATTTACCTAGCCTGTTCTATCGAGAAACGCTACATGCGCATACCACATTGATTGACAAGCGCAAACACGCGCTCGTCAGTAACAAATTTCGTGCACAGCGCTGCAGCTTCAAAACGACAGAATGCGTTAGCTTTCGCAGCTGCTAAATCAAAATTGCGGTATAAGCTGGTGATGTGGGAAGACGAACTCACCTTCAAAAGGATTCTTGAAATTCAGGTGTGTACATGACATATTAAGCACACCAAAAATGTAGTGTGTTCTATTACTTGCCACTTTGGCTTCCGAACAAATGCAAACGACTTTCAACGGCTACGAATAGGATTTAGTAGATTCTGACTTAGATTCAGCCATCAGTGTATAAAGAAAGCATCTCTGAGCATCAGTGGAAGGAAAGTTGGTGGGTTTTAACACGCTTTTCTGTGCACGTTCTTTTTAACAAGAAAAAAAGACGTAGTTTATTAGCACAAAATGTGCGACCACTTCAAATAATCCATTTTCTGCTGAGATTAAGAGCACAGTACGAAATCAATAAGAAAAATGCGTCGTCCGTATAAAATTTCTTGTTCTTCGGTTAAGTTCCATTGATGTGCAGCATTGCATGTCAACGGGCTGAGCATTTTGAAGCAGAACTCCCACGAGGACTATCGTCACTGGCAAAACTGGGATTTAATCTTAGCTCAGGCTTTTCGTCCCTTTTGTAAGGACTTCCTAAGTACCGCTGAAATTTGCGCTCCTCAAAATCTGGTTTGTTCAAATTTTTATAAGTGGCACCTTTTAATCACTACGAATCGGATTCTTTCCATACAGCAGCAACCAACATTAGAGGTAGAATTTTTTTGAAACAAAATTCAATATTTCGTATACTCATCTGTTGAGCACAGCAACGCGAATATTGTTGTCGCAGGTTACCGCTGCAATTCGGATAAAGTTAGCAGTAATCATAATTCAGTGCAAGTTTATTCAAAAGATTCGGTAAATACGACTAAAGATTAGTTGAAGATTTTGGGTTAGCTGAGTGATTCGGTATTGCAACACCATCTATATACTTAGATGAATGAGCGTGTGAAAAGCCTTAACTTTAAAATTTTTTACAACAAATCATTATGAACCTCCCCTTTAATTCATTCATTTTTTTTCGGCTGGCGCAGTGGCACCGACTGTTTCCCTTCTTAAATGCACATTACAAGCTGGAGTTCTGATTTCATATTTAGCTAACTTGATGCAGCCCTTTCACTGTGGACGTGCTGAATTTTACGTCTTTATGGATCAAGCATGATATGTTATTTCTTGGTGGCATGCATGTTACGCAATACTGCAGCTTACTCTGCAGTTAAAATACAAAAGCTCGGTGCCCGAACTCGAGTTCTTGCTGCCCCGAAAACCTTCTGCCTTCTGAAGAATCGTTGTACAACGAACTCCTCGCGCGTCTACTTTCACTAATCAGAATTACGACAAAATTACCGAAAAGTCTCCATTCAAATGTGCTTGCTTGCATCCCTTTTTCAAGCTGCAGCCTGCGCCACCCAGCCTGCCATTCAGGTTTCCTTTTTTTTACTGCACCGGAAGAACGCCACCAAAACTGCCAAAAATAATAACAGTTACTCTGAAGTTTTTAAGTACCTCTTTACTTTTCCTACATACCTTAACCGTTCTTATATCACCGCAATATACCTCTGAAGTGTTGCCTGTATCTCCTGGATTGTAAAAAACTTCTTCGTTACCAGTAACAGAGGAGGGGGGGGGGGGGGGGGGTCAAACAGCGCCCAAATTCGTCCCGCGCTCGCAGTGAAGAGATGGGCGATGTAAAAAATTGGTTACTTTTCAAGGTGTGCTTAGCAGAGCGTGCAGTGCATTGCTTGGTAATCTTATAAAACTCTTATGCAAAGATGCTCATGCTCTTATGCTACAGTTTTTGTCCTTTCACGGTGATGTCGAAATAAGCCGAAGAGTTGCTTAAGTGGAACAAAGTTTTGTGAAAACACACTTGACGCAGTGCAACCTCTCATCAACACATCTCATTCGACACTCTCGATTCAATCCCCTGTGTTTGCGAGTCAAAACGGCACTCACAATTTTTTTACTTTCAAACTTTCACTCACAACTTCGCAGCTTATTTCGAACTTAGCATGTCATACCGGCAGAAACTGTTACACTAAGATGATATACGACTTCTACTGATTCATTCAATTATGCAACCTTTCTTCGGCTTCGGAACTAGCAGAACGACCGAATCGATCAATTGCAAATTGCACACTTATACCGATTTTGCTGATAACTGATCTTAGACTGTCATATTTTATAATTGACCGTGACCGGAAAAAAATACAGAAGCGTGCCAGAGATGTTGCTCCGATATGCGCTTCTGAGTGAGTGAAGTTTCATAAGCGATAAGATATGCAGAACAACACCTTTATGTTTTAAATGATTCAATTGATCCTGACAACTATCTGCACAAGATTCATTTTCATATAAGCCGACCGAGCGCAAAATCCATTTAGAGTTACTTTTGAATTACATAGCTATCTTTCAACTGATCGATCAATGCGAATGACTGTACAGGATGGCGTCTTTTCGTCATAAGGTTGAGGCGAATTCGTTGAAAATGAGCGACAAAAGATCAAGGTGAAGTCCTAGTCTGCAGTATCTTCCAAAAATTTGCATTCCTAGTTCATCAGCACACGATTTTCGGTGATTTATTAACACAACGGGTCCACGTTAATGAACAAGTAACCCGCAGCACGCCAAAAACAGTCATATTCAAAGATGAATGAAGTCGATCGAGAAGTAATGAACTCAGGTGTTCCCTGTTGAAAGGGCAAATTCATCCGTTCCGGCTTATAATTTCAAAGAACAAAAAAATTATAAATAATTATAACGTTAAGGCTATCTAAACTACAAAAACAACAAAGCATGTTCTTTATAAAACTCGCTGTACTCACCTCTATGCGGCTAAAGAGAAGCAGGAGTCATTAGTGTGCTAGTGAGAAAGAAGAACACCTGGATCTCATAAGCCGGAATTGCTCATGGTAACCTTCTTTCTTTTTCTTTACATCTTTAATTTATTTCTTCCGACTTGTTTAGCTGTCCCCACTTGCCATCCTAGTTAACATCTTCGCTCTCTTTTTAAAGCCCAAACAGATAACTACTAAACAAAGCACATAAAGGGTTAATTCCGTGTGATAATGCCTCAGAGAAAAATGCGTCATACATGCGCAGCATCGAATAAAACGTTGTACACTCTTTTAGTCACATAATGGTGATGCGAGAGGCGACAAGAAACGAAGTGCACCTTGAAAGGAAGCACTGCAGGGGGAGGTAAGAAATAAAACCTGGTGGTGCTTGGCTGCTTGCGCGGACCAACTTCTAAAAACTATTCCCTCAGCTTAGCACCTATAAATGAACTATTTACCCTAAGGCCCGTCCACGTCACTATGCGAAAACGCCGGTAGAAAAAAAAACAGCTCACTATAAATAGACTATAAATAAATATCGAAGTACAATGCTAAGAACAACAATAATGTGAATAAAAAGAACAGAAAATGCGATTAAGTGCAAGCGGAAACGCTCGGAGAGTGGAACTTATTGCTTTCATATTCGACACTTCAAAACCGATAAAAAAAGAAAGCGATCATTCAACAAACAGCACTGAGTTAATACTAATAATTGGTAAACTCCAAAGTAACGAGTAAAAAGTTAGTGAGAGCCGCTCCAATGAAATGTTTCAAACAAGCATCTCTTGGCGCTGAGGTTACCGAAAAAAAAAAGCGCTCAAACTCAATGAAATGGTGCAAAGGTGTTTTTAGGCGCCCTTAAACCTCAGAGGTGCCACTCAGCCACTTTTTCATACAGTTCTCGTTCGCTCGCTATCCACCCCAAACAAAATTGTTCATATTTAAATCACCCCATACTTCGCCACAACTTTCACAAACCCATCAACACACCTAAAGTTTGAGGGTTGAAGCGTACTGTCTGGTATCCACACTTTGCCGAAGCAGCAACCATTAAGCCAACAATCGCAAGAAAACGCACACTACACCTCCAGTCATATGGCGAGAATGAAATAGACGACAAGATGAAATATCAAGAAATGAACGAACGAGAATTAAGTTAGAGTATAAAAGATGAAAGAAAAGATTACGGCGTCGACAGAAGACTAAGAAAAAAGACTATGCAGGAGCAATGAAGTGAAATAGTCACAAGGTCTCTGCGTAGCGTCGTAGACATGCGACCGTGACCGAGACGTTGTTAAGATGCATTCATCGTCGGCATCAGGCAGATGTGGCGCCTGATGACGCATATACACAGGGGTGGAAGTTTGCTTATTTTGGTCATACTATGTCCCGCATGACGTATGGCAATTTAGTGCTCGCATTTTCAATGGAAACCTATACCAATTAAGCTTGTACAGTGTTGATTAAAGTGTTTGTCAGATCTTGGTGAGTTCATCATCAGACAACCCTGAATGAACTAAAAATATACAACAGCGACGACGGCACTACAAGAAAGCGCAATTGGCGCTTATCAAAGACAATCCAACGGTATTAAATCAAACGAAGATAATAATACAGCAGTGGCCATATCACCTTACAATGAACACATCTCACACAACCGTCCAAGAGTGAGCGACCACAGTAAATAAAAGTGCTCCCTTTGTTTATAGAATATTATGCAAGGCCTTTTTATCTACTTACGTTCGATTCATGTACCCTGATCTGCATGTTTGTCGATTTGATAGTAGTCACTAGAAAGCATATTCATCCACGTGCAAAATGACATTTTATCAAACGTAAGTATTGTGAGGAAAAATATTCCGAAGGTGAAGGCAGCTTCTCAAAAATGAAAAAAAGATCGAATTTCCAGTCTCATTCCGACCACTAGCTATTTTTGTCACCCCTCACTCATATGTGTACACTAGCATCGCTCGACTGATCCCGTACTGTCCATTGTCTCTCGGCAGTGCATAATAATCTACCACTGAAACGCACCTTTGCATCCTCACCTGTGGTCATAGGAGTGACTAAAACCAAATAATATACAGAAGAAAAAGCTGAGATAGGATGTAATGGGGTCTGGGTGGCTTCAAGAAAAGGTATTTAGTTGCAGCAGTTTTGCTCAGGCAACTTTTGCGGCGAGTGCTCATTTTGTGTAGGCGCAAAAGTGTCAAACTTTGCACCGCTGAACTACGTAGTGCTCTGCAGCCGGTGCGGGAGCGTGGGGTTGAACGTCCGAATCTTGAGCAGTAAATTTACGTAGCATAGCAGCGGAGTTGTAAAAACCGATTGACAGGCTTAGTTCTGTGAGAATGCACCAAAGTTCCATGTTGAATTATCATGTCTCGGTGGTTTCCGGCAAAGATGTAGGTGCCCATTCCTCTCTGCGTTATGTCTAGTTAAGAAAGATTTGTGGGGAAATGAAAATTTGTTATGAAGAGAGCTTCGAAGGTGAACATGGGAGAGCACAGGGAAAAGTGATGGTCTTGCGAAGCCGCTGAAATCTATTGAATCCATATAAACAAAATGCTCCCCCCCCTCCTCCCCCATCCCCTCCCCCATTCCGTAAGGAAGGGAGCGGAAGAATGGTAAGAAAAGAAACGCCGGCTGTTGTTCTCTACGCATCCATAGCGATCAGCGCTTTGCTGCGAAAAATGCTGGCTATGTGATCAGGAGAATGCCGTCTCTGCCGCACATTTAACATGGTACCTTCCCAGTTGCACTGGGAAACGTGGCGCATTTTTTGGGGTCGGAAGGGGGAGGGGTGCTGGTAATGTAACTGCTTTATAATGCCTAGTCTTTTCTGCTGATGGTTTTCAAGCTGAGCTAAGCAACGCCGAAATCTCTACTCCTTGGAGCTTCCTGACAGCTTTTTAAATAAGTCCCCCCCTCCTCCCCCATCCCCTCCCCCATTCCGTAAGGAAGGGAGCGGAAGAATGGTAAGAAAAGAAACGCCGGCTGTTGTTCTCTACGCATCCATAGCGATCAGCGCTTTGCTGCGAAAAATGCTGGCTATGTGATCAGGAGAATGCCGTCTCTGCCGCACATTTAACATGGTACCTTCCCAGTTGCACTGGGAAACGTGGCGCATTTTTTGGGGTCGGAAGGGGGAGGGGTGCTGGTAATGTAACTGCTTTATAATGCCTAGTCTTTTCTGCTGATGGTTTTCAAGCTGAGCTAAGCAACGCCGAAATCTCTACTCCTTGGAGCTTCCTGACAGCTTTTTAAATAAGATCATAGGGGAATGAGGAGGAGAGAAAAATGTGGGAATGCTGTATGATTGAAAAGTGGTGGCAAGCAAAACTTTCTCCCCCTTCCATCCGTCCCTTTTCTGCGTTTCCCTTACTTTTCTGGTCTCTACTACGGTAAGAGAAAAAAAGCAATGAGTATAAATTCTGATATTTTTCCATATTTTGTAGTTTTTCAAACAAATCCCGAGACAAGCTTTTTCTTGCGCTTTGCGATACGAAAGTGGGCTACGACCACGACGACAAACTTGCATGGACGGAGAAGCAAATAAACACAGAACCCAATCTTTAGCAAAACAAACAAACTCCAGTAAGCAAGCAACATTGCTGGAGAGGATAAAAACGAGGAAGAAGCCCTGTGGGGAGAAGCGATTCTATAAAACCAACTATTTTAGACGAGGACTCGTTCGAAGAACATAAAATCTCGTTATACACACGATACAAGCTAACAAAATGAGGATCAAAAGCATTTTATATATGAGGAACCGAAACTTCCGTTCGTGTTAGGCTCTCTAAAGTTTCAATGAAAGATTACCTGCCAGCTATTTAAGACTCTGCAGGCATAGCCCTCTTTTCTTGAAAGCTTCCAACAAGCTGATGAGAGGTGGAGGTCACAAGTGGTTGCCAGTAGCCGAAGCACAAGTAGCGGAAGCGCGAATGATCAAGGTGCAAGTGACTAAGGTAGGAGTACAAATAGCCGACCACACTTAACTCAGTACTGAACCTCACATTTTACCGATTCATACCTACAAGCAACTCTTCACCCAACAGTCCACTGTTTATCTTCTTACACTAAATCCTAATCCACTACACACCACTTCGCACTTCACTCGTTACCAGCTCAAACTCAAGCACACAGCCCATCTTATGCTTAGCCTCACAACCACTTTCCATTTCACCTCAAAAGGCATTAACAAGAACCTCATACCCCTCTCTGCAACCCACTGTTTACCAGCTCACGCTTAACCTTCGAAACTGGCTACAGTTACCTCCAAAAGCTAATATTAGCTACCTCACACTTAGCGCCAAAACTTACTCATCACCTCACACTGCCTCCTAGAATTCAGCCTAGAGCATATCATCTCAGACCTGATCCCACAACTCACCAGCAACCCGCATGTCACAGTTGAGTCAGCCCTGTTCTGCGTCACACAACCCCACTACAGTGAATTGGGGACAAGCTGCTGGAACTATCAAATCCTCTGACGTTTTTATAACTTTAATTAATCAAGTCCTCTATTTTCCTCTCTCAAAATTTTTGAAAACTTGTTGATTTTCCTCAAGGAAAATTTTTGATGATTTTTAGGAAGAGGGAAAACTTTACAAATATACAAGTTGACGCATTAGGAAGTGGTTGTAATTCTTTGCAAGTTTTTTTCGAAGGTGAATGTCCGATTCATGCTTCCGTGTTGATCCCACAACTCACCAGCAACCCGCATGTCACAGTTGAGTCAGCCCTGTTCTGCGTCACACAACCCCACTACAGTGAATTGGGGACAAGCTGCTGGAACTATCAAATCCTCTGACGTTTTTATAACTTTAATTAATCAAGTCCTCTATTTTCCTCTCTCAAAATTTTTGAAAACTTGTTGATTTTCCTCAAGGAAAATTTTTGATGATTTTTAGGAAGAGGGAAAACTTTACAAATATACAAGTTGACGCATTAGGAAGTGGTTGTAATTCTTTGCAAGTTTTTTTCGAAGGTGAATGTCCGATTCATGCTTCCGTGATTGATAGCATGAAATGTAAACCGATAAAAAAAAGTTCTTCTAGAGGCAAGTATTTCATTCGGAATGCTGAGAGGTCACCTTTAATAAAATTAACACAAAGATGCAATATAATAATCGTGAAATTATCCATTCAAATATGCAATATCTTGCAAGCAATTCAACATTACTGCTCTTATGAAAATTGTGGAATTTTATGCACTACGGCAGGTGAATTCATCTACTGAAGTAAGTAGACAGAAATTTTAGGCGAACAACAAATAATAACGACAATCACAATGCACATTACGATATTCATAACTTAGGATTAAACAACTACATAAATAAAATCGAGCATTTAAGAGTGAACAAAATCCAGCAGATATTACCTTCAACCTTAGGTTTAGATGACACCCTCTCTATTGGCGGTCACCCCCTTGAACGGAAGTGAATGCTGATACAAGTTGGAATTATTCAATGCCGGCATCAAAGTTTTATAGGACGATTAAACAATTGGAGAGTTCCAACAGAAATGCAATACGTTTGTTCCTCTCGTTTTTTAAAAAGCTTATTGAGACATCGAATTGATATACCGGAATCTCATTTCTATAAACGCAGAAAAGCTGTGCTAGTACCCCATTTCTCAGAATCTAGTGAAGCAGTTCTTCCGAAAAAAACCGAATGACTCTCTTGTGCCCATCTAATAAACGGAAAATCATTACATCAATTTTTACCAAGATGTTACTAAGGAAAAAACGGGAAAAAATTACAGAGTACTTCACCCCCACCTGAGAAAATTGTTTCCTGAAAAATTTGAACTCAAAGTTTCGCATAATGCTGTAATACCATCGCGATCGCCTGCAGAAGCAACTATATGTGAGGCTGTATAAAATGCTTAGAATTCTATCGAGAACAATGACAATGGATTAATATCAAGGTAACAAAGGTCTAAAGGCCTACTTATGTTACAATAAATATAGCAATTGATGTCTGACATCAATAAACAAAAAATGAATATCTCAATGCATGTAGTTTCTCGCATTGACATTCATTACAAAGGAAGCCTCCCGTTGTCGCTGAGTTTGCATTTAAATCTATCACCATTAAGCAAGATCTGTTTTACCATACGGATGAAATTTTTAAATCGTAAAAGTAACCGATTTCCTCAATGTGTGATTCTAAACGTGAAGTTATTTCCCATTAAATCGCCTCAATGCAACTTCCACTTCTATATGTGACATATATTTGCTCATTGCTCCGTTGAGAATACTAATGCTGAACTTTTGGAATGCCTAAAAAAAACTCAGCAACGCCAATATAATAGACCATTTGCGCGATACCGAACAACGGAGCCATAACCATCATACGACATGCGGCTCCTTTAAACAATGCCCTAACACCTTCTTGTTCGAGTATTTTCCTGAAAAAAATCAGATCAATATAAATAAGCGAAGTGATGGCATAATTTCAAGAATTTCAAATGTGTTCCTATCGAAATATTTAAAAGCAAGATGACGTAAACGGATGCATTCAAAAAGGCTGCAAAATATGGTATAAAAAGTCACGTGACATTTAGTTAGAATGGAAATTGAGATGCGCAATATGACATATTTTGTCTATGAAAGTAATGGAACTCTTAATGTGGAAAATATTCGACTGTTTATTGAAAGTTGAGGAAATTTGTATTTCGCCGTTCCGGAAGAAAACTTGAATTTTTTGGAAGAATTTTGCGCTTAGAAAAAACTTGGAAGACTTTTTTTATTCTTTTATTCTTTTCAGAAACAAGCGAACGAGAACGAAACACTCACACAAAAGCATCGACGATATTTTTGTAGGTGATTTCACCTGCTCCACGCTTAATGAGCTGCATCCGAGTTTTGATCACTGAAAAAAGCAGAACGACTAACTCCACCTACCAATGCACGGATAATTCTGAGGGCATAGAGCTGCTGATCCGATGCCGCATCACGGATAAAATTTGGAATTTTTAGGGAATACAGAGGAAATAATACAAGAAAGAGAAACCTGAGGATCATCAACTGTTGAAATTTTTTTTCCAACAACGTTTGCCTAATAAAGCGAATGCATTGAACAAATATACAAAACTACTAGAACGTCCATTTCCTACCTAACTCTGAACCGTATTGGAGTTTCCGAAAATTTTTTCAATACTCTCAGCAAAAAAGCCAAACTGATATTCTTATTTTCCCTACTACACTAAGTTTTTGAACAATACGTAGCGATTGTAAACGGCATTATGTTGGAGAAAGCAACAGTTAAAAATACAATATATATTACGAACAATGCCATGAAGATTGAAAAAAAATCGTCGCAAATAAAGCTTTGTGATTCTCTCATCCTTCCTTTTAGTTTATTCAAAATGTTTCATTCTATAACTTATAAACATGCAATTCTGTTCCATTATACGTATTCTTGTCAGCGTCGACTTTCCGAATGAATTTACCCCCACATTATCCACCTCCCATCTTCGAGCAGTTTGCTCCTCCACTGGCCAAATTTTTCCTGTTTATAATTGTTAGCAGCTGAGATGCTACCGGCATCAAATTCTGAAAAAGGTAGCTCCTCTTTGGACAGTTAAGTCCACTTAATTATGCCAATACAAGGCCTTGCATCGAGCTTATTCCTCTGCTATAACCTAAACGGTACCGCTGTTTTTATCGTTAGGTCCGTTTGCTATCTTCATGCAAATCTCTTGAGGCAAACCTTAGACATGAACCTGTATTAGCACGCTCACTGAGACCTTTTAAGAAAATCAGCTGAACAGGATCACGTCTAGGAAATCAGCTGAACAAGGCCACGTCTAGGAAATCAGCTGAACGGGATGCAGCAGAGGTGATCAAATGAGATCAACTAATTAGCCTTATGTGGCCAAGCTCAAGCGACACAATTCCATACCATCCAACGGTGTAACCGCAAACGAAGCGAATGCAGCAGCCGTCAATCCGTGGATGCAGCAGAGGTGATCAAATGAGATCAACTAATTAGCCTTATGTGGCCAAGCTCAAGCGACACAATTCCATACCATCCAACGGTGTAACCGCAAACGAAGCGAATGCAGCAGCCGTCAATCCGGCAATAAAAGACGCATAGAAGACTGCATCACCGCTGCCATCAGTAGATCGTGGACCCTTAAACCAACATTTTCCAACTTTAAAGCATTTTGCTAAGGTATTTGAGAAAGCTAAATAGCACATATTCGCATTTTCTACTTGTAGTATATGCTGACTGTTCGACTGAACTTGAATTTTATAACAAGACCCCATTTCAAAGAAGGCATCCCTTGGATTGTTCCCAAACATTTATGAAAACCTACAGTAGCTATCCCGTTTCCTTAGCATTACTGTTGTAGACAACTCCTTTATCGATTACAAACCAAAGTTTCTTCTAAGTTTTGCGGTGTTAACGAATTACTAAGCAGCGATCTCATTTTCTCACCTGTTCACTAATTTTTCTTGCCGGATATTCTTTGCATCACGAAAGTGAGCTACTAACCAAAGCGTCGAGGTATGCAAATAGCGGAAAATACATCGTCGAAAAGGTGACGTCACGAGCTATCGTTGGTCCGACTCCCTTATACAAGCCAGCAATCCCTTTACTTCGTAGTAAATTCATTGTCAGCCCAACAGCGGTCATCCTTTTTTCACTTATCACCGCTAAAAGGGAAATACGCATCAATGGCGAACCTTGTCAGTATAAACACTGAAAGAAAATTAAACATTCCTTCTTGAAAACTTATTCTTTCAGCCACTAAAAATGCCACTCTCTTTAAGATAATTGTGAAGCCTTGCTCATCCATCCGTTGAGCATAACTGACCTCAACATTTCAAATAAACCGTATGAACTGTCAATCCATCTCAAACTACACCACTTGACTGTCACTCCCCAAGTTGCAGACTGTTATAGAAATAAGGAGGCCCAAAGCCGTTGTACTGAGGGTGTTAAATTCAAATCTGGTATTGAACAAAAGAGTTGCCTCAGTTTACACCTTTTTTCCAGTGCGAAAATAAGCGCCAACCAAGGCTTGCTTTGAATCATTCACCAATCTAGCAACTTTTTTCTTCGCCAATTAGAAGGTCAATCATTTTTGTGTTGGATCGTCAATATAAGTTAAAAGCTGCCAAATGTTCTTAAAATACAAAAAATATTTCGTCATCAAAATTTTGCATCGGTGATTAGTAGAATGGGGACTTTCTTCCTCTCTCATTTTTTTCTTTCGATCGCTCGCCTACTGGAACTTTAAAGGCATCAAAAGACCCAAGTTTCGGCAGGCTACAGAATGCTGCACTTAATAGGTTACTAAAAATATTTCGTCATCAAAATTTTGCATCGGTGATTAGTAGAATGGGGACTTTCTTCCTCTCTCATTTTTTTCTTTCGATCGCTCGCCTACTGGAACTTTAAAGGCATCAAAAGACCCAAGTTTCGGCAGGCTACAGAATGCTGCACTTAATAGGTTACATTCAAGGTGTCAAAAAAAGAGCTGCGCACATTGTTCATTGCAACATGCGCTCGCATCATTAACTGATTCATGATTAAACAATGTTAGGTAGAAAAAGACATCACCGCGAGTGCATTCGTCTCAAGGGAAAATGCCTCAAGTTGGCTGATACCACAATTGCTTTTGCATTTCAGCCGCACATACAGAAAGATTGTCTGAAACCCCTGAAGCTGCAACGAAGAATTACGAGCTCTAACGGGATTTAATTACCGTAAAGAATGAATCTTTGTCTCACTGTTTTTCAAGGTGATTCGTCGGCTTCAAAACAGATTATAGAATGTTCAACAATTAACCTAGTTTTTACAACAACTGTTGTAACAATCGTTGCTTAGAGCAACTGCTTCCATAAAATGCACGATAATGTATCCATTTCTCAACCGGAGTTATTACCACAGTTGTCCTTCAAAAGAGCCTTTTTCCCTGAATTTTCGTACTAACCTGTTGCAAAGCGCTCTTCATATGCGCATTTTCGTGAGCTTTAAAATGTTTTATAACTGTGGAAATTAAGAAAAAAACTTAATGGCAGATAGATCGATCAATGGATTAGGAGCAGATTCTACCCCCGAAATGCCGTAACCCTACCCCAGCAGCTATCAAGGTGGGATTGTCGGACAAGCCGACACGAACAACATCCACACGCAGATACCGATGTCGCCATAATGCACTATACAAGTGCAAGTTTTCCAAAACGTCTAAAACTTCAATTCTAGACCACATTCAATAACGGAAGCAAATCTGAATTACGAGCTAAATGGTGCCCTCTCTTCTTCCATAAAATGCACGATAATGTATCCATTTCTCAACCGGAGTTATTACCACAGTTGTCCTTCAAAAGAGCCTTTTTCCCTGAATTTTCGTACTAACCTGTTGCAAAGCGCTCTTCATATGCGCATTTTCTTGAGCTTTAAAATGTTTTATAACTGTGGAAATTAAGAAAAAAACTTAATGGCAGATAGATCGATCAATGGATTAGGAGCAGATTCTACCCCCGAAATGCCGTAACCCTACCCCAGCAGCTATCAAGGTGGGATTGTCGGACAAGCCGACACGAACAACATCCACACGCAGATACCGATGTCGCCATAATGCACTATACAAGTGCAAGTTTTCCAAAACGTCTAAAACTTCAATTCTAGACCACATTCAATAACGGAAGCAAATCTGAATTACGAGCTAAATGGTGCCCTCTCTCGATAACTCATATACAGCATGATTAACGACAACGAAGCTAGACTTGAAGGTCATTAAACTCTATGCATCAAGTTTCATCGCCATAGTACCTACGATTCGCAGCTCGAAATTCTCGACCATATCAGGCATTTTGCACTTTAATCAGAGTCCATTCCCAGATCGCTTAGTGTAAACAAGAAAAGATTACTACATAAGCTCGCCTTGAGTGCGGCCAGCATCCTGCAACTGGATTTTCAGTAATTCCATTGGTGTTGTGACGACAATCTGACATAATCCTGCTCCACCACCAGCAATCATACCGCGCCAAACGGATAATTGCTCTTGGCCAGGAACACTCAATTCGAAGCGAAAAAAGTCGTTAGCGACGAGTTTAATGGCCTTCTCAGGCGTTATTAATAGCAAATTAACGCCGCAACCTCTGTACATGCCACGGATTTTGGATATAAACGACGTCCCACCACTCTGCCATGTTTGCCTTGCGCAGTCGATACTAAAACATCTCTAGAACATACAAAAATGCTCCCAATAAGTAACATTTAGTCACTGAATAGTGTGATGACTACTGATCACTGATGTGACGTTTACCTACAAATCGACAATATGCAGGTTCTCTACACATCTTGCTCGGCCACGAGACTAAAAGTTGTGGCCTTGTAGCCCAACGACTTAAGCAACCCGAATGTTTTTTCTAAGTGATTTGCCTATGACGTTCATCAGTTTTTATTCTCTTCCAGGTCTTTTGTGCCCAAAAACCCATCAGAAGAGGAAAAAAGAGCATGGAATTACTTCCGCTTGTAATGACCTTTAGAAAAAAGTTCATCAAGTAAAGAAGATTGAGAACATCCATAGTTTGAGGACACGAACGGAAGTGCAAAAGTACGGTGAGCAGCCGAGTCTCGAACTTCTCATCTTTCATTGCCCGGGCCAGGCTCTTTATCCACCAGGCCACTGCTCTGCACGTCAGCCTCCCAACCGAATTCTTCCATCAATTAAAAAAGAAAGCTGCTGACGTCAAATGGGCCTGAAAACGCCACGAAAACAGCCGTAAGAGGAATAAGCGAAGATCTGCGTTCCAGTACTGTTGCCAGCTGCACCGTCCACTTGCACCTCTGATCTGATACTAATGAGGTCATAATATTGGTGTCAGCCATGCCTAAGAATACGCAGCGGTTCAAAGCCTTGCTACTGCATTTGATGTGAACAATCTAGAAAATAAAACAACTACAAGCAATAAAACAGTAATGGTACAACTTCAGCAAGCAACGCCTTTGAGCCTCAACAGAAGAACCATTCGAACAGTTCGTCGCCTCATTTATATATAGCGTTGAAATGTTTACGGGCGATGAAATCACTGATGGAATGACCAGCTGAGCAATGCGTACATCAGGCATCATATATTCTCAAAACATTTGCTTCATTTGATTTTCAGTGGGAGGATTTCGACTTTCTTCAAAATAATCATTTCGCCATAACATTACAGCCGCAAATTCATAACCTCGTGATTTTTTTAGTTCAAGAGAGAGTTTAATTATGCGTGCATGCAGTAGACGATATTGCATACAACATCATATGACATACATCCCAGAATATTGCGGTTTGCCTCTGTGCGATACTCTCTGATTCTGCAGGCGTGTTTTGACGAGGTCGATTGGGAATACGCACGATAGGCCCACAACGCCGGCAAAACCACCGTTCAATATTTTTGGCACATAACTGAAACTACACATTCAGTACGGTGGAAAAGATCAAAGATGCTTCGATATTGGGAACCTACATCGGTAAAATTCACTTCTTTGCCGCCGCTCGTCATACACATACTGAAACTCTTTGAAATATGTAGTCGATGACGACCAGTTTTTTTTAGTTCAAGAGAGAGTTTAATTATGCGTGCATGCAGTAGACGATATTGCATACAACATCATATGACATACATCCCAGAATATTGCGGTTTGCCTCTGTGCGATACTCTCTGATTCTGCAGGCGTGTTTTGACGAGGTCGATTGGGAATACGCACGATAGGCCCACAACGCCGGCAAAACCACCGTTCAATATTTTTGGCACATAACTGAAACTACACATTCAGTACGGTGGAAAAGATCAAAGATGCTTCGATATTGGGAACCTACATCGGTAAAATTCACTTCTTTGCCGCCGCTCGTCATACACATACTGAAACTCTTTGAAATATGTAGTCGATGACGACCAGTTTGAAAAATGCTGTTAGTGTTCTTCTATAAGTGGTATTAAAAGCAAAACAGTTTCAGACATCATAGGTGGAATCCATGAGGCTGGAAGATTTAGTAATCGTGCGTACTAAACTAGGCATGACTCTTGTGTTTCTGTGAACGTTGAAGAAACACATGAAATGAATAAAACCCGAACAATTACGGAAGAACCTCATGCAACTGGTTAATAAGAAGGTCATCGAGAACGAGATGAATAAACGCCCCACACTGACCACAGGAGTAATAAGTTATAAAGTTAGGACTGTGTGGATAACTCATTAATGCCCGTGAAATGCTACGATAGCATCACAGGTACGTACCAATGAGTTGGGGTTAAAAACAATAGCGAAAGCATGAGTTTCGATGAGATTTAAAGCATGAGGGAAAGGGATGAGTTGCTTCATGGCCTTAAGGAAGTACGATATCAAAATATAGAAGAATTAAATTTAAAGCCAGCTCAAGTTAAAAAATGACACAATCACTTGTAAAGAGTGAGAGCGTCTACAGCGAAAGACGAAGTGATTTCGGGATATGAATTTTTAGATTCTTTCGCTGTACACTCGGTTACTGCTGTTACTTGACAATTAATTTTTAGTCAGGAATGTTGAAAGCAATGCTTATCTTCAGATCGCTCCGTATCAATATCACACAACTTTAAAAAAATTATTCTTGCCTCCGATTTTGGTCATCTCAGTACCAAACGAAAGAGCTTCATAGAATATACTAAATGCCACTGCTAGAAGAAGAACGCAGTTAACTTAAACCGTCGTGATTAGTTCGCAATGCTGTTTTCACTTGATATCACATAGTCCAGAACCAGGGACAAAAACGATTTCTGGAAATTTCACAGTGCACCTAGGGCAAATCTGATTGTTAATATTTTTGGCTAAAGAAGTATGTGTGTAAACAAGATGGAAGCTAAACGTTGGCAAATGGTTATTAAAGATGCTGCAATCCAAAAAAAAAGTTGTGAAGGGAAGGAAAAGGATACACCGGACGCATACTGCATTGTATGCACACATAGGCTGTTTTTTTCCCACTAAAATTTACAAATGAGCTTAGGAAATCTGTAACAGGTGGAATTCACGGCGAATTTTTTGTGGAGTTAAGCTTTGGTCACCTCTGCGCCAGGCTTTAGCTCTAGAGTCCACTTCTAAAGCCCCTTTACAACGAACTTTAGAATATTTGCACGGAATTTGTTGGCGCTAGCTCCAGAAAATTTTGCGTGCGCTATTTAATGCAAATATTTTGAAATGCAACCATTGCGCACATTCGAAGAAAACTTCAATCACTCTTCGTGACGCCTGTAGGGGTTGCTTGACTTTAGTGGGATTCAATTTCTTAATGCATTTTGGGAGAACGGTACCACTTTTTTAATACTGCAGTAACTATATAATAAGTGCTATCTCTATAAAAGTCTACAGTCGTAAGTTGAAAGGCGCCTTGGTAAAGAAGAACAGAAAATGTAATTGTATAGCACTTAATCTCTCTTATCGAAGATGCCGCAAAATAAAAATAAAAATCACTTTTAAACGAATCATAAGCAGAATCAGTTAATGAGAACTGTTCAAATCTCCGAAAAGTTTCGGGGGGAAGAGGTCAGTTCTTTTGAACTGACAACAACCTGCAGGAAAAAATCGAATTTAGCGAAATTGTTGTTTATTGTTTAACGTAGTCGTTTAATGCAAATAAGCTTTCAAAAAAAGTTTTTTTCAATCTTAACGAAGTGTGGTGGAGAAGAACTGAATCCCTTGAGATGTTTGCATTTCCAAGAAAATAAAAGAATCCAATTAATCGTTCGAAGGTTTAATTTTCAAAAATCAAATCCTTCTCGTTCGAAGGTTTAATTTTCAAAAATCAAATCCTTCTAAGTGTCTGAAATTCCGCTTAACTTAATTTTAAAAGAGGAATTAACTTAATTCCGCTTTTAGAGAAAACCAGAATCGGCTAGCTGCAAAGGAAATTAAAGTAACTAGCCTTCACAATAAAGTTTGCTGTCGAATGCGGCGCAGTGATATATCTTTTGAATATATTTGACTTGGCATTGAGCGGGAAATGCTTAGGCAGGTGACGTTTAGCTCTTTGTCTTATAGACAGGTGAGGCAAGCAGAGTGGCAGTTGCTTTCTCAAGAATCGAAACACTTGAAGCATACCGTGACACAACACACGAGGTAAATGTTCCCTTCGTTTCACATATATGCTGCATAGAGTGCGGTATATACAGGATTTTCTGAATCTGCTGTCCCCCGAATGAAAGCATCTCACTTCCACTCAACAAGTTCCTCAGCTACCAACAAACATGCAATACAATTTGCACCGTGCGACCCAAACAGCGTTTATCAGCATGCAAGTTTCCGCGACACAAATCATCTCATGCGAGCATCACGACAGTTATGCAACGAGTGTTTTAGTACCGCTGATGCGGCACCAGAATTTTCATGACAGCATAAGCGTTGACATAGAAAAGTGGCCAAGGTGGGAACTCGAAGAAAAGGGTCGTGACACACTAGTTTGGTGGTATAACAAAGGTTGCCATTTGAGGATAACAGTTGTGCGACAGTGAATTAACGCATAATTGACTTTTGCTATAACAAGAGCCACATGAGTCATTAACACTTGAAGCATACCGTGACACAACACACGAGGTAAATGTTCCCTTCGTTTCACATATATGCTGCATAGAGTGCGGTATATACAGGATTTTCTGAATCTGCTGTCCCCCGAATGAAAGCATCTCACTTCCACTCAACAAGTTCCTCAGCTACCAACAAACATGCAATACAATTTGCACCGTGCGACCCAAACAGCGTTTATCAGCATGCAAGTTTCCGCGACACAAATCATCTCATGCGAGCATCACGACAGTTATGCAACGAGTGTTTTAGTACCGCTGATGCGGCACCAGAATTTTCATGACAGCATAAGCGTTGACATAGAAAAGTGGCCAAGGTGGGAACTCGAAGAAAAGGTTCGTGACACACTAGTTTGGTTGTATAACAAAGGTTGCCATTTGAGGATAACAGTTTTGCGACAGTGAATTAACGCATTATTGACTTTTGCTATAACAATAGCCACATTAGTCATTCTATTCATGAGAGTTACAGTATCAATACTGCAAATAAGGAATTGTTAGAAACTTACGCAAAATTCTCTGGTGGACTGGTGGAGGGCGCCATACTTTCCTGAAAAAATTTATTAAAAATTATTCGAGAAGATCCTCCATAGTCAAAATAACCGACACACTTGAGTAGAGTCGCTTTGCAAGTAAAGCATCTATGAAAAGGCTTATCAAAAGAAACAGAGAAATCAAACGTCACAAAAAGTTTGATTTTATTCGATCCTCCTACTCAAGTGGCCAACCTTAACGCATCTAAGCAAAGTAGGATGAATGCAAATAATGACACCTTTATTGATCTGTCGCTGTCACGTAACAAGCAATGGCTTCTGATTACTGAAGATAGCTTATCACTGGAGCACTAACTTAAGTTTATTGCACGTTCAGTTTAGGGCTAGACTGAGGCTAAAACAATTCGAAGCGCCCCACCCTCTTTCCGTTAGGCGCCGTAGGCACATCCGTTAATGTAGCAAGAAACAAACTATATCTCTGGCTGCAATTTCTCATAAATATTGTAATACAATTTCCACTAAATTTTATCTCTTGTGCTCTTCATCACAAATATTAACCAAGTAAATGGAACCATAAGCATCAAAATACTGTAAAAAGAAGCACAGAATACTAACGGCCTTAAAATTCAATTCCACTCACTGCATAAATGAACATTTTTAGATGTTCTCTTAGCCATACAATCAATCGGTTTGCTCAGTTTTTTTAATGCAAAACTTTTTTTAATGCATAACAAGAATACCGTTATGCGCGATGCCCTACAGAAATTTTTTGTGTGGTGATGCAAAGCTAAATTTTGAATGGGGAGCGAATTTAAAAACTTTTTTCAGAGAGGGAATTTTATTGCTAAGCAAAAACACATGAAAATGCTTTTCTGAAGATGACATAGTTGAGTTCTCAACACTCGCTTCAATATACGAGTTTTTCCCTCTTTTTTTTAAAATTTTCTTTTGTGGACACATCTAGAAATTGCAACGACCGCAACATGCGCAGTGACCCGTAAAAATTGTTTGCGAACAACTGATGCTTCAAAATTTTGCAGTAGACAAAGTTTCTTCATAAACACTCTCAAAAGTTGGTGACAGAATTCAAAAATTTCCGTACTCGACCATATAACCCCCCAAAATGGCTTAAAAGGGACGATTAGGTATTTCTCCGAGACGATCTCCGCAGCCTTCCACCTTTTTATTGGTACTTGTCTTGTTTGCTTTTACGACCCTGCAAAAATTTTGCAGGTAAATTTAAGATGTTTAGTGAGAGAAACATAAGTGTAACAGGTTTAAAGTGAAATAAAGCAATCCAGAAAACTATAAGTCAGAGAAAGAGTGCAGATTCCTAAAAAAATTTATCGTGAAATACGCATATATCACACAAAATGCCCGCTGTCATAAATACATTTGCAGATGGCATAAAAGTAGAAAATGTCAAATCAGTCAAACTGAATTACACGGAATGTAGGATTTTCCGTAAGAAACAGGACCGAGCGCGTAAATGAAAACAGGCTGAACAGAATGGTGCAATGTATTGAACGAAAAGCACCACGCGTGCGTTCAAACAATTTACGCACATGGTTAATGACTTAGGAGAAGAAGAAAGAGCTGTAAAACTATTGTTTCTTTTTGAACAGTTTATGCAATCGGTTGGCCTCATCAATAATGCTGTCAAAACGCGCATCGAGCTAGTCGCCCTGATGCGTTTTTCCGCCATTTTAATTGCTGACGGTCGTAAGCTTTTCCTCAGCAAATAGAAAGAATCTCTATCCAGGGGAGTTAGCAACACATCTCTCTTAAATCAATTATCGATAAAATAGAAGCTCCTTCTCCAGCACTTTCCTCCTCCTCTCTCTCTCCTCCCTCCCCCCCCCTCCCCCAATTAAAGTTGCGCGAGAAATTCATCTTGTTATAACAACTTGTGGGGTTTGTGGAAGGCTCCCCTGTTTGGTAGGTGTCGACTGTGCAGGACGGTTTTGAGCATGTCGATCAATAGAAACAGCATTCATCGAAACGCTTTTCACTTCTACTTTCTCTACTTCCCGGTGGGAAGTCTAAAAGCAAGCACTCGTTTCCACAGCCATAAAACCCAACCAAGGTTCTCAAAATGTTCTCTTCTAAGCTTTTGAAAATGCACTGCTGAGAGGGTCTTGTTTTCGAAGAGATTGTCGCATGAGGAACTATTATTCAAGATATGAAGCTTCTCTTTCAATTTCGGTCCAACTTTCTACGTTCATTCACCTGCTGCTCATAGTATTTGGTTAGAAAATCATATTACTTTTGCTTTTCCTATAAACTGAACAGAACGCTTCATCTTAGCAATGCTCACTCTTACTTTACGAGTCCCAATCGGCCTCGCACACATTATCAGCATAAAGCAAGCATTAAATGTGTGGCGCAACGATCACATTGTCTTAAGTTTTACCAATTTATCTGGTGCTGGTTTACCTATTTCGTATTGCACGGTTGAAAATGGCTGATCGACTGTGCTGTATTGTACCTCCTCCGAAAATCGGATGTGCCATACTGTACTATGCCTAGACTACCAAAAATAAGCTACATCGTACTATTTTGAAAACTTTTTGAAAAGTGGCTGAACCTGAATGTTACAGCATTCACTGCTCATGAAGCAGAACCACTTTGAGGGTAATACTTTATAAAATGACACTGTAATGCACCTGTGGCTATTTAAGAGTAAAAGACCAGACAGAGGTAACGAAACACTAGCAAAAAGCAGGAAAAGAAGGTAGCAAATGCACTTCACTAGCCGCTGCAGCAGACTTATCAACGCGATTCCAATAACAGAAAGTTCAAATGTTTCGAATTGTAGGCGATGGTTAGTGTCCCTGGAAAAGTTCCCTTGCAGTCAAGCTCGAGAAAGGAGAAAGGATTATATTGCATTCCTCCCTCTCCTCCTGCTTACGTGCGTCGGGCATGAAGAGCAGGGTGAAGATGGAATCCTAAAAGCGTGGATTCTGATCAAGGCTGACTTTGGCCATAACAATGGGAAGGCAGTCCAAAAATAGCTGTGAATGCACCCTATTGCTTGTTTTCGCTGGCCAAAACTCATACTTGCAGAGGGATCAGTTTGTCCAGGTATTTCAACTGGCGACCCATTGTCTCTGCTGGAAAGAAACTTCTAATGATGGACACTCAAGCCCATTCCAAGCAGGCTTGTCAAAGATATCATCTTCCACGCCCATCCCCCTCTCTGCAACCTCCCCCAGCCGTCAAAATTGCTCCTTTACTGGAGCCCACAAGGAATGAAAATTTTTTCAAAACATTTCAACAAATCAAGAGGATTTCATGAGATATGAACTGGCCCTCTTATCCCCATCAATTTTTCTTTCCTTTCCAACTCATTTTTAGTTGACTCTGCAGTCATTGATTCCACCAGGATTACATTAAAAGAGATCTCATTTTTGAAGCTGGCTAAAATTTTAAGGCTTCATAAGTTTGGTTCTAATTTAGCATTTGTTGTGGAACTTTTTTTCAAGCAGTGTTAAAATGCGCTTTCGCTCATAGGGCAAGAGGGCATTCCATCAATGTTTAGAATGCTCTCAAAAATTTCTGAATGCAATAATTTTTGTTGCAGTGCAGCAGTAATCATGAAAGTTGGTCCCGAGAAACAAGTTGGAGAAAGCATTTCCTTCCTATGTCAGGCATCACCCCACATCCTCTTGGGGGTGGTCTCGGACGCTGTTTTTTGTGCCTACTGCGATACCAACACCTTGTACAAAACACACACAATGTCTTTGCACTCATACCACTTCCTCACTTCCTCACTGATTTTCTAACTCGCATTGCCTAAGTGTCGTTATTTCGACCGCACGATTCCATTCGTCCCTTATTGTAAACCACGACTGTTCCTCGAATGAACACTTTCAGTCGACACAACAAGCAGAAAACAGTATCAGAGAAGAGTACAGCATGCGCTTTTGCATTTCATCTCGCCGGACCAAACGTTCGCCCAAATAAACATTCACAATGATAAGACGTGATAAACAATGATAAGACAAGCAAGAGACATTCGGTGAAATTGAAGCTTGTCTCGGCAAGTCGACTGTGGTTATAACTCTTCTACTACGTTATGAGCCATAAAAGTGGCGGCAGATCAAGTATGGTGTGCCCCGCAGCTTCAATACCTCATCACTATAGCTCTCGCAAATGAAACTGCCAAACAGAACGATATGCAAACACATACGCAAAAACATAACGCTACCACAACACGCTGAAAAACCAACACGGCTAAAGTGACGAGGCAAGGTAAAAAAAAAATACCCGAAAACAACACACAGCATGCGACAGGTAAACAGAAACAAGTGGAAAAGCGCATCAGGAAGCTTGGTTGAGCGTAAATTTCTTGTAAGACAACCACTGAGATCAGCTCTAGAGGAAGCGGACAATTGTGTCAAAGGGACTAGAACGATACGTGCTTCTGCAATTCCACTTAAGAAGCCAACCGATTCGTCAAATTGCCAACAAATAATAAAACGTGCGTAGTAATGCATATACAGCCTAACTGACCAGACCGCCCTTATAAATCTTTAATATACTACTTGATTTTGTGCAGTTTTGCGAATTTGCGTATGAAAAGCTTAATATGGTCTAGCCCTGTCTGTCTATATGTATGTGTTTTCGCCTACCCGTTAGTTCCAACTCGAGAACCACTGAACCGAAAGTTATGAATTATGAGGTGGGGAATTAGCTAAGAACGGATGCCTACATCAACTACCTTTCATTCCAGAATTCAAGTTGAATCATCGAAACACCAATCGGATCGCAAAGCTGCGACAGGTAAACAGAAACAAGTGGAAAAGCGCATCAGGAAGCTTGGTTGAGCGTAAATTTCTTGTAAGACAACCACTGAGATCAGCTCTAGAGGAAGCGGACAATTGTGTCAAAGGGACTAGAACGATACGTGCTTCTGCAATTCCACTTAAGAAGCCAACCGATTCGTCAAATTGCCAACAAATAATAAAACGTGCGTAGTAATGCATATACAGCCTAACTGACCAGACCGCCCTTATAAATCTTTAATATACTACTTGATTTTGTGCAGTTTTGCGAATTTGCGTATGAAAAGCTTAATATGGTCTAGCCCTGTCTGTCTATATGTATGTGTTTTCGCCTACCCGTTAGTTCCAACTCGAGAACCACTGAACCGAAAGTTATGAATTATGAGGTGGGGAATTAGCTAAGAACGGATGCCTACATCAACTACCTTTCATTCCAGAATTCAAGTTGAATCATCGAAACACCAATCGGATCGCAAAGCATATATAAATGAGTCTTTCTTGGTAAAATTCTACATTTATTTGCGATCCAACAGCTATATTCGACAGATTATGTGCAACTCCAATATTTTGGAATTATATACCTGCTTTCGAAGTTGACGAATAACTCGAAAGACTTTGAAGCTGATATAAGAAAGTTTGCTGTACTGGCATCAAATTTCGCTAGATAGTTCTTGAGTCTAAACTACCTGAACAGACAAATATATGTTCATATGCACAGACACAAGGTCACCCAGGTGCAACGTTGAAAGATGCCCAGAAATAACCAGCAATGCTTTATATACGGTTTTCTGTGCGAGCTCATGCAGACTTTAGACCAAAAAATCGTTTGTGTTCTGAACTACAACACTCATAACATAAAACTGATTTGTTAATTCTGTGGCACTTTCAGATGTCAATAAATAGTTTCCTCCTTCATCTCCTTTCACATATTCCCCGCAACCATTCTTCAAATATATGCCTCCCCCATTTCTCACAATAGGTTCGCGCTCAAGTTTGTGACCAACCCAGGTCTTTGCCTACCTCAAGTCTATTTTGGAAAGCTGCAAATTCATAGGTTCAACATTACTACTCACAATTAAACATACTTAAAAATTCACTAGCTGACGACAAACGATAATAGAGGCAATGGGATGCACCACATACGCAAAATAGCACAACGTAAATAATGAGCACTGATGAGTAACGCGAATTGTAGTATGATCGAGATGCGGACATGTCATTGCCAGAGTAATTGAGCGGGGTGCTTGCAGTGAGTGGCAAAACGTTGATCTTGAGCGGCGCAACCGAAAACAAGCGCTCAACACATTTTCACGAAACACTGCATTCGCGATCGATAATCAACTCATTGTCAATGCTGTTCGAGCTTGAGGTCAATTACCTGCGAGGTATCCAGGTAGTTGTTATTCGAATTGCTGACAAATACTGACTTTAAAAGTTATCTACTACGACATTTTAAAACAAAAATCGAATTGTTAAGCAGTTTGCAAGAAAATATTACCAGATCACCTAAAATGCTGACGATTTCTCTTAAAAATAAGTGCAGTTGACACGATATGCGCTTTTTCATTCTCCTCTCCTACTCAACGAGCTTAATGAATTTAACTAATCATCGGCACAAATTTATAATAAATCCATTTTCCTGCAATCCTATGGTGCAAAACGAAGAGCCTGATGATGTAAAATATGAGGAAAGTTTTTCTACCTCTAAATCTCTATAACTCCTTTCATAGCTGATCGATCAACAAAGTTAAGGTTCACGAGGTTGTTCTATGTTTTTCATTTTACCCACCAAGCTTCACACATACAGACGCGTGTAGAAAGGCAAACAGATACGGACACAACACGCAGACAGACACACACACATACACACGAACACTGGCATGAAGACGTGAATAAGTGGACACAGGTGCACAGACCTACAAGTACACGTATGCTACGCATACACCACGCATGCGCAACACACACACACAAACATGTACGCACACATACATACGTACACGGACATACACAGCCGGTGGGGTTTCCTAGCGGAGCGGTTGTTTCGTTTCTTTTTCGAATATTGAAGCATCCGGTAGTGCTGTAGACAGGACAACAAAAAAGCATCCACAGATGTAGATAATGCGGTTCGAGTCCTGGTGCGTAGAATCAATTCAGTTTAAGGGCAACACTTGCGACGCGCGTAGCTTTGTTGCTTCTTTATGATAGAGTTGTTATATGAATTTTATATTAGAATTCAATAATTTCATCATTTTCCAGTGTGTTCTTTTCTGTTTCGTATGGAAAAACGTTTTCACTTGCTTGAATCGATGTGCCTCCTATTGGTTTCTGATTTTCTAAATAATAGACGAAGTGTTTTTTGCCTTGTCGCCATGTGGACGCGTTAATTTCTCATCTGAAATATTTGAGATCGTTTTAATCGAAAACCAAATTTTGACAAAGATTCGAACAGATTGAGCCGCCAACAGCTGTTTTTGAGCAGAAATGAACAGAATTGTTCAAATCGTTGAGGGGCTTTAACGAGAAAAGTCAACTGCTTAAACTTCTAGAAATTTTGTGAAAAAAGCAAGCATTAGGTGCGAATATGAGAAATAAGAGGGAAAACAGGGAAAAAACACTGAAAAATGTGGCATCAATAGAAATATGTAGAGATCGCACAGAACAAGAGGACCTAGAGTTCTGATGAAAGCGAAGCATTCACTAATGTTTTACGCTTTTTTTCGCTCGCATTACAAGGTGATTGTGAAGCACTCATATATAAGCTGTCTTCCTTAAAACCATGTTATTACGGAAGGGAGATGGAGAGGCTCACTAGTACTCCCGGCAATTTCGAGAAGCTACAGTAAAAAAAAATTACTAGAAAAACTGAAAACTCCTACCATTTCGAAGAAACGTCATCTTAGGGCATAAAATTTCATTGTGTCTGAGAGTTTTGAATTAAATCAAAGTTCATTCATGACTTAATCATATACGACCATTTCTAGCACACCCAAATCTCAGCCGCATTATTTGAGCACCTCCGTAATTACAGAAAAAGTAAAAGGCCACAACCTTTCGCTAAGAGCAATGAGTTGCGAATTCTGGGAAACAACGATCTCTCCTAAGTTCAGATGAGCAATATTCAATAGCAACGTTTTCCGAAAATTGAAGCAGGAAGGAAAGAAAAGTGTGCCTAGCTGTGCTCTGAAACCGATTTTTGACGGCGTCCACAGCATCAGAGAATTGTCCGTTTCCAATTTGGAACAATTAAATAATGAGGAGTTTTTCGTTGGAATGCTTTATAGTACGGTGCCACCAACTCAAGATTATCACTTCTGAATCGAAAAGCTTAGGTAAGCGGAAAAAATCCGGAAATTTAACACCTATGAACCCACAGATAATTTCGCATGTTGCACTGTATCAGAGTAAAGCCGTCAAAGTTCTGGAGATGTAAGTTAGAAAATGTGTGGCCTATTAAGATATGGGATTTCATTTCAGCCAGCAGTAATTCCAGCAAAAAAAATCTAGACAAAAGTAGTAGGAGATAACAAAGCTAGAGCAATCAGCAGAAAAAACTTACCTAAAAATGCGACTGCCACTTAATCGGATCTTCTCCGATGTTCCTTACCTATTCCCCGTTTTGATGCTAGCCATTAGTTTCCGCCTGATGGCCCTTGACCGCAAAAAGCGCCTAATAGCATTCGCTTTTGGCATTTAACTGTTAAATGCATCTGCCAGCATCTCTCTGGTGGCCTCTGCTATGAATTCAGCACTGCCAAACATACTAACATCTGCTTAGCAAACATATCAACATTACCGAAAAGCATGACGTTTTTAACACAGACGTTATTCATTCTTTTCCCTAGTCAGAAAAATAAATCTCTACCAAACAAATAACATGCGCATAGCAGAAACTTTATGCTAAAGACTGATCGCAAAAAATAAATAGTCTGCGAGAAAAAAAAATGTTCCTTTCACAATGGTACAGGACAGTTCAGCGATACTGGCAAAGGCAATCGTGTGCAACATTTGTCCACTCGATCGCTTTTCTACGAGTTGATGATTTTCACTGAGAACGACTAGTGAAGGAAAATAGCGTTCGAGCAGTCTGCCGATTTTTACTTAGGTGCCGCATTGGATTTAGTACTTTCCTGGGATTTCGCAAAGAAGCATTAAGAAGAATGCTGGTCTGAACGCCCTGGTATTCTTTTGTAAGTCTATCACTGTCCCAATCTCCAGGAAAGGGGCAGAAAAATCTTCCATCAATTTAACACCAGTGAAAAACCTTGCTACCTCGTTGGCCAACCCTAGCAAAAACACTTCTGTGTTATCGTACACAGATATGAGGGTGACGTGATTTTTCTTCAACAGGTTGAAAAACAGTGGCATATAAAACTTCAGGCCACAAATGTTTTCACAAAAAAGTATCGACATCGACAACTGCAAGGATTTCACGGACCGGGGCACTAAACTTCGACAAGAGGCGCGCCATACCAAGTTCGATTTTTGTGCAGAAATTAAGCAACCGACGACGCGCGAAGGCAACCACTGCTCCTTGACCGCAATCAGCTAGTTCTAAATAACTAGCCCCTATCTCCAACGGCTCATGAAATATTACAGTTCACTCTGAACGCCCTCAACTACTGGACGAGTGTTACCTATACCTCAATTGGTATTACCGACAGATGCAAAACGCCTCAGAGACTCTTGTACGGGTGCTTCAATTTCAAGTACCGTTCATTTTGAGAAGCACGATCAGAAGAAGTGCTCTGACTAAATTTTAAGTTCGTTGTTCTGGATTTCTTACGAGGCGAGTTTGGAAAATTGTAACTTGAAACGCTTGATGTAGAATATTTTGAAAAATTTCGCTTTACTTCGCTCGCCTAGACTCACTCAGCAGTTTTCGAAGAAGGCGATAATCAGATTTTCTGGAGGGCATTCCTAACATTTCAACGACAAATCGGTTTGCTTTGCTCATATAACTTTTGGAATGCATGCAACAAATACTAACGATAACTATGAAGGGCATCCCTAACGCAACAAAGAAATTCCCGACCGCTTCGCTTGCCCACGCTTATAGCATGTGTCCTACAACTCAAACTGATGAAGTTTTCGGGTCCGCAATATTTCAAGAAATACTTCGGTTTGCTCGCTCACCAAGTTTTGCCGATCTCGTGCTAGAATCTTCAGCAGTCAGTATCACGAAAGGCATCAACATTGCGTAGAAAATATTTTGGCTGCTTTCACCTGACAATTTCTTCAGAACTTTCCACTTGCTTTATTCCTCCTATCTGTGAAATCTTCGGCTCACACGGCTCACCCAAAAATGTTATGCACCTTCAGAACTCATAGGCTCATTTTACTCCGTACATAATATTATATTTACAGCATACCTGGCTGGCTTACTTCAGCTTTAAATTCTTTTAGCTCACATCGCCCATCCCATCATCAAAAAATTCTCGTTCATCAAAGAGCGAGAACTGTGACGTAATTTTGCTGCATATTTCATGACATAATATAATGTCGATATAACTCACAGAGGTAAGTGTCTGCACATTGCACCACAGCAAAATGGATAGTTAGGATAGTCATTATTTGCCACGGTAAGAAACGACCGTAGCAAATAGTCGTTCTACGGATGTCGCTAACATTTGCATCATAAACCACTCGCAGCTTTTTCTTCTGTTCGTTCCATATTGGTTGATGTGGAACATAATGCGGGAGGTCCTGAGAGAGCGAGCTCCGACTGCTCATTAAATGATTTCAGTTTCCAACTGCAGCACAAAGCTTTTATAGTCGGTGAAGTTACGGGAACAAAGCCAGAACATGTATCAGTGAGTTCAGACGCCCAACGCATAATCTGCAGTTAACGGTAAAATGTGGTTGTTCAGTCTTCCAGGACCAATTCACATTGTGGCGACAGAATGGAACTCGTCGGATAAACAACTGAACCAATGCAAATCCATGCTTCCTTCTTCCAGCAATTCGCCTTGCCTGTTGATGTCATATTTAAACGTCAAACGATCAGAAGTCTGAACTCTGGCTTGTCTGAAAGTCTGAACAAATGGCCTCTTTGAGCTGCGAATACATGACAACAGACATCAATTAGCGGCCCAAAACCGGAATCGTATAGAGTAAAGGCGGAGTCCAAGTGGTTGAGGATACGCGAGATCACTACAGGCATGTAACGCAACTCAATCAGCAGGCCGAAATTGTCGCTGGAAGCTCCTTTTAGGCTTGCCGCTCCAAAGTAGGCCGGTCCTTTTCAAAAACTCTCCTGTTATTATAGAGACAGAAACAGCTAACGTTGGCTGATGATTGTGAGGGGTTTCAAATGGTGGTTAATGGTAAAGGAAGAACGGCCAATGGTGTCAGTGGCCGGTAACTGAGCTGTCTGATCGTTAACAGTCTAATAACGGTAATTTTTTGCCCTCCGGCGCTGAGTGGACGAGTCTGCCCTCTCGTTTTATGTGGATTTTATCGGGTGTGATCGTGTGGTGAAATAGGATGCCTCTTGGTATTTCTTAACGTTTTGGTTGCCATTGTTCGAGCCACCATTTGCTTTTTGAATCGTCACTTTGAGATATTTCAATTGTTATCACTTTATTTTGATTACTCTCCTGCTGAATAAGTCATCGATTTTGCAACTTGAACATTCAAAGCTGCGCGTCTTGGAGCATTTCGATAGTGCATGTTAATCGTATTTATGCGGAATTTTATTCAATGAAGGGGTTTTTTAACTGTGAAAAAACACTGTTTTGCGTTTGATGTTGCTGCATTTATACTGCAAAAAACCAAACGAATCGCAACCCACTGGTTTGCTCAACTGAACTTATGTCGGGTGCTTAAAGGACAACTGCTGATCCCTCTTCAAGTGAACCTTACATTTAAGTCTGCTTAAAGATTCAATGACGTGAGCACATTCATTTATATCACTCGCTGGTGTTAGCAATAGGTGACGTAGTTCGTCGTAATGGCTCTATAGAATTACCGGTGAGATTAAGTAAGTTCATCCACTTGGTATAACTATAAAAAATCAGTCCAGTTAAAGCTTCGATACTCGCACTGAGAAAAACACTTTTTGGAAGAATTTATCATGCAAAAACTTCTTCCGCTTTTGTTTAGTGAAAAAATAAAAAGTGAAAAATTGGAAATAAAAAACAGATGTTGTGGAAAGAATCAGCAAAACTTCGGCGGTTGTACTTCATAAGGGCAATAAAAGAACTATGAATGAAACGAACAAGTTTGCGACCAACACCAATGGTCGTATTGTGTTGGATAACTGCTATTTTTTCACGTTCTTTTCAAACGAGCATGCAATTCAATCCACAGTAAACATCGAATAAAAGTGCAGCAACACATTTGCTCAAAAGAATATAACAGAAAAGAACGCAATACATGGTCCAAACTGCCAAAGTTGCACGGGGGATATGACGTTTCGAGCTGATAACAGCTCGCGAATGCCATAATTGATATTTCATCTCAAATTTTGAGGCCGAGTGTCACACAAATGAAGGATCCAGCAGTAAAACTACAGCAACCTTTATGTATATTCACAAGCAAATTTTTCAGCTCCGCTGTCTCACAAACTTCTACTGAAGTATTAATAGCGATGAAGCGTTTCCATATCTTTAGAGATATCCCATAATCGCCGATCCCAGACATCTGGTGGTGAGACGCGCCCGTTAACACGCATAACATCGGCTACACTACTCCCTTTTTTTTCAAAAAACAAAGCATTCATTCCTGAATGAACCTAATTACAGTTCTTAACACGAACCATCCACAAAGGAACCCGAAAATATCACCAGGATGAACATCGAAACTTCTTACATATCCACCCAAAGAAATGTAAAGTAGAACTCCAAACCAAAACACTTGGTGGGTAGTAAAGTATCATATCAAATGATCAAAACTATTACCATGCTCGATGTAGAATTAATTAAGCTGATTCATTTCACAATACCTAAACAAATCCACAATTTGAACAATCGCGTAAGGCAATCACTTTTTGAAATATGATGAGAGTAGGATCACATAAATCAACGAAACACCTTTGCAGCGTCCCTTCCCCTTTTAAGTCCTATTGAGAAAGAAGTCCCTCGGATTCGGTCGACCTTTCAGAAATCTGGTTCCTATGGGTTATCTTCGACCATCCGTTACCGCGATTCGCTCCCAGATGATCATATCCTAATGGTACTCGGTTGGCTCTTTCGTGGCATGCCTTTCGTCAACATAAGTAATTCTTTAGTTTATTTGGGTAAAAAAAAAACCAATAAAATAAATGGTGAGAGGGTAATCCACGAGTATCGAAATATGAGTTTTCTCGATAGGAAAATTCGGAAAACTTACATTTGCCAGTAAGTTTTAAGTCACCAAAAAACTCCGGTTTTTTCCGAAATTCAAGACTTTTTTCAGCACTCCTCTTCCATCAGGCCACGAAAGCTAATAATCCCCTCGCCTATCCTACTCCGTAGTAGATATGAACATCTTGAATTAGTAAAACTTCATTTGAATCCTCCTAGGCTAATAAGTGAAATCGAATAAGCTTCCTGTATTCACAGTAGTAAAATATAAGTGCCACTGTTTTTCAAGAAATCGCCTCGACCGAAACACAAAAGATTCAAAAATTAACCGAATAGAAACACCACTATGAAGCAATGTCATCGGGCAAGAACACACGTACTAGCGCCTGTTATACTAAGATGCCAAAGTTCCCTCAATTAACACGACGCCTGCTTCAGCAAGAAGGATGTGCAATTACTCGCTCCTCCTATCTTCAAATGATCAAACCAGTTTGAAGAGAATGTGAAAGTGTAAAAATTAGCGTGATGCATGTGAAGCCATACAGTGTAACACAAATCGATTGTGGCAGGCCTTTGCCGTTTATTTCCCAAGGAAATTTAACCAAGATATAAGTAGACTTGATCTGTTGGCCTCTTTATGAAATCAGCTGTTATTCAAGTGTGCTGATGATGGGCTTGACTATGGGTACGATCGTGAGCTTCGAAACGACCAATACATTAATCAAATATCCTCCTCTAACTAGTTTAATAAAATACTATAAATTCTGGAGAAACGTATGTCGCGGAGAATGGGACGTAATGCATTGCTGCTCTCTGTAGAAGTAGTTATTCAAAGAAATACCCAAGAGTTACCTACACCCGTCAAAGAAACTGCAATTGCGATTTCATTGTATTTTAGATGAGAAAAAATGGCGATTAAAGCTTAAAACGATTGCCGGCCAACAATGATGGAATTCCCTCTCAAGAAAATACTCTTAAAATGAATGCAATTAATTCGCTGCGCCCAAAAACTTGTTGTCGAATTGCAAAAACGTTCCAAAAATTTCCGTTTTTAGCATACCTTCGCTCACTAATATATGCCGTTAAAAGCGCAATTGTGGGCGAAATTCTCGACGATGAAAACTAACTTTGTTATCCCGTATATTAGTAAATCAATTCACCTCTTTATATTTATTTTTCTAAACTTCACTTCGACGTCTCAAAGTGAGAAAACAAACAGAAAGCATACGCATAAACGACAACAGCAAAACAATTCGCAATGCTATAATCCGCGCGAATATGCATTCAGTGTGCAAGAGCAGCACTAGAGTATAGATCGAATAACTCAGCCAAAATTTAAAGTCTGAAGGGGTCAAGATATTGGCATAAAGTAGATTCCAAAATTGCCTGACCCGACATCGTAAACTACGCAGAATATCGTTTGTACTGAAACATTTACTGCGAGCTGATGCCGGCGACGACTTCGAGAATAGGCGAACCGTCATATTTCTGATAGTGAGATCTCAGAAAAGCCGCACAAAATTTGCTTATCTAAAAAGGCGTACAAAAAAGAATTAGGTCGAATTTGAATCTGCGATATTCAAAATTAATCAGACTAAACAATTTTAGCTCGGTAATGTAATTTGGCTGGTATAGACCACGGTAAGCTTTGCGAAAAGTAATACGGGTGAAGCGTTTATGGAGATCCTCTAACATTCCGATATGAGAGATCAAGTAGGAGTGCAGTAGTCCAAAATGAGTCGGCACTGGGTGGCGAAGGCTTTTCGATAATGCTCAATACATATGTGCTTCAGAGTGTGAAACATAAAATTTGTAACTTTCGAAGAGTTTTAGGCAAGAGTGGAACACTGCAACCTCCACTGCAGCCTATAACTGATTATAGCCCAAAGACCACGAACATCATCACTAATGAAAACAAAATCACTTCCTAGCCTGCGAAAACATTCATGTTGGAAACTGATATGAAGCACGTTACATTTTCCATGGAAAACGTTTAACTGTCACAATTTCGAAGAGTTGGCGAATGCACCGAGGTCATTCTGCAGAACATGAAACTCGTGTGGATCTAATGAACAAAGATTAGCAAATCTGATACAACTCAGGATGCTATCAGCAACATCGTTTATGTATACGAAGAACAATTAGAACCCAAGATATGTTTCTGTCGGTCACTACTGGGAATTGGGTGTAGCTATCTGCAATTCTCACTTGAAAACTTTTCCACACAAGAGTACGCTGACCCACTTAGCAAAGCGCAGACGACATATTTTTCTAGTTCCACTAGCACCTTTTCGTGGCAAAGGCCTTTACATTTCCAATATACAAGTTTTCAATCTGAACTCTCATGTTCAAAGCAGACAACCGATTCCTTAAACAAGAGATAAGTTGAGACACTGTGGATCGACTAAGGATAAAACCGAACTGGGCAGGATTTGAAACGCGGTTTTGCATTGGAGCGTCTCTGAACAACCATATCGAAAAACTTATAGACAAAGGAGATTAGGCTTAACGAGCGATAACCTTCTACTGAGGTTTCTTCAACAAAGTTGTGAAGGAAGCACATTTCAAGAACAGGAGAAGGAAGTATGAATAGGACAGGAAACGCAGAAAACCACAGTAGGCAGTCACAAGATTGTTCTTGCAGTGTCTTTTAGGTAGAGTGATGGAACAACACCTGATGTAATAAAAGCCTTATCGCTCATATTATTATGGACAGCTTTGAAAACTAAGCCAACACTAACATCAACAAAACTCAAATGCTTGTTGAACGCACAGGAAAGTCTGTTTTTAGCTCGGTAATGTAATTTGGCTGGTATAGACCACGGTAAGCTTTGCGAAAAGTAATACGGGTGAAGCGTTTATGGAGATCCTCTAACATTCCGATATGAGAGATCAAGTAGGAGTGCAGTAGTCCAAAATGAGTCGGCACTGGGTGGCGAAGGCTTTTCGATAATGCTCAATACATATGTGCTTCAGAGTGTGAAACATAAAATTTGTAACTTTCGAAGAGTTTTAGGCAAGAGTGGAACACTGCAACCTCCACTGCAGCCTATAACTGATTATAGCCCAAAGACCACGAACATCATCACTAATGAAAACAAAATCACTTCCTAGCCTGCGAAAACATTCATGTTGGAAACTGATATGAAGCACGTTACATTTTCCATGGAAAACGTTTAACTGTCACAATTTCGAAGAGTTGGCGAATGCACCGAGGTCATTCTGCAGAACATGAAACTCGTGTGGATCTAATGAACAAAGATTAGCAAATCTGATACAACTCAGGATGCTATCAGCAACATCGTTTATGTATACGAAGAACAATTAGAACCCAAGATATGTTTCTGTCGGTCACTACTGGGAATTGGGTGTAGCTATCTGCAATTCTCACTTGAAAACTTTTCCACACAAGAGTACGCTGACCCACTTAGCAAAGCGCAGACGACATATTTTTCTAGTTCCACTAGCACCTTTTCGTGGCAAAGGCCTTTACATTTCCAATATACAAGTTTTCAATCTGAACTCTCATGTTCAAAGCAGACAACCGATTCCTTAAACAAGAGATAAGTTGAGACACTGTGGATCGACTAAGGATAAAACCGAACTGGGCAGGATTTGAAACGCGGTTTTGCATTGGAGCGTCTCTGAACAACCATATCGAAAAACTTATAGACAAAGGAGATTAGGCTTAACGAGCGATAACCTTCTACTGAGGTTTCTTCAACAAAGTTGTGAAGGAAGCACATTTCAAGAACAGGAGAAGGAAGTATGAATAGGACAGGAAACGCAGAAAACCACAGTAGGCAGTCACAAGATTGTTCTTGCAGTGTCTTTTAGGTAGAGTGATGGAACAACACCTGATGTAATAAAAGCCTTATCGCTCATATTATTATGGACAGCTTTGAAAACTAAGCCAACACTAACATCAACAAAACTCAAATGCTTGTTGAACGCACAGGAAAGTCTGGTAGCACACCGCTGTCATCTGTAAGAAAGTTGGGGAGCAGTCTGCAAGCACGTTATATTTAACGTGGCCATCAGTAACCTTTGGGTTCATGCCAAGCTCAGCGTCTCTAGTTTACAGTTAACGTAATTGCAGAACGCTTTAATGTTTCCACTGCATATCACACGTCTCTCACGGTTTCCAACAAGCTATACGTAGTGTGAGAACTCTTATAAAATGCCACTAGGCTACCCGGCTTATGCAGGTCAACACAAAAGAACTGTTGCTTTGTCAAAAGCCACTGAAAGTATGATAGAATTCGTGTGGTGTGAATCGACTCTTGTTCTGGCACGCACACTTCAGTAAAATTACGCAGAAAGCCTAGAAAACCAATACACATTTCGCCGATCCCGGATGAGTTGTCAGGACGTCGTTGCAACTCTGCTGAGTCAGCATGTGTTAACTACTTCCCAGTCTTTTTCACCTTTTCATTTGTGTTTTACAATGAGTTTTATTTTCAGGACGTATGCTTATGTGATCACAAATCGAACAGTTCTCCACTACGGTAAGGCTGCAAAGGAAGAATACCTCCTCTGTCGAAGCTAGTCCAAAAGCCTTATCGTCATGAGTAGGATCTTGGACGAGATTAGCGAGGGCCTTCTTCTGAGAAAATTCCTCAACAAGTGCGTTAATCACGTTGTTTGCAACAGGAAAAGTTAAGTTTAGACCATCGACTAGCATCGTAGCATGGATCCGTCAGGTACAACTTAGAGACTGCGTCGAGGAACTCTTCAGAATAAGATATGCAAGCACCACATACACGTTAGACAGAAATCAAACAAAAAGTTTTCCGGTAACTATGTCGACGCATGTGCAAATGATTAAGTTCAATTTTGGTTACTGCTATACGCACTGATATGAGATAATTTTAGGTTCTGTGCAAAAACATAATCCAACGTGAAAACCACCTTAAAGGTATCACCCCCATAATGCAGCTTCATAAACAATTGCTCGAAAATTACTTCCAATAAAGTCAAATTACTTCATGATGGAATTAATATGCTTATGGCCAGGAAGGTTAAACTCCAGAAAGAAAATATTGGAATCCGCCATTTAAAAACTTGCCTTCCCAGCAGGACTACCTAAAGAGTTATGAAATATCCCTGATAAAAGACAGTTTTTCTGTTCAGTGTTCGACTGTTAGACTTTTGGGAAGAAACGTCCGCAAATGACAACAGAAGATTCACAAACGGAATTGGGGCTGATTCTTGACTGGGTTGAATAGCAATTCTGCACGCGAAAAATTTCTCGTCGGTGAATGGTTCAAATGAAATGACCTCCCCCCCCCTTCCCCCCAGTTCCGCTGCAAAGTTTTGGATGAAGCTCTCCCAACCGATGTATATTGTAGACAATGAGGAAAGCTTAACCAGTAACGCATGAAAGAATCTTTCCCATGAATAAGAAAGATGCTCACAGTCTTCTGACCAAAAAAATGCAAGCGACCCGCTGAGCAACAACGGCACCATACGCACTTCGACTAATACGACGTAACAGCGAATGTACTAAAATCTCTGTCGAAGCAAAAGCAGGCAAATACGGTCCTATCCTTGGAAACGAAAATAATCTACTTCAGATCGACCGATGACACACTCTGGGTAGCCAAGGCAAGGAAACTAGAAACAGTAAAAAACATGGCACAAATCTGACGGATGTGATTCTCATCGGTAATAGGAAAGCGCAAAACAGGGCCATAGCTTGCACTCGTTTTTCTTCTTTCTGACAATATTTTTTCCCTGAGTTCGTATGTGGTAGATTCACGCGGTTCGACTCTCATGAAGGCTCGAATCTTTATAAAAAACAAATCAATGAAAGTAGAAAAAAAAAATACACATCTATTGCCGCTTTGCAAAGGCCCTGTAAACATTCGGTAGCATTAGGTAAGTACTCCCCATCACTCTTTTATTCGCTGCATTTCAAGTCGTTGATGCCAAGTATCACTTGTGAAGGAAACAAAACTCTCCGAGACACACCACCATGACAGCTGGGCGCAAAACGTAGACGACCACAAAAAGCAAGTAGGCGAAACATGACTAAGCTGTTTGGCGCTGTTAATAAAGTGCTGATATCTCTTGAGAAACGGCATAACGAAACTACATTCAACGAAAGGCAATAAGGAAGGTCGGCCCTGTCTATGAAGCAATAACCAAAGCAGTAAGAAAAGTGGCTCACATATTCACAATCATGTTTTACTCCCGAAGGCATGAAAAGATGAAAAAGGCGACTCATTATGAAACAAGAGGCAACTGCATTAAAATGAACGCAACTGCAGGTGGACTCCTTTCACAGACTTCTCTTTTCCTTTTCAAATTTTACTTCAACAAATAGTGGACTTTTACATGAATCAATAACCTTCCAGTCAAAAAATCCACCCAATTTATGGGAAAGGAAGAACCCTCTAGACTAACCATGCAGCCTAAGCATTTTGAAAAAGTAAGCGTACGTCATGAATTCATAAGAAATACGCAGAATATCACTCTATTTTACCATTTCTTATTATAAAATATAAAACCAATCTATTATGAAGGCAAAATTTGTCAGAACTTACCTACGCAAACACTTACAGACCACAAATGGCGCCATTCGCACTCAGGAGGAATGTAAACAAACGTAAAAATGAACTGCTAAACCATAAGTACATAAAATTTACAGCAGTAAGTGCTGTACTACTACATGTAAACTATTAGCCATCTCCTCGCTAGATGTGTGCATGATTTAAATATCCGATCAGAACACCTACTGCTCTCTCCAGAAAAATTTGTTGTAAGGATGTAGTATATACGTATAACACATATAGCATATAAAAGATATGTTAGTCGGTTGCTTATGCTGCCGGCAAGGCTTCTAGCCAAGAGTAGGCTAGTAGCCTAAACTCTGAGGAGCCCAAAGCTACATCCGTACCTTTGACCGTGCACGGAATGGGAGAGGCTGGGTGCCCCGGTGCCCCACTTCCTCTCCCTTTCTCAATGTTGTTCAAAGAGTCGACGGATGGCCAGAACACCCTTTTGTTGAGAGAAATGCATGATAACCGCACCCATCTGAAGCCAAGGAAATATGTTCATGAAAAAGTGCAACGAAAAATACGTTTCTGACAGACAACAACAAAAACATGCTCCTTTTTCGCCACTAAATAACAGCTTAAAATACAACTTCCTTCGTTCTCTTGGCAAATAGCATATGAAACGATTATAACAAGCAAAGGACGAGAGCGAGATAGACTGGCATGTGCAAGAACAAAAAGACATAGGCGGAAGACATCAGATCTCTCACATTCCTTAACCTTGCTCATCAAGGCAACGAGGGTGAAGCAAAATACCGCTCGTTATTACAGGCGCGCTCACTTGGGCATGATTCAACGGAAGAGACAAAGAAACCGCTTTGCAAGAAGCACAGCTGAGAAGCAATGTTGAACGAATACATTCGAGCAGCGACCACGAAAACAGAATCTCAGGTGTTTGTCGAGTGAGAGCGACATAATGACAAGAGCGGAAGCCCCACCCATTTACACTGATATCGAAACGAGGCGCGTCTAACGTCTTAGAGTTCAACAGTGCTATTGCAAGAAACGCCAACTATTCCACGAAACTGATAAAAATGCGTGCATCTAGAAGTATTACCAGCACTGTTTCCAAGATAGTGTGATAAATGATAAATCAATTAAAGAACAGTCCTCTCGATGGCGACTGAGCCAAGCAACAGAACACAACACACCTTTCTCGTCGCTGTGCGCGGTCGAAAAATTCCACCCCTTCCTTCTCCCTCTTGCTCAACATACGCCCATCTCCAATTCACTCTGAAATTGTAGTACCAGTGGAGATCAACATCGAAGTTTTGTTCATTGAGAACCCCCACTTCACCTTCGTGCAAAAAATTCCAGTCAGCCCCCCACCCTCCTTCATTAATTTTTGAGACCACCGACAACACCTCCCCTTTCTCCAACTTTCCGGAATTGCAGCGCTACTGGGAAGCTTTCTACTCCGTATTCCGCTCGGCAACACCTAACGTTCGACTGTCCACATATAGTAGTCAATAATTTCAAAACCTAAAGCATCAGCTGAGAAATCTGAGCTTGTTTAACTTCCATCCCTAAGTAAAATCTCTGTGAGAAGCATTTGGTCTAAACAAAGTCACACAGCTTCAGCTCTACATCCGATACGTTAATACGCTAAGAAAGTCGCTTTTTGCAACTTTGGAAAGGGTTAGATTCGTCTCGTTGCATCCTCTTTTACCCGGTGAGGAAGAACGAATTAGAATTCCTTGACTGAGGCTATAAACTGAAGATGTTCGCCCGTTTCATGACGTTCAACCATTAAACGCTGGCTATGGAACGATCAAAAACAAGGATAGAATTTTTTCAAAACTCCTTTAACAACCACGTCAATGAGTGGTGCTTTCATTTCATTCCCTTCATGGTTTTTCAAGCAATCACGTAGCAATGAATCATGCATACTTTCATATACTCTAAAGAATATTTCATGAGAAACTAACCAGGCAAATGGCACCCAATTAGCACCAACGGGAACTGGAATGAGCACAAGTTATTGCAACCGACCGCCCACAGCGATCGAATAACGAACGCTGCAAACGATGCTCACTGTGCGACACGCCAAACAACTTGTTTCTATTCCGAGTTTTATTCACGCGCGCAGCTAGGCCTTTCGGCAGCAAAAGAAACAACAACATTGCAAAAGCTAAGTAACTTTCCTGTCGCTCAAATTCACTTCAGTTTACGAACCTCTTCCCAGTACACATACCAACGATGGCAGCTTATCAACAGAACCACAAAGGGAATGGAAAATTTTCTGTCCGTTTTTACAAACTGAAATCCGATCCTACCTTTCTCTGTTGCAGCCGAAATTCCGTTTTCACCAAATGCATTAAGGCGATAATCAATCGACACTTTCGAAACTGAAGGTTGTCGTTCGAAACAGCAAGATACCCCCGTTAGGCGTGGGAAGACGATGGAACTGCATATGCGTCAAATATGTTCCCGCAGAGCTGCGGCTGGTGCTTGCAACACTACGCCACGCAACATACATTATGCGGCAACATCTCACATTTGAAACTCAATGCGAAAAAATGGTACACTAGCGGAACTTAACGCAATTTGTCGAAGTGCAAAAGAACCTTGAGCAAGGAAAAATCAGGTACAAGCCGACCGTGTGAAAAAGTCAAAACAACGTTCATTTTCAGACCACGGCGACACTTTCGAAATTATTCGACACGTTTTCGATGTTTCCTTGAACGACTCTTCGCAACGTCCGCGAAACGACGCTAAGCTTGAGTGGACCACTCCTACGCAATGTCACGTGCTGCACCTTTACGTTGAAGCCGTGCAAAGTTGCTCGGTTCTTCGTTGCGCAACCATCACTCCTCATGTTTTCGAACCATGTTTTGCTATCCAAATAGTTATTATCCTCCTCCCATCATGTAATGAGCCGCTTTTTGTCGTTCTTGCATAAGCTTTAAAGGTTTCTTCTTTCCTACTGTGAGTTTCACTCACCCTTATGCTCGCACACTTGGAGTTTGCAGTAAAATGTATCGACTGAGATAGTTCAGGCAAAAGCTGGATGGATAACCATTCCCACAAAGTTCCTCAGACCTCTGCTGACTAACATTCTCACCATAAGCTCGTTTGCGAATGAAGCGAAGATGCCAGGGATTACAAAGGTGCAGAATGTTGTGTGGACAATTTCAAACGACCTCCTCTCCTCACGCACTGTCACCATTGACGCTCAAGCTCTGGACATCAGATACAGCCATATGCGAGCAGAAGGGGGCTTGCAAGATGACAAGACAGAACACACACATGGAAAAATTGAGTTAAAGACAAAACCCAAAGGGAAGCAAAGAACGGGATCGTCCCAAAGCTTAGAAATCATGTGGAAGATCAGCTGCTAAAGGCGGGAACATATAAATCGCCAACCAGTGGCACCCTCGAACGACGGCAGCGATATGAAAATGGCGAAGGTGCACTGCATGGCTTTTTTTACGTTGGCTCTACTTCTTGCACGGTATACTCAAATGGTACTAGAGCTGTACCATCTTCGCCATGCAGATAGTTGTAGATTTTTAAGGATACGTATGCGTCTCAACCCTCTCTTGAATTGCATGGTTTGACATTACCGCATTCAATCAATGCAGACGGCAGGATTTAAATAAGGAGACGTAAGCAAAGCATCTGATATCTTTCAGATGTTTCTGATGACAATCCCTTCGCAGGAGTGAGGTAGGAATGGGATCAGCGAAGGCAGTTTGTACCTCGAATGTTAATGGCATAGTACGCTGGACGGTGCCCAGCATTGGTTTCTTATCACCACCATCCTTAGGCTCTGTGGATGCAGAGTAGCTGCCAAACTAGATGATTAGAATGCCCGTGGACAAAATGCAAACGGGAATTCTGGACAACAAGGCCTTCAAACTGCTACTCCTATGCAAACATTTGGTCAAAATACTTCGAATTCAACCCCGTCGGATCAGACCGCTTATCTCCACCCAGAAAGAAAGAGGCCGCCAGCTTTGTCAGAGAGCTGGACATGCTATCAAGAAGTGATATGTCATGAAGCTTTCTCTGTGGCATAATTTCTTGAACTTATCTCAAAGCCAAAGTTCGAGCTCCTTAATATTGAAGAAACATGCTAGGATTTCCACGGCATTTCTCATCCTACGCAAGCTGCTAACTTAAGCAATTCAAAGCTTCTCCATTCCATAGTCTCTCCTAACTTCCTTCTCGCTTTTCGCCTTCACCACTCGATTTTGGTCCTCTTTTTCAAGAAAAGGCTTCTCCTAGCCATGGATCCACTGAGGCATTCATCTGCGGCCCCGATGTTGTTGTGTTTTATTTAAATCCATCAACCCTCACTACTCTTAACCCGTTATCCATCTGTCTTCCCTGTTGGAATAAAACTGTGTGAGTTGTGAAAGAATCGGTTAAAAAAGTTCACATGTTATCATTGCAAGAAGCACCTCTTTATGGGACTTTCAGCCAGTTTTACCGATTGAAAAACACCAATTGGCCGGTTTCCCAGTTTCTACCTGATGCCTCTTCTCGTTAATCAACTGGCGCTTTCAAACTGCACTTGGCTTCAACGAAATTTCGGCTGCAATCCAATTTTCTCGGTCTACTGCAGATCGCGCTGAATTGCATTCGACCACCATTACTGGAGAGCAAAATGTGCAATTTCCTTTCTAGGAAAGTGTTTCATGCGGAAACCCCATATTTTCCATAAAAAGGCGTTGTATCTTAGGGTCGAGAAAAGCTATCAGAAGTTCCTGGTCTCCTGTCGCAACCCGTGCACAAATGGAATTGGTGATGCCTAGTGAAAGGAGTCAAGTAATATGAAGGTGAAAGCTCCTCAAATCGAAGCAGCTGGATATGTGGTGACGACTTCGGCACATCGGAAATGATACCGCACAATGTTTGGTCATGTAGCAAAGACCGCGATATACATCAAGTGATGATGAGGCGCAATATTGCTCAATATTACGATGAAGACCAAGCGACTACACAGCACTGCGATCATATTTCGATATAAATGAGCACGTGGCGACGGCTATACAAGCTGTGCTTTTCCCATTGTTCAGTGCAGTCAGTCACCTACGTTCGCCTCAACAAAGTTGAGTTTTCTCCTCAACTCATCAACACTTCATCGTAGCACCACTCTTTGGATGCAATAAGAAAATATGCCTTCACACTGCCTAAACCGTGTTAAATCACCTCAAATTCCTACTGGTGCACCAGTGGTACAAGAGTGCAGGTAAGCGGTGCGAATTGGCTATGCCCATAGAACCCACTTTTTTCATCAAGTTCCGCCACTGTTCCACGAGAATCTCCAATTCAATTACCTCTTCAGTTCTACTTCTTTTGAAATCAAACGAGAAAATTAAAGAGAATGGTGCTCTATGAAAGAAAGCCACTGTGGAGACGGTGTGATGTTGTAGATAAGTGACGAAAAGAAACGGAAGATAATCTACTGGTCGTGTCATCAAAAAGCAAACGTCAGAGCTGGTTGCCGTCATGAGATCAACAAAAGCTACACCAAGCTATATTCATCTGTTCAGGCACTGACGTCTTGCTGGAGGGATGTTCACGTATACCTACTGATAATTTGTGTAAATAAAGATCTTATACTTCAGGTGGACTGTCAGAAGGCAACTATAATCTGGTAAACAGGCACGTGCCGCAATGACGATAGCAAGAAAACACCTACGAGAAATGTCAAACTTTCACCTATTGCCAAGCCATCGCCAAACTTCATATGAGTATGCCCAGAGACTTGCTTACAACAAATGACACAATTTTTGCAAAACGACAAATTGTCTTATTTAACACAGAAGGCTGAGTGAGCTTAAGTTCGTGGGCTTTTAACATGCATATAGAGTTGAGTTTGGCAACTGGTTACATTTTCCGTTCAATGTGCAGTAGCATCACGGCACTGCAATCAGCAGCAGATAATACTGACAGCAATGAGTGGTCATATAGAGCACACACATCGGGTGAATACTACGCCAAGAAGGTGATGAAAGCTGACTCGTAGTTTAACGATTGCAGATACCCTAACAAAGTTGTGATGATAACGAGCGCGACTTTGATAATCGAACGCAAGAACGTTAGTTCAGTGCGATGCCCCTCTTTTTAATTGCAAAGCATACGGCAGTGCTCCTACCATCTACATGCCACCATACTTCGACTCCAGGATACACAAAACAGATTCGAGCGGAATTTACATCAAGTCCATTTCATGACCAGATTTCAAAAATCAGCTCCATATGCTAATTAAGTTTCATGACAGCATCAACTTTCCCCTGACAAGGCCTCCAAGTCTGATTCGCGGCAGTAATAATTTTTTGCAGAACACATTTAGTATCGGGATTTAAAAATTCAATGTGGCAATGCCTCAAGGTGGTAACACCGTGAAAGAAATTTGATTGTTGACATCGTGACGAAGCCGCAATGCCGGCTGTCGAAACACTGAGGTTTTCACGAGACTTTATGAAAGGGACAAGTAGTTCAAGCTGGAAATGGTTCCTGGCCCCACGGGGACTCGGTCTTGTAAGTGCTCAAATCGCCGCGAAGTTTCATGAACGTTTTTAAGAATGGTAATGCCGAATATCGCGTTTTATGGGAGCGGATCAAAGGAAAGAGTCTTTGGCTCCGTCAAGGATAGCCTTAGAAATTAGTTTTTGAACTGATTTTACAAGCGCAGGTTTCGACAGCGCAGACATCGATAACCATACTAAGAGAACCAAATCATGAGATATACATATTTCATGCAACCGAGGAATCGTTCTCGGGAATATTTAGGTCGCTGTCGAGTGTTCCCGAGTGCAAAGATGCGGAAAACGATGTTCTTTAAATCAACCAAAAATATTAGCTCCATCTGCAATGTTCGCGCATTTGCGATTTTGAGCATCACTCTGTCAATGTGCTAGAGGGACTTCCGCACCTAATGAATTGTGAACGAACGTTTGCACTCACAGACGCGCTTGAAATGTGACAGAGAGCGGTGCGAGGACTCACATACGGCGCTCTCTATCGCAATGCTTCACGTGTGCACGCGCCTTACGTATGACGCATTACGACTTACTCATTTACCCAACATGGGAAGGAGGGAGTTTTCTCTGGGTGAGATGAACAGCTGCGCACTTTGCTTCGCCAATCAGATGAGCATCTCACACAACGCGCGACCGAACCAAGAAACTCGAGTATCAATCGCAGGAACTGCTAACCTAGGCAAAACCTTTCTTCAAAATGCAAAAGTATGAAATTAAGATGGAACACACGTATTGGCAGGCAGAGTGGACCTAAATATTACATAGAAAGGGAGAAACTGGATGGCAAACGATAACAACAACAGTTGTACTAACAGTGACTACGCCTCGACAATCCTGTGTTTCGGCTCCTCGAAATGTTTCATCGTTGTCGGCATTTGAAACCTCTTTGTTACATTCGACTTGCACGTTTCGAATCCAAAAAGCCAAAGAGCATATTCGAACAATTCATTCAAAATAGAACTGGTTGCAAAAACGCCCCCAACCACCGAACAAAGGCGCACGAACAGCTGAAACATCGACCTGAAAACGGCTTCTTTTAAGTCAACTCCCAGGAAGAACCTGTCCTTTCATCCCGCCTCCTACCTTTCCTCCTTCCTATTCAAATTTACGATGACAACATGCTAAACGCATGTGGATTTCAGACGCAATACATGAGGCATTGAAAATGCTGGGTAGAGCATGACGACAGAAAAACAACAAAAGGCTCACTTTTCAACAGGCAGAGAATTATGTGCGTCCAGAAACAACATACAAACATCTCCAGGAATTGCTTTTTTTGTAAGTTTATTTCTCTGTTAAAGAGATCCATCTGAGTTGAGAGTGACTTCTTCAAATATTATGTATTAATAAAATAAAAATTATTTCGGATTCCGGGACAACAGCAGACTGAATGGATCGAGTTTGAGCTAAACAGTTGATCCTGCTGTATAACGCAGCATCGTTCATCTACCAAACTAACAAGAACCTCATCAGCCATGGGCAAATAGATAGACCTTGCGCCTTTCTATGCCATTGTCATGAAAACTTTAATCTGTCGTCTATTTAAAAAGTTATATCCATAAACAAGAGTGACATCGCAACGCCAATTGAAAAAGAGATCTCTGGTCTTCCTGTAAGCATAAATAGATCTACCCGACCTCTTTTACTAATACTGATGCCAATTATTTCCCTTATCACTCCAACTTTGCTCTCCTGTACATATCTTGAGTGCTTAATTGACTTAACGATTTATCTCACTTATCTTAAGAACAATTCACAACTTACAGTTATGAGGGAAACTAGGTTATTCCGCCAAGTTTTGCAAGCTGTGTAACGGTATTCATAGAAGTAGACGCAAACCCACACAAAGCAAACATATATGCTCAAACTTTTCTTACGTTAGCAGCAACCAGAAAAAGCGCTTCTCCGCTTGTGCTCTCAAGTACATAGGCCGCCATGTTGTCTTTAACGACAGTCTCAAGGTTGACCTTTTGACTAATTACCTTCAGTTGGCTTTTATTGGAGACAGCACTTTACCTTCTCTCATTGTGAAGATGTTTTTGATGTCTTTTTCATCGACCATGGCAATATTTAAAGGGAGCTTCGAACCCTCAAAGATCCTTTCACCGATGCTCACTTATTCTTTGTCGAGCAATTTTTGTATACTTTCTACTGCTTATTCAATTCTTCCCTAACTTTGGAAACTACTCCTTCTTTGAAAACGAGGTTCGTCCTCTCCTAAAAAAATTAGCCCTCATCGTTCGCTCCAGTATCATAGTAGTCTAACGCCCCTCATGTACCCGTTCGTATAGATTTAAATGACAATCTGCAGCAACTGCCTCGATGCCGTCATCGACGTATTCCGTGCAGATGAGGGCCTATAATCACTCAAAGTCCTTTTTGAATCTTAGGCAATGGTTGTTGTTGAATAATGTTCCAGGATAGGTATGCAACGGCTGATTCCGACACATAGACCCTTGGACTTCTGGGTCAGTCTGTTATTAGGAGCAATGTGAAGCAAATTTTTTTAGACACTTCAGCCACCCTTGGAAACTGTAAGTTTCAAAACTTCAGGCGCCCACAAGGTGTGCAAGATTTGTTGAAAATTCTGCTAGCACGATCGAATTGGCTGAAAATGTTTTTGGAGGACACAAGGAATAGAAAAAATGATACTTGTCGGCGAACTTCATCTTCTTCCGCTAGTTCGAGGGAGGATTCTCGTACTATCAATGAAACGGCTAGTCGACGGAACGCACATTGCGAAACTCTTTCTACACGGTTCAGTGCTTACAACATACTCAGCAGAATCGTTTATCAAATTCGGTGCCTTCCAATCGTATTTCAAGGGACCCGAAGCACAGAACCATGAGCTCCAACTATTGCTCTCAGAGCTGCAGACGGAAGCCAACATGCTGGGCCGCCCTTGTACTCCCCAGATTCATCTGGTGGCCTAATAATCTTCAATAAGAATATTCCACAAGTTCCACTTCAACAGCACTTTTCGTTTTCCCACAATAATTTACCCGTTCTGTGATCTGGCTTTATGCAAATGAAGGTTCTATCAGCCAAAAAAATAGTAAAGCTTCATAAGCAAGATGTTCAGCCTCCTTTCGCCACGTCCTAATTGGACTACATTAAGAGAACAACAACAGGTAGTTGATGATTTGGGGTTGCTTACTGAAAATTGCATGCGCTGTGTGCTCAAGAACACGGAACAGCAAACAAGTGAAGAAATTACTACAGCCCATAATAGTTGGCGGGTACTGATCTCAAGTAAGTGAAGAAAGACAACGCCCTTCCACAGATCATCTAGTGCAAACGCACTATTATCGACCCTTAGGGTGTTATGATCAATAAGGAAGAGCGTGATCGCGTCTACAATGTGCCTGCTCACTTTGTGCTGCGAACAGTCCCTTCCCAAAGTTGCTATCTTTAAGACAGTTTAATTTCTATCCAGTTAGGGCAGAAAAAGAATGTCGAGGTAACAACGCTATACGTAGAACGGTGAGATACAACGCAGCCGTTTCGCTGCGCGGTCTTGGGATCCTCGATCAACATTCAGAACCATACGCAACCGTGATGGGGTTTTGCTTCTTATTAGTGCACTCTTTGTACGTATTTTCCTGTGAATACGGAATAACCTAAGGCGGAATCATTGCCTGTGAAAAGTCCATCTGACGTAAACGTTAGACTTCACTGTCTGCATCATTCGATCAAAGACCTCTATCGCTTAATTTGTATGTAGTTGTGAGAGCCAAGAGATATATTTGTAGGATTTCGCATGAAAGATTTATTGCATTTACTACCAACATACATGTCGTTTCCGTGCTAACTCCGCATTACTCCATTAATTCGCTAGAATCAACAATCTTTTCTACAAAGCACTCCAGTAGCCAGCCAGCTGCCTTTAGACTTCATTTGCGTTTAAAGGTCATCATCCATCCAAAATGACGGGCACTCCCTTGATGAACTGTACAAATAGCAACTTCAAAATCCCATATCGGCCGCATGCAGACAAAAACCTTCCTGGTGGAAAAACTTGTCTGTTAGGCAAACTTCCTCAACCTGTTTCTGTTTCGGTTCCGTCTTCAATGAAAACATAAAACGACTGAAGAATTTATCGAAATGGAACATCGATGTGCAGTTGCCTTTCTTTTTGCCCTAGGATGAATGGTTACCGCAGATTTTTGAGATGTGCACGGACGGCCGGCAATACTACGAATTTTATCTTTCGACCTTTTGAGTCCATAAATAGTGAACTCTCAAATAAATTATACCGCATATTCGTTCTTATGATGCAAGATTATGGAAGCATTCTGCAAAACCCACTTTATGGTGAAGAAATAAGGCTCTCAGATATAATATACGGGAATTTCACAAAGCGCAGAACAATTCTTCCTCAGCTCAACAGATTGCGTGTTTCAAAATTCGATTCTTTGGAACCTCACCGATTAGGACCTGATCTCACGCAACCGTACAGAATCACTTATAGGCATCTAGATATCGCATTTTCAGATTCCTACATGCTCGCTCTAACATTCGAAACTAGGAAAATGGTCTGAGCTTAGCGATCTTTTATTGGAAAGCCAATGTAAAAAAAAAAAACTCTACAAATTCAGAACAAGCTTCCTTCGCAACGAACGATACCGATTCAGAACAAACTGCCCGCTCAAGTCGCTATGGGATGTAGTCCAGAGGTATTTAAACATCATTTAGAAAGTATTCGAATTATAGTAATCCTGAGAAAATACATTAAAACTTCAATCATCTTTCATTGGGTTTAACACATCTTTTGCATACGTTACCATATCATAAGCTGCTTAGTTTTACGTCTGACTGAATAAACCTCTCAAAACAACACTTCTTCTTGCACAATGAATAAAATAAACTAACCTCTGCGTTTCTCGAACTTCGACGACGAGGGCGGCGAACTCGTAATGGATTGCTATTGCCGGATGCATATGCTCCCTTCCTGTCGGCCTCTTATGCTGAAAGGTTCGTCTTCAATGACTGAATACAATCAACTATTGCCATCCACTTCCAGAGCACTACGTGGTTTTGGTTTTGTCCTCCGCTGATTATTCACCTCACAGATTCAGATACCGAAAAAGCTGGAAACTACATCCACTACGGACACGAGCTGAACTTCGTCAACAACATCGCAGGCGAATGCAGTAGATGTACATACATGTGCATGCATTGTATGTGTGCGCTTATTATGTATGTGCGTATATGTACATTACAAATTTTATATTATATATATATATATATATATATATATATCCATTTGGCTGAGAAAAAACACTGCAGGATACAGCTTTCCTACCACCTCTATGGCTCCTACAGCAGCTCTGCTAAACCAATAAATGCCCACCCAGAAACAAGATTCTTTAAGACGAAGGAAAACCAAACAACTGCACAACAGAAATAAAAAGCAAGTATGAACAAACCGTTTTTGTGACCGAATACTGATATGTCATTGTCGAACCGCCGAAAAGTCCACTGTGGAAAATTCGTGTAGGAACAACTTTCAAAAAATATCGGTACTCATCGACGCCTGCAAAAAACTACTCATCAATCCTGGTTCGTGAACAAAATTTTAGCAGCAGAGCCAGGAAGTGCGATAAAGAAAGCCTAATCGAATCCAAAAGGTTGAGCGCTGTAGAAGTTTGCTTCAGAAGCATCCACTTCTTTATCTTCGCATTTCTACTGAAAACATTGCTCATTCCCTTATCATCGTCTTCAAGGCTCCGCTGAAACAGCTGTCGAAGCGTGGAACAAAAAAAATCTATATCGGACGTAGTGTTGGCGAAGTGTGGCAGCAAGGCTTCAAAAGCTGGCGGTCATGCCTATATGGTGCTGCATCACGGGCGCCTTTCACCTCAGACTAACAGACGTGCTACGTACTCTCCCCTTTCCATATTAATTGGGTATTCATCTCTAGGGTGATCCCATCTTGCGCCTCTGAGAAGGTCAAATCCTCGTCCATTAGTGTCAAAGAGAGCATCAGAAAGAAGGCTGAAAGACTTTCATGCATCAAATGCAAATTTTTCGTCGGAATGTTACCGCAGTGTGATGTTCTTAAATATTTCGTAAAGGATTTTTTCCACTAAATAAAACTCACTGAAAATTTTCAAAATGTGAGTGGGTTTTCTGTGTCTCACGTCACGCGGAGTTCGGAAGGGTCGGGAAATTGAACTCCTGTTGTGCAGTCAACACCTGTTCTACCTTGAATAGGTGCCACTAAATTTAGCGTCCAGAGATTTTGCAAGGGGGTATGTGGAACCTCAGGCGCTATAATTATTTTCCAGCGGAGTAGTTGCAATCTCCGCTAAAGTTTTTTTCTTACCGTGCAAGTGTGCAACTTTACAGCTCCGTATTCCACTATCTCGGAACTCATGCCAACGTTGCTCTGTGAAAACGAAGAGTTGCCCTCTTTCTCACACAAGCTGAGTGTTGATCATTTCCTGATGGGGGGCGGGACTAAGGTGGAGTGAAGTCGGCTTCAATGTCCCCTCCGCTCCTCCTCCCCCCTCCCTATGAATACGCCACTAGCTATGTAACAGAGAAATGCACCAGGAAATCGGAATGACAATTAACTGATGCCTAGTGATTTTCCATCAAGTCAATGAAGGCTTTCAAAGAACAAATCAAAGCGGCTGCTCCACGTAGTTACATTCTTAATGGTACCACCTCTGCTCCCTGACCTTTGTCTAACCACGCGGTCTAAAAAATTATACCTTACATGCGGCAATTAAAGCTCCGCCGCCACGACATTCCCTCATAATTCGAAATCTCCCATTTAAACACGCATACTGGTTTTCACAGCTAACACTTCATCAACAAACCTCTTTGAGTGTTTTCTATGATGTTTTAAAGCATACCGCTTCCAGAGATCTGTTCCGTACCGGCTAGAGGTGTCAGCAGCCCATCAATCCATGGGCCGAAATGGAGCCTTGCGATACGATGCGAGATATTCCCGGCTAAAAACACAAAAACGAAATACAAATAAAATACCACAATGCTCAGCAAGTGCATCCACTACCTTTCATAATAGGAAATTCAACTAAGCAGAATGGTATCTCTTTTTGCGACTGTGCGCGACGTCGAGGCAGCTGCTGAGAGTTGTCAACTTGAAGAGTTTAAGGAGATGCTTATACACAAAACGAACCTCAGATTTGGGGTTCTATTTCCTTAGCGTTTCAGCAGCTTATAGTCCGTCTGATGGGAGATTTCCATCCAAGGCAGCCTATATTCTAGCATATGCGGATATGCGGAAGTATAGCAGAAGGCTAAAACAGAAAATCCTCAACTCAAAAATTTTATGACTTCATCTGGGGATCATAAAATTATAGTAAAATTATAAGTCAACCACTTCCATTCAGTTAAGCTGATGAAAAAGCTTCCAATGGGAGCGTACTACCAAGAAACCATCATAAAGATCGCATACCATTTGATGTGCCATCAACATGCGCAAATAGACCGTCGATACCCGTGCCTTTACCAGCCGTTATGATAACGCTATCACCTTTCACCTTATTGACACGGACACGTCCATGAACGCGACATGCTGTGCCCTCATCCTTCTGTGAATCACCTAAATCAGTACCATCAGCTGAACGATCCCAAATATCAGTCAACAGCTACGCATTCTACATAGTGGCAACGTAGATGGCGCAGCAACAACGGATTCAACAATCTCGAATTTACTCCACAACTTGTGCTGCTCACATCCGTGTTTGTTACCATCATCACCACTACCGTCACTATGTGAGGTACAGTACCATCTATATGCCCATAATGCTGCAGTAAGTCGAAAACAGCTGGCAAGATTCGAAAAGTTGAAAACCCATTCTTCATTCGTTACATTTGCAAAATACTTAATGCACACCAATTCTCTCTGGTACTCTGCCTCAACCAACGATGCAAATAATCCTACCAGTATGAAAAAACACAAAGGTGGTCAGAACTGAAGGCAAAGCTAGGATATGTGTAGAGTGGTGACAACCAGCCTAGGTATTCCAAGAGACAGTTACTACTTCAACAACTTCCACTAGCACTCATGGTTGCCGCTGCTTGAGTGTATTGTTCGGATGCCTTGCAAGTTCCATTTTCAGCCCTTTAGGATCGTAAAACATGAAAATCTGTGACGCCTTCATGCTCGTTTTTCGTCCCTCCCCTCTCCCCTTAGACGTCAAATTCTTTCACCAACATCTCTGTACAATTTTTTCTAGCAACGTAGGCACACGCTTTTGCAGGCTAGCCTATTAGGCTAATTGGTCACGTGAACACAGAAGAAGATTAGTCTGCGAATTCACAACATTTTAGAGCGTTCACGGTTCAGCAAAGAGATAACCGATCAGAACCAATTCGTACCAAGGACACCACTGCAACGTCGGCCGTACTTATCCAAAATTCACCACCGTTGCTGTTCTGATTTTGGAGCTTCCAGATCAAGAGACACACTTATCGACGAACGCATGAGTCATCAGCGAAATGCTTGCAGCCAGGAAGATAAGGGCAAGAAACACTGCGAAGTGAATATGAACGATGTTAACAGATCACGAACATCATTCGTGAGCATCCCCTCCGCGCGCTTGTCAATGTAAGCGGAGGGGATCAGCGCAAAAATTCCGATAAAGGAGGCCACAAGAACAACCAGGGAAAATGAAGACCACGGAAACGGTGCAAACGGAGTTAGTGAGATTTCTGAAGATGTAGGTATGTGCAGTTTTTCAAATCGAGACAATCTCACATTTCAACGTAAAAATTCGGGAACTGAAATACACGAATAGAGAATCCCTGGACCAAGGAAAACCATGAACAACATCAAAGAAAAGATGATACGAATCGAGATCCTGCTTCCTTTCAGTCGAACGCGCTATGCAGTATTTATTCGCTGGTTAAGCACTTACTTCTGAGCAAATCTTGGATTCCTCTCCAAGCAATATTCCTGGCTGCGAGGAAGCCCAATCAACGGCGCCCACAAGTGTGCGTAAATTAAATGGAAGAATGTCCATATGACCTAACAGTCGAGATTTGTAAAAAATCGTTGTAACACTTCAATAAGCAACAATCAACAAGAAATGAAGTTTTCTGCACTACTTAAATTATTTATGCCATACTTCACAACACTAGATGGAGGCGAAGGAAGGGGGGACAAGGAGTTGAAGATTCAAATCATCCTCCCTCCCCCATCCAACTACCCAATTACCTGGCAAAACGGATGCGTAAGTTGTGAAAGATTGAGGGGTGTTCATGTGTTCAGAAAAACATTCCGGTCGGCTTTGCTCCCTAAAAAATTGTACTAAAAGACCCTATTCTCTTCCTAGCACTTGAAAGTTCGACCTTCAGTTCTCTCGCTTTCTCCCAAACTGTCACTCTCTCTCTCTCTCTCTCTCAAAAAAAAAACTTGGCTACGCCATTGCCGCAATAGAAATCACGTTAACCACGATACTGCACGTTTGGAGACGAATATCTTTAGTTTAATATATCTATAATCTACCACACGTCGAAATCATGGTATAGTATATTTTCAGAAAACATCTTATAAAAACCACTACTTACAAGTGAGAAAATAGAAATAGTAGCAGATCAGTGTTATGAGACATTTCTGCTACCTGCCCACAAACTAGATTGTCTGATAACATTGAGCTGCTATTATTAAAAAAAGACCTGCGAAGTAGCCGGTTAAACGAGCAGCAATATCCACACTTTTGCAAAGACATGGTGCATCAAAAAATAAAAAAGCGGATATTTTCACTGCGAGCGTAAGCATATCCTACCCTGCCTTCTATAAAAGTTGCATATCCAAGTTACGAAAACTCTGAAAAAAAGTCACACTTCATTCGACCGTCTGTGTTCTAGACAACAGAAAGACGCACGGTCTTCACTAACGGGATTCTACTGATAATGGTAAATTTTAGGTCGGAGATATCAACGGGAATAAGTAAGAAAAGTGTTTTCCAAAGAAGAAAGAGTACAAACGAAACACAGAAGCATACTTGCAAGGATATGGAACACGTTGATTCCGTTTCCGATCAATAAGATCGCACCACCAAAGGTATCTTCCTGTTTGTTGTTCTTACGTTCCTTTTCGATTGCAATCGCCTCTTCCCGCTGTTTCACTTCTGCTTCGGCTTTAAGGCCTTCTTCTATATGACCACTAACGAACTCCATCTGAACAAACTGCCTTAATTATCCCCAACCTGAACGCTTTATTATCCAAGCAGTTAGCCTGCTGAGAAACAGCTGTAGTAACATCACCAGTTCAACAAAGTCCTCATTGGCCAATCTCTGTTTTAGTGGAGGATCCGTTGAACCGCAACATGAATGCACTTCCTGTTCTCGTAAAGGGACTATGGTTCCGAAAAGCAGAGTAATTCAGCATCACTGATGAAACGAGTGGTTAAAAGTGCTTCTTATGGGTGCATCAATGAACTACATTACCTCATACTTTCCCGGAGGTCTTCTAAATCCACCGCTAATGCTGTGATAAACAATAAACAGTAAGCTGTTTTGCAACACCGCGATTCTCGCATTAATCCTAATAATGTGGAATTCAAGCAACCCATCAACACTAGAAAATTTCGCCGCACTAACCCAGATGAAGGAAAGAACCTATTCACTTCAGTCTTCGAATAAAGCATTCTTCACGTGCAAATACTGTAAGAAAGATTCATCTGAAGCACTATTTTACTCAGCGACTCGTATCATGAATGCGCTACTGCATGCATGATGACGAAAACTGCTCTGAACAAGGTAAGAAAACTGAGACCATGTCGCAATGGCTTTCCGCTAAACGTTGCGTTGAACTCGCAGCCTCTGTTGCTACCCAAGGCTATCAGTCATTCGACAAGCGCAGCTCATTCGCCGGTAAACTGCAAGACAACCCCCTCCCCCAAGAATGTGCCGAAAAATGCTCCTCTTCTTACGTAATTAAGCTATAGGCGAGCACTATTTATCCTTTCATGAATGAACTATAAACAAGGAAACCCTAAGGACCATCCCAACCAAATGGGGAAAGAGAAAGAGGAGGGTTATTCCACCCGCATCCTACTTGCAAACAGAACCTCCTCCTTCATCCCACATCGACGTCAAGAAAGAACAAAAATCTAAGGGGCCCTCAAAAAACGTTTTCGACCGCTGAAGATTACTGCAGACTCCTCAAAATTTCCTACAAAACTGCTGCAGACTTCTAGAAGTTATTCTCGGAAATTTAGGATATAGTTCGGTTATTGCACACAAAATCGAATTTTCAGTTAAGCAATTAGCAATATTTTTGTGAACATTAACGACAAAAAGACAATAATAACTATAAACCGATGATAATAATGTTGAAAATTCACCACGAAGATGAACCTTTGATAAAACACCACCTTTTCTAATCCTTTGAAAACCATGCCTCCAGGTTTCGTTACACCATGCACCCTCTTCAGCTCGTCCCAATATTTTTGCTCCCGTTCAGTAAATTCGAATCGAGTGGGATCCCTCTTGAACTGATTCAAAAGAAAAAACTCTTCTGCTGCCGTACCGGATAGTTGCGCCACCAAATTTGTACAAGGTGTTGCAACGATCATATCGAGCTCAAGCTCAGGCTGTCTGCAAACGAATTTATTAAACCTTCCGAATATTAAAATTTTTGAAATGACTAAACCTATAGAAACTGGTTTTCTGGCATCGTCAGAATGAATCTCGAATCACCCGCTCTGCTCCAAGAACTCTAGTTCAAAATGCACCCACTCCAGACAACCACGTTGCTGAGGAGTTCATTTTGATCAGCAAGGTACGCATTGTAGGGCATGTCATGTGTAAACAGCCGTGTATTTCTAAAATGCAATTTACCCATCTCTGAGATGTCTGGGTTTCATCAAAATTTTAATGAAGAAATTTTTTATCCACGAGGCTCATAGTGTTTTTACGGGTCGCTGGATTCAATTGGAATCATTTTTTGACAATCACAGTATGATTCGATGCGATTTTTGATGGGATGATCAACTGCCAGATTATTTAAATTCAAATTCAATAATTACGACTTTGAATGTTGGAAATTCGCGCATTTCAAATATCATTTAAAACCATTTCGTCAAGGTTGAAAAGTTTTCGGGTGATCGTTCGACTCAGATTATGCACTCGGAGCCCGTTATTCCGATGCGTCTAGCTCTCTTAACTTCTCTAAGAAATCCTCGGAAAACTCTTCCTTTGCTACATGCATAAGACATTTAAATAATCTTTTCGTGGACTGCTTGATTTCGTCCAAAAGTTTCTTCAACAAAAACGGAAAATTTCGCAGATCTTCAACATTTATGCTAAGCTTAAGATCTGAAAAATTTTGACGGTAGTGAATCATCCCATAAAATTTTAAACGGAAGGATATCCTGGACACTTAATTTTCAGTAAAATCCAGCGTGATTCACAAAAAGTTATGACCTATTATAATCAAAAGTTCGGAAAATCTTCAAGAAAAACCTGGTTTCCTGGATAAAACAGGTGAATTTTTGGATTGATTTAAAATCATTGATTAAAATGACTTGAGAGGAAATGATTGCCGCGGAAGATTAACTTAAAAAATAAAATTCACAATGTGCACCTCGTCAGGAAAGAGTAACACATAGTCAGATCAGAACGTAATTTTCGCTAAGTGTTCAAAGTCAATTTTAAATTTCACTTTAAACTGTTGTCAAAATCCCTTTTCAATTCACCGTAAACGACTGTTATTACCTTCTAGAAGCATGTCAAGCTCAAACTCAAACCGCTGTCATCTCGAGCTCCCCTTCAGTTAGAATGATGTCTGAATATATCTTTGCAACTGAATTCAAGCTTTTAATCCGACAGCAGGTCGTAATAGCTGATAGCTTTTCAGCAGGTGCGGCATCCGAACCTACAATGCTGAAGGTAGTGCAGTTAACGAAATAAAAAGTTAGAACTCACTCATCAAATGCAGTGTCAACTGTGAATTTATATTCGAACTCGACATTCCCATAGACATAGGTTTTCAACTCGCCGAAAACCAAAAAGCCAATAACAGTGAAACAGACGATTGAAACTGCAAAAGATAAAAAGATAAAATTGAAAGGAACTAGTGGCAATCTATGTGACTGGTGAAAGGACAGAATAGTACGGTGAGAAGTAGGGAAGCACATTGGCGGCGCTGCTAAGAATGCGGTTTTGCAGTGTCGTCGATCAGATCTACCGCCACCATCAATACATAAAACAAGGGAATTCCTCAATAATACACATAATACTCCGATCCACGGGAATTATCAATGCTTGATCGCAACTCCTCCTTCGAATCAAGCGACTCCCCAGTGACTTCATCGACGTCTCAATATGAATATCAGAAGCGGGTTGAAGAGTTCAAGTTGTGGACCTCATAGTAGCTGAGCGGTTATCACCACACTTCGACTCAAGCCGGCACACAAAAATTTACCGTCAAGAATATTAGCGATAATGCTTGCTTTGAGCCTCTCAAAAATTACCATTCCCTGCGAGTGTCAAATGAAAGTGACTGACGAACTGGTTTGTGGACAGTGAACGCACAAGTTTTTCTTGTGCAGGATGTTGTAGAGCACTAAGTTTCAGTCGAAATTAGCATATCAATTAAAACCTTTTAAACACCTTTTCGCTGAAAGACATAAGTGTTATCTATAGTTCTAATCAATTCGTCACGTCCTTTTTTTATTTCATGCTGAATTGATCTAAATATGTCAATCATTTTCTTGTGGAGAGATCGAAAAAGGGATCGCTACAGAGCAGAATACTTGGGCAAAATGTGCCTTCGATTGGGGAAAAGACAGCATAGCCTTTGTATATGATGCGCTTATAAAACTTACTGATTGCACCACTTGTCTTTTTTTCTTCCTTAATTTCATCGGTAGTTTTATCAAATGCGTCCAAACTCTGTACAATTTCTTGCAATGTCGAACGTCGATGGCGTAGCACAGCGCCCGGCAACGACATCCTGACCGTATGAGCCTACCCACCTGAAAGTGGACAGCAAAAATTGCCGGCATACGCCGATATGAGTATTCGCAACGAAGACATTTTTACACAGTGGTGTAGCTACTGTTGATGAACAGTGGATTACCATCAACAGGTGATGCCTATATGTTGCGCAACGATCATTTACACAACAACGTTAATACAGGAACACAGCAGCTTTAATAAATCGAAGCTAGTAAAATCACTCGAGCAACAGCTGCTTAACGGCACACTCAGCACTGATTGTGCAATGCATGAGGAAATGCGTTCGACTGAAATAAGCTGAGAACAACCTTTCCGCTATAACGCGATCGGGCTGTTTTCCGGGCCACGTCCTTGTTCGAAAAGTGATCAAGCGCATGCTTTTCTGTTGCAATCCCCCCCCCCCTCTCAAAGGATGGCAAAAAACATGCAAGCGCAAAGGACTGCGACGAAGGTTAACTTGAGCATAAGGCACTCTCCATCGCAATTACTCTAAGCACCAAACAGTCGAGCAGGTCACAAAGAACTTGAGTTATTTCTCTCAGCTTAGACTGCTGAATTACGGCTGTTATGAAAACGATGCGAACTGTAGTGATGTTTATAGCAGAAAAGTTCACTGAAGAGCCACCCGCCTCTACCGTTTCACGCTCACAGCGTTTGCTATAGACCAATCATCTAACTACAACTGAAAGCAATTGAACGGAGTCATAAGGATTCCAAAGAAGACCTTTTGTTGGGCACACTGTGTGCACTTTCTTCGTCTTCATTAACAGAAAAAGTGTCCGCAAAAAATCTTCCAATTTCCATATTGTGCGTGATATTTTTTCTGTATACAAATATTTTTTACTATGTAAAGGAGGTGGAAAATGTGCTAAATGATGATTGTTCACTTGCTTTTCTTACCTCCCCCTTCCACTACCACTGATACCTCCCTCCACCTCTCCCTTCACTGCCACTGACGTCAATGATGCCCCATTTGCATATGTGCTTAAAATGCTTTATATAACAGGCAGCCTTAACTATTACCTCATTTCTGACCTACCCTCGAGGATAATATTTACGTCACCATATCTTTTTCATCACCTTCAATTTGGGAACATAGAAAAGGTAGGTGGATACGAACACAAAGAAAGACGAAAGAAAAAAGAGCGAAACGTCCAGATAAAAAACACCAACGACGTCTTGGAGTTTAATAAGGCGTGCGTTTAGGCAAGAAGAGCAATAAAGTGTGGAACAAAACGATTCAACGGCAGTTTGGAAGGTAAAGGGGTTGGCTCATTAAAGGTAGCAAATCCCAGGATTATGCAACATCAAACTGGAAATCCTGCAAAACATTGTCTGGTGAAAAGAAGAACGTGCAGAACGATCCCATACTTTTGATATATGTGTCGAAGGGCAGTTTCGAATCTGCCATAAAATCAGGTTACCTAGCACAGTCATTTGAAGGAACAGCCGGCTACGTTTATGCTGCACACCTGTGGAGAGGAACAAAATCAAAAAGAGGATGGAAGCCGAGCCTTCATATGTACCGTCGAGTGTGAATGCTACAGAAAAGAGGGCGTCCCTATTAACAGTGAATAATCTGTGACCATCCGCTTCAAATTTCCCCACCCTGAACTTCAGCATAGCAATGTGCTCAAGTAATGGCATTGCTACGGGGATAGTGAACTAAATGATGAAAAACGCGACGAACGAAACCTTACTGACGAGGGAGTTGCGTCGATGGGTGGGCTCCAAAACATCTTTAAAAAGGTATAAAAAGGTATACGCAGGTATAAAACCTACAACAGCACACCCAGTAGTATTGATGGTGGATCGTTGTTTCAGTTATCTGAGTGACGCTGAATACAAGAAAGATAAACACTGTTCAAACGGTTTGCAAATTTCACTGACGACCTCTAGAATCTTAGACGCATCACTGGAGCAAGTTTCGGGATGCCCCTATAAAGACAAAATATATACGACGATCCAGCCATGCAGGCAGCAGTAGGTACATTCTTAGGAGCTAAAATTGATGCTAACATCGATTATAGGAATGAGCAAGTTGAAGTGTTTTTGACAGTGGGATCTCGGAAAATGCACCAGTAATTTTATAATAACGGTTTGGAGATGCTCAAACCCTCCACTTCTGGCAACAACTCCTGTTTAGCATAAGCAAGGGTGCGGCAGCGCTAATCACTAGAACACACAGTCAACTCAGAGCAATATAACTTCCCCTAAAGGGCGGACGCTCGGCTCAAACACCAGTTCCATTTACTTTATGATGAGTCTTAACATCGAAAAAAACGTCGTCCAATTTCATGATTACCTTTGGATCGCTTTACAGTTACTTAATTGTGAAACAACCGCAGCGAGTTAAGTCACACGTCACCAGAGGTCATGTAGAAAGCTATGCGGCTACGTAATAGAAAAGACATTAAATAACGTCGGAAAAGGGAGGAAGGGGGAGGGGACAGGAAGGGAAGTCAAGGGAGGCAGCGAGCAAAACCATTTAAAGAACCGCCTAAACATTGTTTTCTCATCCTGTTTGAAGAAAAAATACCTTATTATGCAGATTACAACATTGTGCAGAAAACGCAAAAAGAAATAATCTGCAGCATGCAATGAAAAGATCTTCCCTATAGTTGTTCAGTTCGCATATATCAAAAAATACTCCGCAATCAAAGAGGATTACATTGATCTAAATTGTAAAAGCAGGCTGTGACATAACTTTTGCAGTACCAATGACTGATTTTTCAGAACCACATCAGCTTTCATTATTCCACGAACTACCGCGACTTGCATGCCATGACTTTATACCTGTATTTCTGTCGCTTTACCTAGTCGCAGCGGAAGTTAATCCGGATCATCTCCCCTCTTAACGAGTTTTATTTCACTTGGTAGTTAACTGAACCTGTCCGTGAAGTATGTGACAAATCACCTCGACTGCCGCTATCGACAAAATGCAAGATTTGCCTTCATATCACAGCGTACTAGACAACACTATCATGAGAGGTCGGCGACATCTCTGCGTTTCATTTTTTCAACAACAGTGATCTTCGCAAATCGAGTCGGTGAATGAAGAAGGAAAGAAAACTCGAAAGAATATCAAAGTTGAGCAACACAATATTACGAGAGAGAAACATTGCCCACAAAAATGCACCTATCTGAGCAAAGCAAAGGACACACTCGGGACACGAGGTCAACAAATCTCGAATTTGTAGACGTTTGAAAAATGCTAATCCCACCAACGCATAGCATGCAAGCTCGCTAATGCACTGGTTATATTACCACTTCGTGATGGCTTCTAAGCGGATTCGTGTTCAACACGACATCGTGGAAACCTTAATGGGTAAAACTTGGCTGCAGCCTAAAACGAGGCACCTGCTGCAAAGAATCTTTAAAAATGCAGTTTTCTACTTTTTTTGCACAGCAATGAATCGAGTCGCGATTCGCACATTCTTCCGGTCGTTGTGTCGTTTTACTCACTTGGATACTACGATGCGCGCACCTCGCTCGTTGCTGTGCCTTCAAATACCATGGGCAGTGTCTTGTTTTTGCTCCTATTGCAACACATGATAATGAAATATTGAATGTTACAAAAAGTTAGCTGTTGCACTATGATGGTACTGCAGTACAGCATGAGAGAAGGGTGCAGTGCAAACAACGATGTAGGGCAGACGAAAGAAGCGAAGACAATCAATTAAATCGAACTTCACCTGTCCTAACGATAGAAATATGGTCCAATTCGGGTAAATGTGGACTTGTCCTCTTGTATTCTGGACCACTGAAGCAATCAGCCCACTCGTTGAAACAGTTCACGTAGATGAACAGCTCATGAGTTGCGCAAATTGCAGAATGACGTCACGAGCACGTTTAAAGTAACACAGTGCCTGAACGATGACGGTTGAAGTTGTTACAATCATTTAAGGCATTCACATAGACGGAAACGATTAGGACTTGACTTCAATGGACGTGTGATCACTACTTTAACCGTCTGATCCGTTTGACCGCAAAACTGAATGTGTAAACGTCCGGTGTGAGTGAATGCTGTGGGCAAACCTCAGACGTCGGTGTAGTAAAACGCAATCACCGTCCTGGACTGTAGTCCATCTTCAGTGGTTTCCGTCCGCATAAAAGCCTCGAAACATCCTGACAACCTCAACTACAGCGAAGGACGCTACAAAGCTACATAGGGATCAATCCCTTCCGTTCGTTTATTATCAAACGTGATATGCAGAGGGTTAGTGGAATCCTCGTCTCAACAGTAGACGCTGATGTTGGCGGCGGCCATTCAGAAAACCGGTATTCAGAAGAATGAAGGAAAAAAGGATCGCCATTAAGAACTTGCTGGGAGGGTGGGATCCGAAAGATACTACACTGTATGTTGATATTGCAGAACATGGCTATAGGACCATTTTTGTGCGAATGAAGAGATTCAAATAATCACTATTTGCAATGGCTGAGCCAAGGCCTTCAAATTTGTATCCAATAGAAAGCTGCTACATAAGTGGTCTAGACATAAATAGAGGCTTATGAAGAACGTTTAAATGATAAAATATACATAAATATTTATGAAGATCACTGATATACTGACCAAAGAAACAAAAACAAAGATGAAACATAGAAGAAAGCATCAAAGAATGCAGCAAATAAATGAATGCACACTTCGCCGAAACGAAAATGGGACAGAAAAGAGAAAAGAGAAGATCGTGGAAAGATCACACAGATTGTTAAGAGTTGAATGAGTCTGCACTTAAATATGAAATGTTTTCTCAACGAAAGCTAATCGCTGAAGAAAGCAAAAACTTAAAACCATTCAACTGAATGAATTCAAGAATGATATACAAGACGCATATTTAATTCTGCACATTTCAAATACTTACAATAAGATTGCCCGTAGCCAATCTGGCCAGCTTATCATAAAAAATTTGCAGATAACTTCTAAACCCTTTGCAATTTTATAAACTTTCTAATAAAAAGGATATTATGATGAATAAAAAACATCGAAATATATCTATAAAAAAAGTGACGCATTCATGAGATGCATAGCAAGAAAGAATCATTCAAACAAAAATACGAGCAAAGATTACACCAAGCTGGAAGTTTTTGATTATGCTACCTATGCTAATGCCTATAATCATGCTGATTGTGCTAGTGCTAACTGAGAAGGCAAGATTCCGAAAAGAATTGAATGCTGAATTTACTTTTGCATTTTGTAGCAAAAAAAAACAAAAGAAAAAATTGGATTGAACTCAGTTAGTCGCTATTCCAATAGTGATTTACAACCGAAGATGCGTAAACGCATACTCCAAGTCAAATGTAATAGACTAAAAATAAACTGCATTCAAAGCAACAAACTGTTATTATATCGATCTCCGTGTATAATCCTCCTACGACCACTTCCCTAATACATTCTCAGTGAGCGGCAATATTTTAACATCGAACGTCAATAAGTAATAAAAACTCTCTGCTAGTATTCAAAGCATTTTTAGCAAATGGCAGGCAAAGTAGAATTAGGTCTTCAATGTTTAAATCTTGATGGTTTACCCTCTCAGGCCAGTCAATGCTCTCATCCTTTCCGCTGTCCAAATGTTCCCTAGTGATGTAAGTAGTAGCGACAGTACCCTGTTACTGCTGCACAACGAAACGTCACAGAGCGTTACTGAAACTCTGCAGACAAATAGCATGTAAAAGTAATGTGTCGAATCCCGAGTTTCGTTAATTTCAGCTCAAAAAACGTATTTCTTGATAAAACTGACTTGAACCAACCGTGTAAAATTGATCAGAAAATTGTCTTATTGCGCAAATACGATTTCGTATCCTGGTAGGTTGCATGCCGTTTAACTTAAGTTATCAGAACTTAGCTGAATTAACTCTGACGTTGTGCAACTTTTTAAAAATATCTAGCGGATTGTGGATATTGGTCTTCCTGGACGAGTTGCCTGAAGTTACGCAAGCATAAATCCGTCCTCTACAACGCGTATAACGTTTCGGAAGCTGTTACAGCTTCCACTAAAAACCCCATCAAAAGACGTCTCGGAAGTGACTGCGTCTTCCTTTGCATGTATGAAAATACACGTTAAGTAAGAAGTACTAGTAATTTTTGCTCCCTTGTTTACGTTTCATGTCCATTTGTGTGCACTTGGTCGCGACGTTTTGTTCATCTGCGTATTCTCTTTCCTCTTCACCTATGCTGTTTTGCTCTCCTCCGCTTCGTTGTATGCCTTCCCAGTTGACGAGTTTCATGTTCTACAAGAATTCGTTAAATCATAAGAACATAACCATCAAATGCGGGATGTATACTCAAGAAGACACGGTACTACTGTTAATATTAAGTGGTATTGGAAGTTGTGCGAGCAATCACACAATTAGACATATATATGTAAATGTACGATTGTGCAGAGGACTACATGTAAACAAGGCTGATGGCATTCTACATAGTTCACTGGGTGTCGTCATGTTGCAGTAATAAACATGGTATCATACATTGTCATCGAAAAGTCGAACAGGCCACTAATGGCCTGTGCAAGCAGTGTGGAGGTACTTGACCCGATCCTTGCAGAAGCCTTTATAAGTTCACTGCCGAAAATCCTTGACCCGACCCATTTCTAAGTGCATACTTTTTATTTGAGAGTGTTTACGTCAATCCTGAAATCTTTTCAGCCATTTCTTTTCAATACGTTCTTGGACCTCTCCTCTCCACATTTTGCAGGAAAAGCGTATTGAACTGATTGCCGAGTGTGAAACCTATGACGCGGACACTAAGCTGAATGCCCAATGCGCCGACTGGAACAAACACCGGCTGCTGATAACGCAGAGTGGGCAAGATGCTGAGTGCTAAAACGGCCGATTTGGTTAAGAACCGCATCAGCAGTGCTAGCAGAGCCCTATATGATGAGAAGCGATGGCGAAATTAAATTTGGATAGGAAACATTTAAAGAAAAACCCAAATTTAGAAATCCATAAACCCAGAAAGATTCTTGGTTTTTAATAATTTGAACGAGCATTGGATCGCTATTGAAAACACGCCAAATTCGCTCAAGATTGCATAGGTGTAGTAATTCCCTTGCGCCGTCACAATCGTTTTTTGAACGAATATTTTCCTCATTTATAGAATGTTGAATGCTGACAATTCAAATTAGTAAAACGGTGCATTAGAATAAGTGAATATGAAGTAAAATACATAGAAAAGAGTGCATCCACATTGAATGGATTTATGCAAATTGCTAGGGCAATTATAATGCTACTGCAAATTCAAAATACAATTAGCTAACCGGGAGGCAATCAAAAAGAAACTGCCAAATTTCTTTCTATCTCTTTGTTTGCTCATAACTTGCTCGCTGGCTTTATTCGTTCTTGGAAATCGGTCGAAAGATATCAATTCGAAGGGATTTTCACGAGGCAAAAACATTTAAAAGATGCGTTCAGAGGGGTTTGCACATCATTCACAGTGGGGTTCTTTTCCACCTTTGGCTTTGTCAGATTTTGTGTATGTTTGTTTCCTGGATCGCGACTACATTGCGAATCCCCACATCGATATCGACCTTCAGTGGGACAGAACCTCGAAGAATTGGAGTGTCATGAATGCGTGACTCTTCATTTTGCTTTCCACTCAAATATTTGCATAAATGATGCCAGCTTCATCTCTAATCTATTATCATACAAGGCTTTTTAGACCCATTCTGAAAGAGGTACAACTGAGAGTAGTTGGCATATCTTTACAATTTTTAATTTTTTGAAATGTATAAGTAGACCTCAATTAAAATCTATGGTTTTATAGATAGACCTTTTGCAACATGCTTGGAAGTTAAAACAAATGTATAGATAGACTTTATTAAACTTTGCAGTATTATAAAAACAAATATATAGGTAGACTTTTAGCAGTTCTGAAAGTTGGTCTAGTAGAAAAACAGAGGCAAAGGTGTGCCTTGAATTATTTTAAATAGTATTTGTTTATGTAAAATAGAGTAGCGAATAAGCTAGTAAACGTGTAGTTAGATAAAGGTGTTGATTACTGTTAGGATGCTAGATAGATGTTTTGAATGCAAGAAGTGAGACGCGAATAGATTACCTATGAGAATAAAAGGTGACCACATTTCGCTTGAAGTGTGCACCTGAGTTATGCGCGGGCCATCGTCAGAACGAAACGCGTAACTCTGTTACTATAAGAAGCCATATAGACAACTTAACTAAGAGTAGAGAAAATTAGAAAAGAATGAAAAAGAAACTCCCATCTAAATAAATGGAAAATGCAAATTAAGGAAAACTGGAGTAAATATAAAAGTTATACACGGTAACACTAACCCCATAACCATAGTCCGAAATAATAAAGGAAAATCATAGCTTAATAATGGCATAATAGACGAGCCTGTACGAAAACTAAGATACATTTAGAATATATCTATAAAGTTAGGTATAGAATGCAGCTTACTATTTATTAAACCATAAGTCGAAAGAAGTCAGAAACAGAAGTGATGGTGACTGATAATCGATAAATCTGAGTGAACATGTTGGCGGCATCGACCTTACAGCGATAACGCGTAGAGCAATACTTATTTGCTCTCTGTTTAATACTAGACCTATCGAAGCCATATGAATAACATTTGGAGCTAACTAAAACATTCTCAAGACGAAATACTAATATAAAATACTAGAAGAGAATCCTAATACTAATACAGAAACTGAAGTTTTGTTACACGTAAAACAAAATTAACTAAAACCTTCGAAGATTTCTTTGTAAGCTCTCTCCTGACCTACGTTTGAACTTGTACTGCCATCAAATTTTCTAAAAAGGCGTTCAACTTGGCAAATGTTACAGAGTAATTATATGCAGCACTGCCGTATGACTGTCAAAGCGTTTTTTCATCCAATTCTTGAATAATATCTTTAAGTTTCAGCATCTCATCTTCCCGTTGCCACATTTTTGTTCGAAAAGTGCAGAATTACTTCACCGTTATTGCGTTTCACAGGATTATTTACAGCGCTGTACAGCACAAATAATAAAGCCGTTATCAAGATGTTCGACTTGTAAACACTTGGAGACTAATGGTTACAGCTTGATGTTGTACCCTATTAGAAAGCTGTGACGGACTTCCGCGAAGTTCTTTCCGAGACAAAGCTTCTTTCCGGAATAAAATTTATCTTTGCTTCTTCGAAAGATTACCATGATCTTTGTGGATTTCACTTGCTTCATATGGCCAATAAATACCGTGATCAGTTCAGAGTTGCCAAAATTGTAATCACTTAATCCAGAAGCTAATCGAAGAGCGGTATCTCTTCGTTTTTACGAGTTGCTTTCAACCGCCTGACCTTCGTTACTTTATTTTTTGCTTTTACATCTCTTTCAGCTGCTCGACTCCGATACGTTGTACATTGGCCGCTACGCAGTTTGTACTGGTTTCAATGATTTGAGGCAAATTAATATCCTTTCCACCTCTTTCCACTAGCACATTGCATTTTTTGTGTTCATGCTTTTAGGTATAAAATGCGTCAGTGGAATTCACATCTTCATAACAGATGCCGCCGAATAATGTCACTTCGGAAACAAAAACAGATGGCCACACCGTCGACTATATAATATCGTGTGATTTTCGCTGACCGATAATTGATATCAATTGGCATGAAGCATTCGCACTCGCGCTTTCATTAAAGCAGCCAGCGGTTTGTTGCGTAAATTAGTATGAAAGCGGCACATTCCCTCACGCCATATAAGCGTGCGATGACGTGTTCGAAAGCGTAGGAAGAATGAAAAGCTTCGAAGCACCCGGCTGTCGTGTCTTTGCTTTGCATTGCGCTTGCTTACTTATACGGCGCCTGCGTGTGGCACTTAGCGAACGATTCCTCAGAACCGTCCCCACGCACACACACTGACACGACGAGTCCCATATACTGCCTTGGGCTAACGCCGAGCAGCCTGAACGTCGATTGCGTCACAGCTTGGCATCTGTGTTGCCAGCTGGCTGGGCTTTTGAGTTGAGCGCGCACATTCTATTAGGCAGCGACCATGCGCTGCGGTCGGTTCGCCGCAAACGTCCAGCTTATCGGAGTGGTCTTTTTCGTATTTTCGGAATGTAAAGCTGTCACCAATGAATGGACTAACTATCACGATCAAGCAGCTCTCGAAACGAAACTCATCGAAATTAACATGCAATGTCCGGAATTCACGCGCACCTATTCGATCGGACAAAGTGTTCAAGGACGGGAACTGGTGGCAATCGAGTTTTCGACAACACCTGGAGGGCACAAGCTTTGTAGGCACTTTTTAATCATTCTTCATCTCTATCAATTCTTAATTCTTAACTGCAAAAGGTTCAAACAAGGAGGAAATTGAGTGTCATGGTAGATCTAGGTGATGAAGTGTGTTGTTAGATTAGACAGCAATAAACTAGGACATTAAAGCGCTCACTTATGCGGCCAATAAGGGAGCGAGCACCAGTACTAACAATGGAAGTGAGCCAGTGCTCCTTCAGAGCACAGATCTCATTATGCATCACTTTTTGTTCGTTTCCTATGACGCAAACTGTACCCTGTAGTTGATTTGTTAGGGCTCCCTGTCTCAGTATGCTCAGCGAAATGCTTAGCGTTGTCGCAAAGCACTGTGCTCCTTGAGTGTGCGAACTGAAGGAAAATACGATCGTCAGTGGCGTATTAGAAACATTACAGCATAGTAATATCTGCTCACTAAAAGCTCCACCTGGAAGACCCATTAAATTTTGTGTAGTTCATGAAAGCTTGTTATTCTGATCGCACCCAGCTTGGCAATGAGGGATGCTATGTGTCGTACAACACTGGCATGATCGTAAGGCAGACCAGTGCAATAAATACAAAGGTAAAGTTCTATGGAAAGTGCAAGGTCAAAGATCTTTCAGCGACATCTGTGCCTCAATTGCCACACGCTGCTTGCATTGAATTGCTTTGTCGAACTGTATAATTAATTACATTAACTAATCAATTCTAATTACGATCGTTCTTGTTTCGTTGTTTCGTTTCCGATGAAAGGGTCTTTTTTTTAATATATTGTTTTTTTCTCTACAAGAAACCCACAGACAATGTACTCACACCCGGAGGCACTCTTTGCTGTTCCCTCCCTGGTTGGAGGAGCAGGCTGGAACATTCATTACGCGTAGGGCACATAGAGGTACAATGAGCTCCGTGACTGCGACCTACTAACTTCACGGGTATATTCTCCAAGAAATCGCTCGAACTAGCTTGCGCTTTTAAGCTCATTATAAGCACAAAATGCAAATTTTGGCGACTCGTTGCACTAGCCTCAATTAAATCAGTTTCCATTTCACACATGCGGACAATCCGTTACAACAGTAACCCCTACATGCGCTATGCATTTGCGCATAATTTGTATTTGCATTTCATTCTGTGGAATTTTTCGTACTCTACCTTATGGGATTTATGGAATTTGGAGAACCTGTATGTATGGAATACAAGACAATGTATATATGAGTGCTCAGAAGAAATGATGCTGGAAAGTTGATTGAAAAGATGTGAGAGAAACACTTACACAATTTTTAGCAATATTTTGGCAAACCTATTTCATATTCTCGGCTTTTACTGCATATGTAAAGTTTTTGACATTGTGTGCTTGACTCCAATATCGTAATCAAAGTTTACTTGAGAAACGGCAGTGTCATGTTCCAACGATGCTCATGCAACAGTTCACAACTAATAGTTCTCTTGAGAAACGTTTCACAGATTACTGAAGGTCCTGTATCCAGTAAAAGATCGCTAATTGCGCTTGCGAGTCTGATCGGGCTCTACGGACTGCAAGGTCAACGGAAACTGTTGGTTTTTCTGGTGGGCCCAACATAGAGATTGATCACAACCACTCATGTATGCCAAGCATTTTCGTGCCCAATGTCAGTAAGAGTCTTAACGAGACGACTGCGCAATAGAGAGAGACGCAATGCGATTATCGATTCACAAGGCTCGGATGGATACGTCTGCGCACGTCATCATAACGCAGTAGCACACTTCCAGTTCTTAACTATAGAGAACTGCTGCAACGTGTGGGAAAGATCTGCTTGAAGGGGGAAGATAAAGGAGAGGATGTCCTTCACCACCCCATTCTCCCATTTGTCAATAAGGAGGATGGCATTTTTCGCAGCCGTAATTTCCACCCGACAAATGAAGTGAATATTTCTCGTCCCTGCAAAGAGCTGGATTCTTCATAAGGTGGAGAAGGTAGCGACAGCAGGACAATGTGAAGAAGCCATTCATAAGAAGGACCAATTAGCTATGTAAAAAAGAAGAGGGAAGGGTGGAATTGGAAGGAACTGACTTCTGAGACGTTAAGGGAGACGCCACTCCTAACTATTAATGATTTCCAGCTACTATTTTGTATTACGACTATTTCATTTTTCATCTCGCGTTTCACATTCAACAGTCGGCTTTATGCATCATCCAAGCCAGTTACATCGTCACTCAGTGAAGTTTGATGAAGGTGTGATGCTTTAGTGAAGCCGGAATCGAAATATGTGGGAAATATGCATGGTAATGAGCCAATCGGACGCGAGCTGCTGATCCGATTGGCAGCTTATTTGTGTGATGGTATCAAAAAGAACGATAAGGAGATATTGAAATTAATTAATACGAGCTCTATTCACATACTGCCATCGATGAATCCCGATGGTTTCGAGCATGCGCTTGCAACGGTTAGTGTTTGAATATTTGCTGAGTTGCATTTTTGAGGGGTGCCTCTAAAATCTCAAAGAAATATATTTCTTTCCACTAAAAATGAACATATAACCGTCGTGGATGTAAAAGAAGAAAGTTGCATTTTTTTAAAAACGACCTGAATGATTAGAACGTCATGTCAACCCTTTTTTTCTTCCACTTGATAACGAATTCTGCAGTTAAAGGAACGCATTCCTTAAAATTTTCTCCCTCCACTCGGAGATTCTCTGTTTGAAAAATCCATCATCTTAGTCTTAAGCTCGTGGCCGAAGCCGAATGAGACTATCTACATGAATTCAAAAATTACATCCTAATGAGGTTAATTCGTGAAGTCAGATAATCGCTGTCATCCAAGTGAAGTGTAGGGCTGGAGACGAGTACTGAAGTGTCATTTGAATTTGCAGAAACCACAGGATCGAGGATGGCTAACGGGTCGCGCGAATGCAAATGGCGTTGACCTGAATCGTGATTTTCCTGATTTAGATAGCCTGTACTATTATTTCGAGCAAAATAAGGTGCCTCGCTATGATCACCTCCTAGAGCTATTTTCCGATGAAAAACAGGTAATAAATGACCTATCGCGATTGTTATTGCAAATTCTCAACCTTCAAATGTTTGAGCCCCTCAACGAGCGTTTTACTAATTATTTGATTGCTATGGAGACTTCCTTTGATCAGCAATTTACATTGCATTTATTCTTCGTTGAAGACAAATCCACATCTTATCGGCTGAAAACAAACTGAAAGGTATGATAGAAAGGAGAAGGAGAACAAGGACAACATATTGTGATGACAGCATTCGTTTGATTTAGCTGAAGAGCTTTAATGCTGATTCTCTTTGAAGAATAACACAAGCAATAGAAGAAAACGACAAGCGAAAAGCCACTTGTAAAGTGAATCTCGCATCCTGTAAGTCTTTATCTAAAAAATGTTGCAACTTATTTGTCTTAGAGCGAGAGCATGACACCACCTCGCGTTTTCAGTTCCCTTCTCACTCAATCCCCACAACTTTAAAGTCGAACAGACCAGAGCCGTTTTTTTGGCTCTGTTCGTTTCCTGCATATGAAGTATCCAGCAACAAAGTGTCCTCTACGTGAGGCGTAGAGAAGCCACAAATACTAAAACGACGTTTCAGAAGAAGCACAACAACAGTTACCCTTTTGGGAATAACGCTTTATGCGAAAAGAAAATTTGAATATTGTCGCTTTTCGTTAACCACTTCAGTAGGTTCTTTTGTTCGCTTGTTTAGCAGTTCCAATCACTATTTGCAGCATCAACCGGAAGTGCAGGCAGTCGGCCGATGGATCCTTTCGCTGCCGTTTGTATTATCAGCGAATCTCCACGAAGGAGACCTTGTAGCAAACTATCCGTTCGATTTAGCACCTGTTGCCAATACAAACCAATACGCCAGGTCACCAGACGATGAAACCTTCAGGTATTTTATTTTATGGTTTCATTCTCTACTTTTTAGACAAGGAGGACCAGATACAAATCAACATTGTTAGGTTAGGATACATATAAACAACTTATTTTTTGCGAATAATGCTACACAGAACTTCGAGCGGGTTCAGCGCATGGTTCCGGCGTCTCAAATTTAGTTGTAAAATATCGTTTAACACAGCAACCACTTCCGGATTGCCAAAGGCCGATATGATGCCTACGTGCAGCCATCCTGTATCCATGAGGGCGATGTTTTGAAACGTTGAGCTACATAACAGGTATATGATGAGACAACTAGTTTATTTCCCGTGGAGCATTCATATTTGGATATCGTACGTAAACATCCCAATGTGAGTGTACGTAAATATCCCAACATATTGGAATTAGATGATATCTTTTGGGTACACTTCACTGGTTTCTACAAGCGGTTGCGGGGATTCTTTTGTTTTCAGTGCTAGCTCTATGGCACTACATTAGATATAAAGGAAATCTCATAAGCGATTTTTTTTCTTTCACTGAATATTAATACAACAAGTTAGGTGTTGAATTGCCTCTCCAGTTTGTATTATTGTTCCCTTCACCACTTACGTTCATCAGCAAATGAGCTGTATTGGTAACAAGTAGTAATACTTGAGGTATCTGGCGCAACGGTATGCAAGCAGTCACGCGCATATGGCGAAAAATGACCACGCACCATGCGACGGCTCTGCACGAGATGCATTTGCCCAACAGGGTCTGTCCACTATTATCTTTTTTATTATATTACTTTTAAAATAAACTCTCTCCATTTAGCTGCTTTTTTCAACGTTTAACGTGACAAAAATGCGAAAATTTTCCCATTAAAAATCAGAATCGCTCACTGAGATGAACCGATTTGGAGCCGATTATAATATATGTTCACTTCTGGAGAGCTTCCGTAGAGAATATTTATTTATGAAACGAATATTTCTCGCATTTCAACGGAACTTAAATAAAGGCAACCAGTGCAGTAGATTTTAAAGTCGTTAGCAGTACGGATCTCCTAGTTTCTTATTTTTGCAGGCGGCATAACAAACGGTGCTCAATGGTACTCGGTATCTGGTGGTATGCAAGACTTCAACTACCTGGCTACGAATGCATTTGAGATTACACTTGAGCTATCATGCGAAAAATTCCCTCCAGGTACAGCGCTGCAGTCTCTATGGAATGACAACAAGAAAGCCCTCCTCGATTTCCTTTGGATGGTATTTTTTAATTCTTTTTGTTTTGAAAGCCCGGTATTCTTGTTTGCCCGAAACTGTACTAAATCATAAACATTTGGTCAGCACCAAATTCTCGAGGTCATTTAAAATGGGGACAAATCTCCTGAAGTTGTAGGTACACGCGGGAATCAAAGGAGTCGTTGTTGACAAGCAAACAGGACAACCGATCGTCGAGGCAGTCGTGTGGGTAAAGAACAGCACCGATGAGAGACTCATCAAACATCCGGTTACCACATGTAAGCTTAATTGTTTCTAATATAGCAGCAGCGGAGAATTTGAAAGGCGGTGAAAGTTCCTGACAAGCATATCTGCTAGTAACTTACTGCATGTCCTCATGCCCTCAATTCGCCATTGTGCAAGTCCGGTGAAATAGTCTGGGCGATTTCTTTTAATGAAAAGTTTACATGGAAGGACTACTTCACCGTCACTCTCCTAAAAAATGTTACAAAATTTGCACTTCCGTATAAATCTCTGTAACGTAGAAGTGTCTTGACAAAACCTCCACCGGAAATGTAATCCCAATTGTTTTCTTAGAATTAAAACCTAGCCGTTGGAATTTTATCCAAGGCTATACCACATTCGCTTGGAATCAAACATCTTTCTATTGATAAAAAGCATCAACGTGGATGAGCATTCTCCAAATCGATTCGACATCACCTAAATTGTCATGATGGTTCAGCCAAGTACCTGAATTGCCATTTTAATCTATACCCGTTATTTCTCCTTGATCAAAATTACAAGCATAGAGGTCTGCTGAAGATCTTAAAAAAACATAATCATCCCACCTAAACGGTGCGTTTCCAAGTGGTCACTGAACGTGAAGCCGGTATCGAAGGGCGATTCAGAAGGCGAAAGAAAATCTCGGCAACCCGTTTTTCGGTGACTATCGATCTCCTATCAGTCCTACAGAATTTTATATAATACACCCGCCACGAGAATCCTGAGCGTGCACATATGCTTTGTTAACGCCACATGTGAGCTCCAAAACGTTGGCAAAACAATACGCTAAAGAAATTCAAAATTTCAATGTCGCACATTGATGGGCAGTTTCAATGGAATTTAGTTTTGTAAAAACCTTTAGAGTTCAGTTCAGGCGAGTTCTACTCTGCGAGCATTTTTACAGATTGACTGCCTTTGCAAACGTTTACAGAATTGAACAGTTCTCATAGGAGATATGTTTCTGTTCATGATCATAAAAGTTGTAGAACTAAAATCAACGAAATAACGCGTGAAACGTGGTGTGCGACCCTTCGCCATTTTAGAATCCTGTCGGATTTTTCTCTCAGTCTGTCATTCGGACGTTTCTTTTTCCAAATTTTAGCAGCATCAGCCAAAAGTCTATATTTTTTAAAAAGTGGTATCATTTAAAATTTTCACACAAACGTGCTCTGCAAATAATTTATTCGTGTTAATTCGCATTTTTTCGCAGAAATATGAATGCTCGTTAAGGGCCAATGAACGTTAGTTGTGCTACAAGGATCATAGCTGTTATTCCGCAGTGATATTCCTACTGCGCTTTTCAGGGAAAACAGGCGACTATTTCCGGTTGCTTGCGCCTGGTACTTATGATGTATTCGTAAGCGCCGAAGGCTACCAGCCAACGTCGAAGAAAGTCACTGTGGACAATGTGGAACGCAGTTCCGCTAAGATTGTTAATTTCGAACTCACGCCCATCGACAACTATATTAGTAGCGAACTGAACGCCATTCAGGTATGACTTTAGCGTTCATGTCGTACGATGGCACTGTGTGCATAGAAAGACCGGTTGACCTATGTGTGGAGTTGTTAGTCCTTTAACAGCCTTGTCTAGGAGGGTGAGAGGCGTCGAACCCACCACCATAACCAGCGCCACCAATTTGAAATTAGCTTTAATCGTAGTTCCATTGATCTAAAAGTTTAACCCTTCGGAAAACTGTCAACACCCAAAGTTCAAATTGTCTGCAATTTTTAAAGTATTCATAGCGGAATGCCCACTTCCAAACATCACTCTCGAGCCTTATATCGAAGGAGGCTTACCTCACATTCTCGCTCACTTCTGAATTACTCGGGAAAAATGATCTTGTTACATTAACTGACGGCTGAAAGACAATGTAGTATGCATTTCCAACCGTTCCAGTTCTGAAGAGTATTGCAAAATATTGCTCGCGAGCGGGCGCATTAAGTTCACGCATCATTAGTTTACGTGCCACAGAGCGTATCATGAGGTGCACCTCTTCTAAACTTTTTATTCCATTGACGGATTTCACACCTGCGCTGCTGTCATATTTCATCGGTGCAGTTAAAACTTCGCGTGAAGCGATCTGCCTTCATGAGTCCATCAGTGCCTGCGCCCCACTGCTAGTACTTTTCACTGCCTTAAAACCGTATCACTTTCAGTCAAAAATGCAAAAATCTCTTTTAAAAAAATCCTGAGAAAATCAACTCCCAACACAACTTTTTGGATATATTCAATAACCGACGGATATCGAAGACGAATAATGAAACGACGATGAGTTAAGAAATTGATCAAATATGCATTGAGTATTTTGCCATTGCGAGGTTGCCACTGATGCACAAAAATGATGAGTTCATCTTTCTTGCTAACATTTCACTTGGAGAATCCTCATTAAAATGACCGCAAGTAACAGAAAAGAAAAACACAAATCCTAAGAGATACGTCCGAAAGCGATATCAATATCTATACATATGAAGGATAACAAGAGAGCGAAAACACCTTAGAATGCTGGCATCTCCAAGCAACTTTAATGGGCGGGTAGCAATAAAATTTGCGAGAAAGCATACTTTGTTATCGAGCCAAGACACTAACATGGAATTTAGCCCCTCTCCCACTTTCACTGTTTTGATGAGGATTCTCTATTCGAAATCTAGATTTATTATTTTTGGCCGTTGTTGGCAACCTCGCAACGACAAAATACGTGGCGCAGACCATTTTCATACACAAGATTTTCGCTCTTTGATGTGAAAACGTCTCGTGAGGAACGTATTGCCTGATTGCTTTATTCTATCATCATAGTGCGTCATCGTTGAGAGAGAGGAACGTCTCTTAAGCATATGCTTGGTGAAACCAGAGTCGCTGCACAGCGACTTCAGGAGATGAGTTCAAAGAAAAGAATGTGAGGAAAGGCATCACTACAGCGCATCGAAAGCGTCTGATTTTGCTAGCAAATCGCCAAGAATTTTTAGTGATTGTCCAAGTTTCTGGCGACGGTGCCTTCCTATTCCTCCCATCTAAACTTTTTCTGCATGAACCACTGATAGCAGTGATTATGGACAATTTTATGCAGCATTTTTCAGCCAGGTGAAGAAAAGCTCATCGAAGAAGTCATCGAACAGTTGGAGCAGTAGTTGAAGACACCTGCACTGAATTGGCCGCCTACCAATAAGTGTTCAGTGTTGCGTCTAATGACGGTAATGGACAAATAAGAGCTTCATATGATCTCATAAAGAATTTTATGTTTACATTCCAGTCTCAATCGGATATAACATTCGCATTTCGAATGTGTCTGCACAATATATGCTACATTCCCTTACGTGATTCTGTTGAATTTACATCGCAGTACGCAAGTGAGTCTTGCGTATATTTCTATGCTTAAAACAAACAGAGCACTAGTCGTGCTATGTCCTTCCACTAAACAGTTCCCTTTTCCGACACATCTTGCAATGCAGGGAAAAGGTTGTGAATGCTAGCAGCCTGCTACACAAATCAGCAGACAAGTAAAATATGCAATGGCGTGCTTGCGAAGACAGGTGAGGAATAGAAAGGTAAGAAACACCCACTCATTGTGCCCCTCGCTTCACGCGATGAGAGTGAAACAGCTGCCACCTGCTGCAGCTTTATATCACGCATGCAAAACGGCGAACTATGGTCTTCCAGCAATAACAATAAAATTACGCAACGACAAAAAACACACAGAGTGGAAGTATGCTGATGAAGCAAAAATACGGCCGCCGATGTTTAATTCACTAGCAATCAGTAGTGCTCTCCCCCCTTTCCAGCCGGGCAGCATATCAGTAATTGCCAACTCTAAGATACATAAAGCACGCTTACAAAACGTGTAGTCCACCAGCTTAAACCTCCAGTGTCTTCGAAACAACATACAACTGAGTATCGAATCGAGGCACAAACAGGGAAAGTATGCGCTCAGAATAGCAGTTAGGCAAGGAGTGGAGAAGTGCTTCTAACCTCTCATTTCTTCACAAATGCAAACGATTTTACTGCACCGAACGCTTCCTGCATATAACAACCACATGCAAATACAGCGAAGCACAACCAACAATTCAAACTCAACCTTACGGTGCACAACTCAATCTTACGGATTTGCAGGAGGAAGAAAACAGCCATTAAGGCAGCAAATCATGAAGACGAAGAAAAAAAAACAATGAAAACCAGCGATGGAGAACAAACATCGCGGAGGATCCAAGAACAATGCAGAAGACAAACCAAGAGAAAAAGTAGCGCCCACAAACATGAAAGGCGATGCCAAGGCGAGAGGTAAAAATGGCTGGAAGACTGCGCGCAAACGATAAATAGAATCTACTGTTAAATATCTCATGTTGTATCTCGGCGTCGGGCGAACGGGTTTCATTGAAAAGGCGGATGCATGGACAGAGTAAGAAGTAGACATGCGTGAAGCGTGCGCGAGGCAACGCAGCGATGCTGGCGACCGTCCCATAGTACACCTCAGCCCCAGGTGACTAGATTCCAATTAAACTTGGCAACACGTGCATAATAATGGCAAGCAATGAGTGTGTCCAGAGACCATCACGTGGCAAAGTGGCTTAACTATCATATGCTGTGTCCCAGCGCGGCGATGCAACTTCGATAGAACTTTGTATGTGCATGCGTAACGACGATAGGTAGTGAACACGCTCGCAGTAGCCTAACTGTCGTAACGTATACTTTAATTCCAGAATGAATTCCGACGAAAGTTGATGTTCCAGTGGAAGATAGTAGTGCAGAACGAGTGCACGCGAAGCTCGCCCAGCAGCACAGCGACGTCTACCACGATGCAACCCAACCGTCCCATAGCGTATTCTGGCTCCGTGGAAGCAAAAACATTATGCACCATTAAATTCCGCTAACTCTGGCACATCAATGCATCACAGGAATATACAACTAGCAGCGCAAAGCGCGTCCTGCTGCGCCTAGCGCGAGCCACGAAGCGCCCGGCTGCTCTATAACGCATCTCAGAGCTAGATGGACAGATTTCAACAAGCCTTTGCGTGAGGCGCATGACAATAAAACGTAAATGAAGCATATAAAGCGCGTGCTCCGCTGCGCAGCCGCATGAGCCGCGAGGTCGGCAGACTGTTCCATGGCGTATTTTTGCTCTCACTTAATGGAATCTCGGGATCTTAGTGCTAACAAGCACAATGCAATAAATCGGGCACCACTTGAAATGTGGATCTTCGTCAAATCAGCCATTCTAACAGAACCCAATATCGAAGAAACAACAGGTAGCAAAACGTTCCATCAGCACCTAGTTGCAATATATAGCTGCAATCAGGAAAAGAGCAAAAAAAGAAGAAATAGCAACACGATAATACGCACCCAGGGTGGCAAGGAACAAGATGCAAACGTGATGGCAAGAAAAAACAAGAGAAGGCAATCAAAACAGTGTAGCGTTTACCCAGGTACCTGTTAAAAACAGAAAAAAAAACATTATGCACCATTAAATTCCGCTAATCTTTAGCTCACCCGAGTGACACTTTGCAATTATGCTCTTAAACAATAAAACACTCGTATAAAAAAGCATTCAAAACATTGCTACTAGACAAGTAAAACGAAAACGCAAAACTCTTCAGTGAGGCACTCCCTTATCAGTACCATACAATGATCAAACCTTCCTTAACAGTACCTTACCGTGATGAAATATCTTCGAAAAGAATGGGGCTGATGACATCAGAATACGGCAGTTGAGATATTGCCTTAATGTAAAAGTGGTTTTAAAAATGTGAGGTCATTTTCTGCTAACAGATGCACACACTCCCACAGCATCCGTAAATTGGTGCGCGTACGATTAAAGGGACTGAACTAAATTTACGTTCTAATTTCATAGGTCAGACTTTTGGGAGAGAAACGAACCTCACTGCATAACTGCGAATAGCAAAACAAATCTACTGAAACCCGAGCAACGCCATCTGTGTTCGTCAATCACGTTAGTCCATCTTTGCATCAGCACCGCGTTTGAACAGTTTATTTATGAGCTGAAAGAGATATCTGGCAAGCGGGAAAAGACACAAAGCCTGCCTAATAGACGCACTCTTCATCAATAGCGAGGTGCGTATAAACTGACAGCTCGTGGAAAAGGTGCACTCTCAGCCAATGGATTCTCATCCCATTTTCATCCGTTCACAGCAAAAATCCAACACTGAGGAGTCAGTGTCGGTATCATTTTTGATCGTCTACATCATTCTTCCGCTGCTGCACTACTCCAGACCGATGTGATATGCTACTGTCAAGAATACGTCCTACTTTGGGTCCGGTGTATTCCACAAATACTGTTTCAGTAGGTGCTAAGAGTTAACGTGCGAATTAAACATTAGCAACACCTTCTTCCTAGCTCTGAATAAAACGCAGAAAGGAAAGTGGCCGTGAATTCCGAGACTTCAGGGAAGTAAGGAACAATTAGCCAGGAAATAAGTGCCAGAAAGCAGTTAGATTTTGTAAGCGTTTAAAACTCAGGGTATTTCGAGATAAATCAGTCGAAGACGGGACATTTTTGCCAGTTTTTCCTTGCACATTGACGAAGCGCTACAGCTGCAAATATGTCAGTGCTCCGTAGGGCTGCCCCTCAAGCCCCAACTTCATTATATAAATGGTCGCATACAGCTTGCCAGTTATTCAAGAGCTAACTTCCATCGGAACTAGCGAGCCGAATTTAGAAAAGCAATATGGACACCCCTAATTTTGATGGAGTAGGCGTATCTTCCTGTGGCAAGGATACGATCCGAAGTTTACACAGAAAAAGTGAACGCAAGTGTCACTTGTTCGACGTATATGAATGCCAAAGAAAATAATAAAAACATACCTGTTCAAAGAATATGTACACGAAGCACGTCGAGTTCGGACCAAAGCCATAAAAATGGATATCACTCGGCTTCGCTAACTTTCTCTTAACACGAGAATGCAGGCTTATCTTCGGATCCGTCACAAAGTCGTACATCATCCGGATCCAGCTTCGGTGAGCGAGCATATTCGAATAATATTCAGGCGCGATCTGTCTGATCTGCAGAACATCCCTTTTCACAGAGGAAATATCAAAGCAGAGAGTAGTCTGTTTCAAAAAGAAACAAATATGTTACCACATTACTACCCTTACAGAGTAGTAATATGGAAACTACTGCGCTTCTGAGGTACTATTACTATTGAGGTAATACTGAGGTGTTTGTGGCGCCATTATTACTACTACCTTGGACGCAATTCCCGACGATGAAAATTTTGAGCGACAGGCTATCCCTGTTTATTGTAAAACGTGATGCTGGGAGTTCCATTTTGCACGGACAGCACTACTGTAGACAGATACCTGAAGGCCCTAATTTCTGGAAGAAAGTATGTGGGTACTTGTGCGCTACTGCAAGTACCTTGCAGTCAGACACCGTTGACGCTGCTGGGAACATACCTGGGAATCATACTACGCTGGATATCAGAAATATCTGAAAGTCCCTGTTCTTCTGTGGCACTTTTAATTTTACGAAACAGCCAGAAATTAGAGAGGCTAAGTCAGGTGACTAATACAGGCGACCCAACTACAGGTAACAATTATAAGTGGTCAACTTCTCAGCCAGAATGCAGCAGGAAGTATAGTTCTTGTGGATGGAAAAAGCAAGCACATCAGGCTCAAAGTTCAAGCGGATGGCTGCACAATACGACATTTAAACACGAATCTAATGAGCCACGCAATCGTCAACCAAATATCTTTGGAAGGGAAGAAGCTAAAGTGCAGCCTGATCAACTGATCATCCATCATGAAAACGTTTCAAACGATGATGCGGTCAGTGTTCTCGACTTATTAGCGAAAGACCACCCATCACAACAATATCCCGAGCCATAATGCCCCACCCTTTGGAGCTTATTAGCTAAGAAACCAGGTACCAAATTAGGCCATTCACCTTACACAGCTCACTTGGCCCCGTGTAGTAGCCACCAAAGAACGAAGATCAGAAGACATTTCTAAAATTAAAATTCAGCATGGCAGGACTGAGTAACTCTAAGAGTATTCCAGAAATAGTGCTCTAAATATGTTCCCAACGATGGCAACAAAGTTTAAATAAGTTCACAGATTGAAATGACGCTATTGCAAAGGTGATAGTAGTTGCTGACGTAAGGGAACGCGCACATTTTTTCTGCAGATGCATTCTAAGAATCAAAATTTAAGGATAAAGTAGGATGCACAAACTTCAAGTTCCTCACCTTTGGAAGATTGGCTCCGCAAACAAATGGAAAGTCGTGGTGTTCGTTGTGATGACCAACGTTGAACGTGACCAGATTAATCGGCCCATAGTAGCTGAAAGAACATAAGTCTGAGTTATCCCGAACAGTGATGAGCGTTGTAGGCGGCATCTATAGTTTAATCACCGCAATTCAAAAATTATTCCATCATCACACATTCGAACGGAAAAAGAAACATTTGTTTTCAAAACCGGTTTGTTTAATCATACGTAAGAATACAGCGCTTTTTTTTTTACAAACAACGTCTTGAACATTGACGTCTTTTCACCACATTCGTAAGTCTTAGAAGTGGTCACCTTTCAGTTCTTATCCGTTAACACGAAACATCTGAGTTATGCGAAATGAGTCATTCGGAAATCCACTTCCAGAAAAATGAACAGAAAACAAACCTGTAGGTTTCCTGGCCAGCTCTGAACATATAATGATCTGAAATATAGTGTCCCGCTAGAGGATGAAGACCAGACGCTACAAGAAAACCTCCGAGCAAGAACGCGACTGCCCTCCATCCTAAGTAAACCACCACGAAATAATCGACAGTGAACTGGAGGGCGGCGTTGATGAGCTCGAAATCCGTGACTGCCTTAAACACAACTTCATAAGTCATCTTCTGGCGCACTTGGATTATCTCACTTATTGCTATGCCTACAACCTAAGACAAAACTGTGAACTCAAACTGTGAACAACATTAACGATCGCTCCGTTTGGGGAAGACGGAGCGGCGGGGGAAGGGGGAGGGAGGAGAGGAGAACAGGAGGGTGGAAATGTTGGACGGTCGTAACTGGTCCTGAACAGGACCTCTTCTCCCTACAAGGAGATTCCTGACCATATCGGAACAGCACTTGGCTTTGCAGTAGTAGCCTGATTTAGCAAGTGGATTAAAGTTTAAACTTGGGCGAAAACAGCACTTAGAAGAGAGGACTGAAAATTTGGACGGGGCAAAACCACAGAATGGAGCCAAAAAGCAGTATGGAGGCCCTAAAAAACGATCCCTTTTGACAAATGCACCACAGTATCAACGGTGAGAGAGCTCTAACAAGAAGAAGGAGTTCAATGAACCAAACTTCTCCGCCATGTTCAAAGTCAAACTTCTACGTTATAATGATCAAGCAAGACGATACAACAGAAATTACTTCAAGTTTCCGAAGGCTGCAAAACAATTCAAAAAATGTTGTAAAAGGAACGCTGAAATCACCCAATTCGCTCTCGATATAGACAGCCAACTCCCAACAGAACCACAAGGTTACAGTAACTGTAAAAAAATTAAAGGATTCTGTAGAGGATCAACTCATAACGAAGCCACTCATGAAGAAAATTTGGTAATGAAAGGCATCAAAGATATCCAAAAACAGATTTTCGTAGATCGCAAATCTTGGAGACACTATACTTCCACTAAAAAAGGAAAACAAATCCGAAAAAAAACACTGCCAGGAACCTTTTTGTAGATGGCAAATGGGCGAAATGCGTAGAAAAATGGCTGAAGCACCATCCATATCAATTTTCCAAGTGTACCCTTGAACCAACGAGCTTCAAATTCCGTCGGGATATCAGTATCAACCATATCCTCACCTTAAAACAACGCTCCATAATTGGGTTGTAGAATATCTATCAAGAAAAGATTATCATATTTCAATTCGCCTTATAAGCTTTTAATTAAAGGTATGCAATTTTTGAAAAGTAACTTTATCGAATGATTGTATACATAAAGAGTAAAAGAAAATGAGAATCAAACAGGCTACAATTTTAGTAATTTCCCATGCCGACGTTGCAGCAGCGAAGAGGCAAATGTATGAAAGATACATAATGCTACTATAGTGATAAGTTGTACTTTAATATTAACAGCATAACCAGCATAGAATCAGACATTGCGCGGGGGAATACATATCGTATCAGACACCCAATTCCCATCAACGAACGCGCAGCGAATATAAAATCCTAAAATCCTTTTTTGCGCTTTTTTTTTCAACGGAATATTTTTCAACAAATCAACAGATATTCACGTCTGCGTTTAACAGCTAGATTTATGCTTACCACCTAATGATGCAGTAAGTACTTACTTTTATTACCTGTTGCAAAGAATACGCCTTTCCCCTCATACAAAAACAGGATGACGGAAGGGGATAGAAAAAAAACGACCAAAAGATGACACCCAGGATCAGAATTACTCTGCAGATAAAGAAAACCTTGCAAACAATACCATCCGAAACCGCGCTAGAATAATATCACAAAAAATTACCCAATTCAAGAAAAATTCATTTAAAAAGGTATATTTGAAGAACTCGACTCATTTATCCTGATCAGGAGGTCGAAGGGGGTACAAAGAGTGCACAAAACGTTTGCCTCCTCTAACTTATCGAACGGAAATATATTCACTTTGTTCGGCTCTCAATGAACAAACAGTGAAGCAGTATCAAAAAACAAACCCATGTAGCGATGGTGTTCCTCATGATATTTCTTGAAAGAAATCGACATTGGCACTAGCATTGGCAAGTTCGCTATAAGGCCGAAAATTCGATTCTGGAACAAATAAGTCTACTTGAAACAACAGAAGAAACCTTAATCGCCGAAAGCAGCAAGCAATCAGAGTGAATGTTAATGAACAAGCATCCCCTATTGTATCAGACGACAGCTCCATTTTCATTGGAAGCAATCTCTTTGCCATTACCTGCTAGCAACTGTTGTTTAGTGTGCGTACAACATACAGTAAATCCTTCAATAAAATTGCACATCCTATTGCGTGACGTAGCACAATATATTTTTTTCAATAGCGTATTGCAGGATGGGACAGAAGGAGTTCTATCTGAGATATGTTTTCAACACATCGATAGACGACGTGTGATTCTCACAGGAACGGAAACAAGTTCCTCCCTCTCGGAGACGAAGAAAGATTTGTCTCATCGCAAATTTCATGGCGGAAATGAAAACCGAATGTCTTTATCCTTTGAGAAAAAGGAAGGCGAAAACGGTGGATGAAAGTCAAATCTACATCCTTGCTGCTTTTTTCAGTCATGTGCGCCCATAACTGTGAAAGGTGGAAACAGCTTAAAAGAGCGCATCCTTGCCCGCTAAAATTCATTTACAAACTGTCATTCCGACGGTCACCCACAAACAGCAAACAGTTCACGCGCTTCCACTTTCCTGTTTAGTAAATTTCGCTAATGATCCAGTTCAGCTAAGCACATTTATCAGTCCGTAGAAAATAACTCTCTGAGAAAACTTTGAAGCATAACTTGCTGCTGCCTTTTACCCGATATCGTACTCGAAAACTTTCCCGGGAAAAAAGGGCGGAGGTAACATCTGCCAACGAGGCCAAAAAACTCGAAAGAGTGACGTATTTTTATGTTCCTGAAAAACTGTGTCTGCGAAGCGCATTATGGCGAAGTCCTATCTGTGCGTGAACACGTATACTTACGTGTCTAAAAAATCAAACAAAATCTTAAGGCAAAAAGTTTGTCCCATTATTTCATCCTTGGCAAAATGTTGCCATGGTTTTTTTTTTTTTTTTGCGAAACATGGTTTTTGCGAAATCTCCCTTTCTGAGAGCTGTCGTTGCAAAGTTCTATGCAACAGCTGCTTTTCGTGTTTGGGAATCCCTAAGCGTGGAAGGATGAAACATGAAAGATAAAAGGGAAGAGGAGGAAATCGCACCATAGATTACTTTAGTGGAACCGGACTGCATGTGCAACATGCACAATACTTCTGTACGTCTTATTTCCTCTCCCCTTCAGAAGTGTTCTTGTGTTTCAGCCTGTAGTGGCCACACCTTTCTGAATATGTTGACTCTATGTTTAAATGCTACCGAACATACTGTTTTCATTATCCTGCTCCACTTAACGTTCTCCATTGCACATCCCAACTTCTCATTTATTTCGCCTCCATACCTACACTTTTGTGTCGCATGCACTTGGTCTTGCTTTGCTTCTGCAACGATCTCATATTCCATAAACGTACAATATATCATCCATTTTGAATGTGAACTGCTGCAGTACACTACGGAACGACGTTTTAGTGAAAAAAGTTACGAAACACAATGCATAACCAATTGCGCCGAAAAATTGCATTTACGTTCTGCCAGCAGCTTTGCTCGAGTAACGTGTTCAATAAACTTCGAGTTGAAGTCATGCTCTTTCAACAGCCATACATTTCGAGGACCTAGAACGATCAGTACACATCAGATCGGTCTGGACTCCGCCATATGCGCCCTTTTATCTGTTAACGATGCATAAAGAAAGTGAAGCCAGAACGAAGAATAAAGCAAACAGCTGCCAACTGCAGAAAAAAGGTGGAACAACTTACGGCGAGTGGATGAGCACATCCGAAGGCCATATTATGAGAGATTTCGTGCACGGCCAATGTCAGTGAATGGTTGACTGTGCCGCCGACGAAATAAGCTTGAAGCATAATTAGCAGCCAGTCCGAATCTGAAATAGCTCTTTTGCAACAGAGATAAAAGAAGGAAAAAACGTCAAAAAAAAAAGCCTGTTCGCAACAGAATGGTGTGCACTTTGAATTTAGCAAGACAACCAAGTTCCTAGCATGAATCGCCCAGAATAAGCTGGCAGCAATTTGTTGCAGGATCAAGGCAACTGAGCACATAACATGCAAAGCACCTAAAGACTCCGGTCTCTATGATTTGAGAGTGTCTAGCGTCTATAGCAGTTTGAATAGCGAGTTCTCTATTCTGTACTGAGCATAGGCATGCATAGGTGAATAAACCCATGTGAGCTAAGAGATCAACAGACAAAGCAGTACTTCTTGGCTGGTCAAAGCATTATATCTTACGAGATCATTGTTTTACTAGTACTTCTCGTCTTTCCTGACCACCCTAACGGCAATGTCCGTGCAGCAGGTACGTTACGGAATGAAATCGTAGCTTGACTGTTTAGATAACTCTGCTTAACACCTGTGACAGCAAAGCCCTCCTTCGACGGCAAACACCTCAAAGTTATCTTCATTTATATTGAAGAAGAATAACAAAGATGAATATTGTTGCTGGCACTGCTCAACGTCTACCAATTAAATTTCAGTTCCCGGCGGGGATCAGTGTCAGTGAACATTCCCCGGCTATTTTCACCGCCAGGTCGACTGCAGATCCCAGCTTTAGCAAAAAATCTATTTTCGACCGTGCTATCGGAGGATACAAGCTCTTTCCAGGTCACTATTGCTCAAATATATTATGTTTTATGAAGGTAATGAAATTTACTGTTTTGGGTGATGGCTGGAATTATGGCTGAAAAAATTTCGAAAAAAGAAAGCTATTTAAAAATTGTGGAAATATTCCCCTATTACCTTACTACATCCCTCTTCTATAGCCGGTGGTTAGCAGTAGTATGTGCGAGTATCATCAAGCACAACTAAAGCTATAGGGAAGATGGAAAAAAAGAAGAACCCTCCAAAAAAGGTTTTCTTGGCTATGGCTACTGATGTAGCATACCTTTAAGCATCCATGCGAATACAAACTGTATCACCACCATCGCCACGACGACGTATTTGAACGAGTGATCGATACCGAAATGTTCTTTAATCTGTGGATATTTTTCTAGAATTTCCTTGCGACTGAAAAAAAAAGCTTCAAAGAATGACGGATTTATTAAGCGCTGTCATGTCAAAACTCAAGAAACACCATTTTGAATGATCGTGCACTCAACAAAAAATATGATTTCTATATTCAACGCAGTCATTAACTCGCTATCTCTTGCTCGATAACTCGGCTTCTATTTAATTCTTTGTGAAAGTATTCAACCTAGAGGTTATCGAAGCTAAAATTACGCAATATGATGGGCATAACCTATTTCTATTGTGTATACGAACTTCTAATTTGGTCGATCAGTATCAAAAGCAAGTGTCAGAAGTTACATACATTTACACTTGACCTGATCAAGTTCTATAATGATTTCCGCAAACGTCGGAAACTTTCCAACCTAACTGAGCCCACGCCGACTTTCCGAACTAATTGGGCTTTTCCTCAAAAGTCCAACTAGGTTGGAAAGTCGATTCCCTTGTACATTTTTAGAGTGCCGGTTATATATAAATGCATCATCGTGTGAGGTTCGCTATTTGGTCGCAATTTAGTCAACTGGAGGCCTAGTCAGCCATAGTGCAGGAGTGCATATCCTGCTGGCTTAAGCGAAAGAAGACAGTCAAATTTTTCAGAAGTGGAGCAAAGGGTTGGCTCATTTTTATCAAAACTGAGTAACTAAATCCCATGGCCTGTTTCTGTAGCACTTCTACCGGGTCCCGCTGAATAAATAAAAACTCATTAAAAGAAAGCAGCTGTACCGTGTGGCATGCGGTTCCTCCGTGTATGACCACGTGAACTGATCGGCAGCTGCCGCTGGCTCGGTTTTACCCATCGTTTCTGAAAATATTAGATCAGTAAAGCAAAACAGTTACACAGCAAACGATGACGACGATGAGTTCGTTGCAGACATCATAGACCTTTCGGCGACCTGGTTTATCCTCGTTCAAGCTAATAATGCTTCATCCAGTCTCACCTAGAAGCTCGAACTTCAAGCCCTCAGTTATTGTCAAAATCTGTTTACTGAAGACTTCAGATGTCCTGAGCACGACTATCCGTCTTACTTTTGTAAGCGGCTCTTTTCAGGACTTCCCATCCTCAAAATATCATTTAGAGGGTTTCATGGACTAGGGCCTCAGGTGTTCGGTAGAAGTTATCTAAAGAAGCATTCCAAAACACTTACACGAACACCTACTTGTTTCCTGATTGTGATCACTTCTGGCAATCTCAGTCTTCCGTGCATCACCTACAAGGTCCCACGGGTTTGGGTCTCAGACTTCCACTAAAAGTTGTTTAGAAAGACTTCCACCAATTAATCTTCCAAACCTGTTAAAAACACATAAACACTTCTTTATTTTTGCGAAAGCGTCATCTTTCTCTGTTCACGTCTATCTATATGTCTTTTGTGTCTGCAAAAAAACTACTACCCAAGTGATGGTTTGCAAGCGTTAAAAGCATGTGTTGCCAAGAACAAAATCGACATTCGTATTCAGTGCACCGGAAGTGCTTCTAAACAATTTTTTGCGGCAATCTATGAAGCCTTATAAACCATACGGATGGCTTTGTGGCCAAAAAAATCCCACATTCATGTTCACCACTTTTAAAACCCTTCTGGTCAATTTTTGGCAAAAAACTGACACTAAAAACTTCAGTGTTCATGTAAGGTCCGGTATCTACGGCATGCTTGCCATGGACTACAGTCCGAACTCATACTGTAGCAAGAAAAAACTAAGGTGGACGTCATCCAATCATCGACCTGTGTGACACAAATGGCTACAAGCTACTTCAGGGATGCAAACGGAAAGTGCAGCATCACTAGAGCACACTGGATCACTGAAACGAGGTGTTCCCAACTATGAGGACGCATTTTAGAAAGTTAATGCTCGCAAAAATAACCTTCTTCCACCACCCACAACAGCACAACCACACCTCCAATCTTTTTCAGCCCCCCCAATAAACCATCAAGATCCGTGAACTACGTTTTCTACTTAAACATGGAATATTGCCAATTTGGGATACCGATTGCAAAACATCGTTTCGATGCCATTTTTTAAATTGCAACAGCTCCACTGCATTCCCATGATCTGTACCGTAAACGTCGTGCCCATATTTCTCATCAGCTCAGTCTACTTGTCCAAACGTTAGCTCACTAGAGTTTCCTTGTTACAGCCTTATTGGTACTGATGATTGCAGGATATGTCGCAACCAACAATATTTCTTGCTCATAGTCCGACATCCCCAATCCCGTTCGTTAGTCTGCTGGCTGGGACTCGCAGGTCCCTCGACGAGTGTAGATTACTGCTACGCGCACATACAATACGCATTCCTACCTGCTTACATTGCCCCTGATAAGTATTCTAGTTGACTACTGCCTGATTCGTTCGCTTAGTGAACGCAGCAGCTGCTGTATGCGAGCATCAACTATTACTGAGCTAATTGCATGCATAAGTACTTACTTAACCAAGTTAAGTCCCTATATGAAATAGGTCCGCCCTACCGCCCTAGCAAGTGCACTAAGGCCAGACGTGCTTTAATTTGGCAACCCACCGTAACTTGCACGAAAGGCAACACATCTACACCCCTCACCTCCAGCAGCCTTTTAACCTTAAAAAAAACTAAAATTGCCCCTGGCATTACTAGGTCATCTGCGACCTTCTAGGTAATAATTACTAGTGCACTGCAAACCACGAAGTTAGTTTCCAAATGATGACTTCCACGTTAGGCAAGACCCGTCCCTGGCGACCGGGATCAGGTTGAGTACGAAACAGCTGTGTGATGGGACTCGTTGCAGCTTGTGGAAAAGGACTACCTCGCGTTACCGCGTGTAAGCTTGCACCCGGATGTGTCCAGAGCACCACAATTTTCGGACGTGGGGACACCCGTTATGTTTTTGTAAGATACAGCAATCATGGGAAGGCGTTCTTCAATCAGTCAGGTATCGCTGAAGCATCACCAAATATCATGGATGACGATTTCGGGCAAGATGCCGGAGAGGTCTTCCTGAGAAAATCGATGTGATTTAAACCGTGGTATTTGGCAAAAGAAAATAACAAACAGGTGCCAATTCCACAAAAAATCAACCTAAGATCCACAATATTCAAGCAGAAACCTGCCAAATTAATACTTCCCAACTCAAGTCGGGGAACTTCCTCAAAAATTTTTTGGACCTAGCTAGCCAGCCTTTCTCTTATCCTCTTGTCCAACCTCGCATTCCAGACCACCCAAGAACTAGACATGCTGAATTTATACTTTACAATTTATCCCCTCCCCCACCGTCCGTTCCTCGATTCCATTCTAACGTTTTTTGGTCTTCTCTCACTATTTCCCAACCCCCCTCCCCCGACATTTCAGGCTCGCTAACTTCTTTTCCAACCCCCTTTACCAGTCTTTAGTTTCTTGCAGGTTCTTCCACCTCCTTCCCGACACCTTCGAGTTTTCATTTTGTAACAACGAACTCCACAAGCAAAAAAGGTGTCACTATGCCACCGACTTCATTCCTCCGACTGTCTGAAACATGTCGTTCCTGCGTTAGAACATTTCTCGCGAAACCGACGGTTCAGTCCGACAATTTTTCCTTTGGTTCGGGTCCGACGTTTCCACAGTGCCATACCATAGCAAAACACAAGAAAAAAACTGTGCTTTCTCGCGTAGTAGAGTTGTTGAACTCTGAATAAAAAACTCAAAGTATAGGAAACGCAAAACAAACAAATCTGGAGAATTAACAAATGCAAAGTGAAACTGCCAAATGTAACGAAGTTAATCCTATCATATCAGAAACAAGTCGATATCAGAGACAATTCAATCAACAACAACAAAAGAAAAAAACTCACTACAATCGAACACAAAGAACTAAAGGCAAAAAAAAACCGTCCAGTATAAAACGACCTAATAACAATCAATGGTGTTTGCATTAACCATTTAGCGCTTCCATCATTTCTATGGCTCGACGGCGTACTAAGCACCTGGCGCACCTAACGAAATGCAGGTTTAATTTTACCTGTTTTCTCTCAATGTTGTTTGTTTACTGCAACGGGATCATTTAAATTATCATTTCATTCATTGATTTACTTATGAAAGGTAATATGCAAGTATTGGAAAAAACGATCCGCAGATATTTTCAAGAAGAAACACAAATATTTCCCCCCAATTAAAGTTCACTCATTGCACAACCCAGAAAAAAACGTATGGGCAGGAATGACCCATAGAAAAAAAGAAACAACTCTTCAAAGGCAACAGGTGCTAGATATATAAACGTCATTGAGAACAACTGGAACGGCAAATAAACTTCAAGTGAGGTGCAAAGCAGAACAATGTGCTTAAGTGTAGATATTGCAAACAAAAAATAAAAAATAAAAATAAAAATAAAAAAGAAAATTCATAAATACAGTGATAGATATCGAATAAACGATTAAACAATCATCTCAAAACGCAACGAAATTTATACAACAATATTGAAATTCACAACATATTTGCATCAATTTCTGGCAATAATCAACGACCAACTTGTTTCGTGACTTAATTCACAAACATCTGCAGAAATATTTTTATGTTATCACTGAATATGAACTATGCGAGCGACATCAGACATTTGGAGAATTCCTCTTTAAAAAAATCAATTAATCGCTTCTATATGGAAAACAATTACGACCTCTTAAAGAAATTTGCATTCACATCGCCTATTCTAGATCGCAAAAAAATTGAGAGTGGTGCCTAGCATGTTAGACTCGATCCATCTGAACAATGATCGAGATCCATCTTACCTACATCCCACCGGATATTCAATTTACAACGTGAAGGCTTGACACGGAGAGTGCAAGGAATGGTTGTAGAAAAGACTAAAAGCATAAGTAATTAAATTCAAATCCGTTCACTGAATTCAACCGTTGTATGAAATGAGAGAATCGGTCATATTTCCCTCATAAAAGAGATGCCTCAGCCTGTAACGGTGTTTTCCTCATTCCACGATACGGGCATTGGCTCCGGTCCTAGAGGTTTCAGCGTCGGTTCTTCCGGATAATCTGTAAATGCAGTTCACTGCATATCTGTTTCACTTTTTTGAGAACCAGGCAACCGTCCCATTCCGCCTTCTTGCCCAATCTTTAACCTACTCAAATGACGAGCGAATTCGCGCAAAATCTAATAAAAAAGACATGATGGAATATAGGCAGATTTTCTGGGGCTAAGATCGCTTTCCTAGTCGAAAGATTCAGAAAGAGTGGGGATAAAAGAACCCACTGAAACTTCTGGGCTTAGCATGGAAGAAATGGGAGCCTGCGTTTGGCCGAAACTCGGTGTGATACTCGGAAAATTATTTAACGCTCTATGCAAATGCAGAAATAAAGTTCCAAGCTGAATTAAAAATAAATAAGGCTCAAAGTCACGCTTTGATGCCTTGAAAGCTTTTCTCTCCAGTCGTAGGCACCTCTCAGCGAAGTGGTGTTACAACCAATCGTGTCCCCAGCTGAAACGATCATCCAATTTTTTGCCCCGCAAAAAACAGCTCGGTTAACCGAGGCTAACGTTGGAAAGAACAAGACCCGAGATCGAGTTAATGGAATAAATAAAACCGAGGTCGACCACAATCCGAACAGCTATACGCCGCATTTAGCCTCCTTTTTTCCTTTCCCCTCTCAGAGCTGCATTAAAAACTTTTGAAAGTGCATCAAAGAGGATGAAAAACAAACATAACACAATTTGAACAGAGTTGTGTATCACATTCACTAACATACTTCAACGACTTTGCAGAATTCAAATATGCCCCTACAAAAAATTAATTTTGGTAAGGAGAAAACGTGCAAAAATTACATAAAACAGCGGTTCTCCATACACATTACAAGCCTTCCTTCAGAGACTGCCACCTTATACCAAGCCACTGACCTAATTTTCCTAAAGTGAAAGAAATGGAAGAATGATTAACAACTAGATCAGAGTAAAAAGTGCTGTCAATGCAAAGAATGAAAGCAAGACCGTACCCGGAATCGTAACGATTTGCGTGCAGTTCGCCTCCGTCGTACTCTCTGATATTCTTCCCGGCTGTGCTGGCACATCATCAACCTTTAACATATTCCTCATCGTTAAAAACCTGCTTACCATTTTAATCAATGAAAGACAAGAGTTAAAAAAAGTTTCTTTTCAATTCTATTCGAAATGAAATTTGTGACAGATCTCTTTGATTCATTTTTTAGGCAAGTAAAATGGTTCAAGTTGATACTACACCTGAGATACTCCACTTGTTGCACAGCCAAACCTATAACGCCCCTTGCCATCGCAGTGTCAACGACGAAGTCATGCAATCTAAACTCAGATTCCAAAGCAGTTCTCTAATTTGCAGCAGCTGCACTTCCTTAAAACTTAATGAGCTGCAAGCTGCACTTTGCTGCCGCCCACTGCAACTTTCGCGTAAAAACAAGATACAGAGTGAACCACTTAAGCTGTCGCTACTTATGCCCAACAAAGTGGAACTTGATGGCTGTTTTGGTCCTCTTCTATTGCGTCATTAAACTGGAAAAAACGACCACTTTACTTACGTCTTTTTCGATGTATTCGTTTCATGAGCTAAGCTTCATAGGGTTGTTTACCCGTTCAAGCCTTTTTTAAATAACCACTCTCACCAGCACTCCATGAATGATATACTTTCCAATCCAATACCGCTAAACGAATAAATAATTTTCCCATCACATTCAGGAAGAATAAAAGTGGAAGCATTTCAAACAAAAGGTCCTGGAGAACCTTTCACATGCCAAAATTTTCCTCACATAAACTCATTCTCTCACCTGCAAGCTGGGGCTCATTGGAAACCTTCGCTTCAGCAGCAAAAAATTAATCAGAATAATGGAACAACCGAAAAGGCAAAAAAAAAAAATTGAAAATCTAATGTGTACCTGTGAGGCCGATGAGTCAGGAGGACATTCTGCGGACACAGATTCCTTCCTTTTAGGTAGCTCCTCCCCAAGCGCCAACAATTTTTGGCAGCAAAAATGCAAGACTAGTTTGTGCAAAAATTCGTACTGATCCTGAAAAACGCACATCACTTTTCAAGCGGCCAGTGAATTATTTAGTGAAGATCCATCTTTGTAAAACTTATCGGGACTTAAAACTTCAATTATTTGAAAAAACAATCCATAAATAGAGCCAGAAAAACTTAAGCTGAAGAAAAGTTAACCCACAAGAACGCATATATCCCATAAAACAACGCCTCCCCCCTCTCCCACTCCCACTCCCAAGGTACAGACTGAAAGCCCCCTAAAGGAGGTGGGTTGTTATCGGCTCCAAACTGAAGTGTGAGTATTGCAGTAAAATCGATGACCTGTACAAAAAAAAGAAGTGAAAAAACCAGATATCATGCAAAGTGGCATAAGGTTACTCAGAAATTACGTATTGGTTATGAACAAGAACATTTATATTAAACAATCCTTGCAGAGTTCCTAAAGCTAAGGCTTACAAATTCCAAGCAAAGTTCTAATCCTCGCAAATTCGGCGCAAAGCACCGGATCTTTCCGGTATGGATATTCAGCAGTATACATTTGATGGAAAGCAGTTTCGCTGTAATGCAAGCGTGCAAAAAACAACCCACTGGATGTAATTTAATCATAACACTGGCACTTCAGTGCTGTATCATAGGCACGCGTAACAAGACACCTCTGTAACAGTACAAGTATTTTAACAAATAACACTGCGCCTGTACCTGCATTTAGAAAATATAAATGCACCTGTGCAAAATTCGAAAACACCTGTACGTGCACTTCTAGACGTACCTTAGCAATACATATAACAAGCTAATCAATAACAGACGTATGAAGTAGTATGCTAAGTAATAGGTCATAACTCAATAGCTTACAACAACAAAAATTCACAAAAAAAAAACCCAACAGCAATAAATTTAGCGGAATCGACTTAATCGTAGCCCCAACGAGCAGTCGACTACTTTCAACACAGCGCTAACTTCCGATGCAATATGCAGCACTCGTGCATATTTTTGCAAGGTCTTTTATTTGTGAATTTGTGCTTCGCAAGCTTACTCCACACTTTGAAGCTTTTTGCAATGTATTTCTTTCTACGCGAAAGCACAAAAATCAATGAAAGAAAGAAGAAACCGGCGTTTGCACCATTGAGACCCGTTGTGTTCTGAGTTCAATCACGAGATCGTATAGATTCAACTCCTTTGCAACCGCCTGCAAATAAATTCGACGCAACGATCAAAATAAAAGGAAAAACCTTGTAAAATACAAATCAAACAGTAAATTCCATACAAAAGAGAAAACAGCATATTGTGCATTTCCAAAAAAAAACTGTTTTCCAATTTTCCGTCCACTAAACGATTATAAATTCAAAATAATCAGGATGAGAGGTGAAGGTGCAACGATAAACAAATAATAGCTTGCTCGACGTTTATGCACCTCATATCTTTATCAATAGAACGTATAAGGCATAAAAGTGAAGAAAGAAAAAAACACCTGTGCGTTGATGAGTTCTCGAATCGTATTCGCTGCTATGATCGTGCCCGTCCTCCCACATCCCGCACTTAAAGTTGCTAAATTATTCAATCGGCAACCACTTTAAAACAGCGCACAAATGTGCAAATATTATATATATATATTATATATATATATATATATATATATACATATATTACCAGATGAAACTTCACGATCAATGAAACAGTACCTCTTCTCGAGTTCATTAAGAACGATATGCGGAGTACGAAAGAAACGTCAAGTTTGCAGCCGCAATACCCAAGGAAAAACCCACTCAGTGTGGCACAGAAAAGTCGGTTGCAACTTTGCAACATCCAAATCACAAACAGGTAACTTCTTCCCCACTCCTCCCTGAAGCTCAAAGGTAACCTCTACAATCAAAGGTTCCTAAACTGAAAAAAAAAGCTCGCAAAATTCGTCACCTTCGTGACGGCTCGGAAAGTTCAACAACGAAATTCCGTGAAAAACATATCTAAAGCCAATTTAGCTATCCTACTCGCTGCTATCCTTCCACATTCAGTGGCGGGCGCATAGTTGTCAGAAACGAACTTTCCGATAGTGATGATGCGATAGGCTTCCTCCTCTTCCAGTCGAATTCACTCAACCTCAAACTGTGAAGAATCAAAGCTGAACATACAAGCATTAATACCTGCAGTGCACGAGCACCGGTTTTTCGGGTTGCTCGTAATGCATTTTGTCGAAGAGTTCAATCATTTCTAGCACATGATCCTCACTCTTCGGACAGCCGTGGTCAGGCCACTCACTGTAGTGTAGTTGTTGCACAATCCGTTGCTCACCGTCGTTCCATTTTATTCGCAACCGTCGTGAACAGAACTCATCATAGTGCTTTTCTTCCTCCAAAAGTACGATTGCGTCACCAAATGCACACTCCTTTCCCACCTCTTCCGGCCAGTACCGCTCGCACTTCGCCTGATATCAGATAACAACTAAATTTCAACACTCCCGAGGTCGCACTAGAAATTGCGTCAGGAATAGCATGGCTGCATGACTAACATAACTTTTCAAAATTCATAGATTACGTTGATTTCCGTTATTTTAGGGAGGCCAGTTTTCTTTTACAAGCTGTAAGAAGCAGCATTACACTGATAATCAAAAACATTTCGATAATCTTCTCACTATTCTCGCAATAGTGATGGGATTACTTCACTATGTATTTATTCTAATTCGTAATAATTTTGCAACGACAAATTTTAACGGTATCGGTTTTCAGACAATAGAAAGGACTGGAAAACTAGAAAAAAAATCGGTTTAATCCACGAGCTAACGCGATTTGAAGGTCAACCTCAGAATTATATTTTTCATAGTGAAAATAGTACCGGTCTAATAGACAAACACCTGGAGGTCAAATCGTTAAGTAGCAGAAAACAAAACAGCCAGAAAAGGTGCGGATTGAACGTATCCTCGCAGACCGTAATAAATAGCTATGCAATGCAAGCATAACGCGAAGTGATAGATTCCGCTACCTATCGATGCCCTGCACATAAAGGTGCGCCTGCCAAGCACTTTTGCGACAGTGCTTATTGGTATGAACAGGTATGACGCTATGTTTCTAAGGTGGACAAATTCAGTTACGCTTTTTAAGCAGAATGAATTTACTCCCACACTGGGCAGTCACTAATATGCCATATTGTTGAAGAAAGATGGCATACAATAAACGCAAAACAAAGTGAATGTTGCACGATCAGAAGAAAGGGAAGATTCACCTTGCCCAGCTCAACAAGCTTGCACAACATCACGATCACAGCCACATCGTTGTCATAGATCATCTTGAACCAGTCGTTCAACGTTGTGGATAAAGGTGCTTGTGCTGCGATATACCTGCATTTTAAACAATCTTCAGTCACCTTGTTTCGAATTAAGAAACCTGGTTTACACACCGACTGCTAGAAAGATTTATAGGCTGGCCATTTTAAATAATCACGCCTTCTTGAAGTAACAATTTCATAAAAAGGGACTATGAACCAGCAATAAAAACAAAACAGCAAAACACATCTTCCGGATGCGAAAAGGAGTTACCGACCCCAACCTCGGAAGGAATGAATAATGCTGGCGAAAGAAAATTTCGGTGATGAATATAAGGATTTACTTGGCATCGGCCGGCGGCATAACGACATATGAGGCGTTGATATATTCCTCATCTTCATCTTCTGCCGCATTCACTTCAGAAAATTTACGTCGTGACAGCTTTACGCGATTTTTGTCGTCTAAAGATCATCCATTTAAACAGGAAACCAAGTTGAGAAGTGCTCTGCATGACATCATTTAGTGTGTGAATTTTGCACGGTAGTTCAGTGAACACAAAAGCCGCATCCGGATCCACTCTTGACAGCACAAATACATGGTGATAAATTTTCTCGTTTTTTAAGAAAACCACTTCCCACAGCATTGTGGTTTAAAACTCTTTCGTGAAGTTTAGCGAAAACCTCTGCACTTTTTGGGCTAACCAGACTGCTACAAAAAACCTCATCACCTGATTCTCGAGGGTGTGATTTAGGATATCATCTCACTGAAGAATGCTTCAATGAGATGATATCTAAACCATATCGATGCTAATTTTACACCACTCATTTCCCTTGTTTTCCGCCACTCAGTTTCTTGGCAGCGAATTTTCACGAAGAAATTTCGTCTCCCTGTGGAACTTCGATGCTAAAACTTCAGTAATGGAGAAGACTGAAGGGGTCATCAAACGATCAGGTAAGCGGTAACGAAGCTGATTATTGCAGAATTGGCCCAATATAAGCACGGGCGCCCATCCTGGAAATTTGATCTGAGTGAGTATTGTAAACTCAGAGATTGAAATATGCGAACACGCACGACCACCGCAAAACGTGTGAAGGTAAAGCACCTTTTATGAAGTAGGAAAATATAAAAGCTGTCTACAAACAGATGCATACTCATCAAGCCCCTTTCGAGGACAGTAACAAGGCAGTTAACACTTATCGGAACGGCAGCAAGGTGAGCGGTCAGCGCTATTCGCAGACAACTGATGGAAGGTGTAAGTAGAGTGATGAGTTATGTGCCAGTCGCAGTGCGACTTTAGGCAAACCTCTTAAGCCAATGGCTCAGTAACCGACAATCATTCAGGAAGCAATTCCGCATTTTTGGTCTGCGGACATGCAACCTACATCTTCTCCTTAAATCTCTTCCGGAAGCCCCATGCAGCTGATCCCGCCTATCCTCAAACTGTCGTCGATTCCGAATCCTAACATCTAAAACCGCACTCCCCTCCTCTTTCTAGATCAAATCTCACGACGATGTGAGTTTAATCAAAATGTCAAATTAAAAGCAGCGATGTGTTCGGAATTCGACTTACATGGAATGATATCACGATAGCGATTTTTAGATAAATATTTTGGGTTGGCAGCAACTTTGCATGAATACTCGGCCTTTGTTCTCATCGCATCTTGCTCCATTCGAATTCTCTGTAAGCAGCAACAATTTCAATCTACCATGCACCAGATAATCGTATGCTCCCACTCGATATACTCATTTATTTAGTGTATAATAATATTAGAAAATTATCTAAAATATAAACCTAAATCTACCTGAATTCAGGGTGCACTGAATTTAACTGTACTGATCACTCAAAACCTAAATACGCCTCGTGCACTGGGAAGGCACTTGGTTATTTGAAAGATGTAACCTCTTCAAATCATACTGAGCCATCTTCCTTTTGCCAATTCATTTGAACCTACACTTCTAGACTACTGAACCGCAAAAGAAAATAACTGTATTAGTCGAAACTAAGACCTTCCCAACAAACTTTTCATTCCTCCCTATTTAATGTGACTGAAAGAAAAACCGATGGGAAGTTAATCTCATCCTTGATGAAGTTTTAGAAGATCGCGATCAACACTTTATATTTAAGCATAGCGTATGAACTACTTAAGCATAGCGAATATCATGAATCAAATATGCATGCTTCTTTATTCCACATATTCGAGTTCCATAATCTGAATTTCGAGGAAACTCTGTATTCATGTGAAAAACTTTGAAACCAAAAACCAATCCTTCTAAGAAAATGGTGGGCGTTTGTTCAACTGCTCCCCCCCCCTCCCCAAATTATCCTTAACATTAAGTCAACATCACGGCACCCTCTTCATCAAACTGCTGCCATTGTTCAGCGATAAATAGTAAGACATCAACGACTGCCTTCTAAAAAACAGCACACCGCTGATATGCGACCTTTGAAAGCTCCTTCTTTCAAAATTGTTGGGCATCTGCATTTCCGACATAAATCCCACGTCGCTTAAGCACACTCTCAAAAAAAGTAATTTTTTATGCCTTAGTAATATTTCTTATAGTTTCAGGTTATTCTTATGTTGTCTTACTATTACCCTTCTTCCAATGAACAATTGAGGGCAAATAACAACAACAACTTCATTATGGAACAAGAAAAGGGCTGCGATGACCAAATCGTTGTGATCTGTGGAAAAATACCAACCAGAAATTGTGTGTTATAGTCGTGCTGGTGCATCTCATCTTCGGCCACGATAAATTTACGTATAATGTCCACTAATGCCTCACTTGCGGTCATTGCTCGCCGTCAGGCGATTCGCAATATACCTCAACGAGTTCAAAGCGAATCTTTTTCGGAAATATGTCAAAATTTCATAACTGTTCAGCATCGAAAAAACGCCACGCCGTACGGAGAGGATAAGTCAAAGGTGTAATACGATCTTCAATCAACTCTCAACGTAAAGGATTGTTGCAGTCTTCCCAACCTAAATAATATAAAGGTGGTATGTTTTCTGCAGCTCCAGAAATGAAAAAAACAGTAAAAACAACTCTGTTTCGACATCAGATGGTTAAATCCATTCTCGCTTTCGATCGAAAACTGGATTGTTACCGGAAATAATCAAGTCCATATAAAGATGGATTGAGCTCGATAGAGGCCCGGTGACTTTTGCTCTTATGGATGCTGATGCTGTCCGGGTTTTATATTGCAGTGAACAAGAAATTCTCATCTTCGACACAGGATGTGGAAAAAATTGTCTGTGAATGAATATCAGCGCCTCTCAATGAATATAAGAAGACGAATGCGCAACAGGAAACAATGTACTCTTAGCTAGTGTAGGCTCCTTAAAACTTCGTTGGGGAATCCTTCATTTCTAAAAATACTTTTCGCACTTCACACATGCGCTTCATCTAAGACTAATAACATATAGAGAAATAAAAACATTATTGCACACTTGAATTTTCTTCCCTTCGGAAGGATGTTTGCACTTAATTTACAATTAGTTCATGCACGACAATCGTAAATGCTGAAGGCACAAGGCGAACACATAACTGTTCAACGAAGAAGCCTATAAAAGACTTCATCGATGGAGGAAATCGGCTTCCGTAGGAAAGCGTTATGTCCACAAGTAAGCGTGTCTAATTTCTTTGACTGGACTGTTTACGGACTCACTGATGGCAGCTTATATTCAAAGCACAGTCTGTAACCACAGCAAACCTGAATTTTCCACCTCTCTGTTTCTCCAGTTAAACTCTTAACAAAGACGTATATACATACACAACGCCGACAACAAAGGGCGAGCATTTAAATCCGACCCCAATTGGCTGAGACTGCGGACGCAACCCGAACCAGGTTTAACCATGCAACAACAACAGCGTCAATCGAAAAAAAAAAACCAACTACTTTTTCCGCTAAGCTAAGCGAAATGGGCTGCCATCAGTCGATGGAAATTAAGCAATGGGTAATGTGTTCGTAGCAATATTAAGCTCCTGCTTTAACAACATTAGGCTACTCTCATCAAGCAAAACTTCCACGCTTCAAAATTATCCAGTCGCCACCAAACTTTGTAGCGATACCCGTCGAGGCTTGGGAACTTCAAGTCACTCAACAAACCAAAAACCCTGCTCCTAACGGTTTCCCCTTCAAGTGAGGGAGATCATCACATCTCGAATCCGAGTTCAATTACCCCCACATCCCATGCGAAATTGCAGGTAGGTGATTCTATCACTTGACTTTGCTTCCACGTCAAATATATGATGGGGACTTTTTGCTGGGGCGCCGTGAGGGGCATATCTGTGCAGGTAGCGTACGCAGTGGAAGACATTAGTATCAAGCTGGATGTCAGTAACGATCCAAAATCAGCACCTCGGTGTCTGCAGAAATGTTGCCAAAAGAGTATTTTTCAACAAGAAAAAAATCCTCAGCAACAAAAATACGAACGTAAACGACATGTGCTCTGAAAACGACACAACGAAGCACAGCCTCTGGGGCGGGGGGAGGGGGAGGGAAGGGAAAGGAGGAGTGGGCGCAAACCCCCTTCGGACGAAAATATTGTTCGTGAGCTTTAGTCTGGACACTTGAACTTGTTCAAGGACTTTGGACACTTGAACTATCTGACCCATAACCTCTGCGAAGAGAATCGGCCACCGATCAAATCTACTAACCCGCTAATTCCCTAAATATCACAGCACCCAATACACTCTCTAAATGAAACCAGCTTCAGATCCCACAGCTCCCACAGATACTCCAATCACGAGACGTCCTCTAACGAAATCCAAAAATCCCGAACTCCTGACTGAGGTCCAAAAATTTTGAAGACTCCACCCCTTTTTTTGCTCGAGCACCACGATTCTACGATTGAATTTTCAAACAATAATTGTTGCCGCTTAAGAGCTCCTTTAAAGAGAGCAAATTTCAAAACGTCGATTCAACCCGCTTTACGGTATCTAATTGAGCGCTTCAAGATCCAAAAAGCGATCCCACAATTTATGAAATTATAGGCTTTCTGAGCAGCTTGAAAGATTGGTATTTAAGGAGAATCGGAATCATAGATATTCTCTATGAAGGGTTGCGGGGGTGTGGCTGAAATCTAGACTAAGATTCAGTTAGCTGCCACCCCCATGACTTTAGATCGTGTATTTTAAGCATCAGTTCAAAGCAGAAATTCGAATTAGCAGAAGTCTGACGGGGCTCCCTTTTCAGAGAAATCGAGTTCAGACAAAATCCGACCTTTAGAGGTACTCAATACGCGTACATTTTGTTGCGGGGAAACACTTAAACGATCTTACATCTTTGGACGTTCTCATAGACAAGAACACCTTATGGCAATTTTTGGGAGAAAAATAACCCTCACTTCAGCTTCCTTTCCATTCTAACATTGAGGAATTAAGAAGGGGGAAGGTTTTATTCATAATTCTATAATATTCAAGCAGCGACGACTTTTTGACATCGAGAATCCCTTGCACAAACTGGACGAGCATTCCCTCCTTTCCAGATTATTAACGCATTCTTTACAAACTTTGAGTCATTGCAGTGTCACAGCTTTAGTCTCGGCTTGATCACCAAACCAGTCCACCATACAAACGGTTCGGCTCCTTAGCTACTCCACTATCAGTGCTGCCGACTTCCTTGGTGAGGATCCGTTACATTTTGACTCGACGATCAAAGAAACATATCATGGCCCAGAAACTTCCATCTCCTCACCCAACGCTGACCGCAATCCCACGTCTACAGCCATCCACATAGTGGCACAACTGACGCACGAAACAACGTCTGCCTTTGTTCGGAACGCAACTACGATGGCGCAGACACGGCGCAACTCCCCATCCCCTGCACCATTAACACCGTCTGTTAAATCCCCCGAGGTTGGATCCTTAGAGATTGGCTAAAAGCGAATTGTTGCCGAAGAGCAAAGTCTTGGCCGCACACAAACATGTTATGTATGGTTCGATATATCTCGCCGAGTTGAGTCGTTAAATGCAATCCACAAGCATCCGTGGTAAACCAGAATGGGCATACCGAAACTAAAATTTGCTTCGAGAAGTCAGCACTTATCTGCCGGCCTCCTATATCCACCATGTTTCATTTCAGTCCATCAACGCAAGAAAAGTTATCACCCCCGGAGAATAAACCAATTTCACACCGGACAGCTTTTCCGGATCACTACACTTCAAATAGAAAATGTCCATCGCGCCACCACACACCCTACCGATCTAAGTTCAGCCCACCGATGCACAACGACGATATGCGAACTGTGAAAAAATTGACTCAATTCAGACGCAAATTACTTTTCTGCATAACCTCAAGATGTGTGGACAAGGAATGACGATAATATTCCCACTCACACATCAGGTTAATTCCAGCGGAGCGGATTCTGTGAATGAAGAAACAAGACGTATGGGCACTGAAAACTGAGGAAAAGCTGGTGTGGATTCCTGCTTAGCATTTTTGGATTCGGTTGGCCAGAAGGTCGCGAGAGCATGAGGACACAAATGCAGGAAATTGGATCGAAAGAAATCCTTCCGAAGTTACCAAATTTGAAAACAGATCGCGTGTTGCAGCATGAGATTGTTGTTTACAATTGGCTGTTGCAAACATCGGAGCTCACTTTAAGACGCCAAAAAATAATACCCTGTACTGAAAAAAGAGCGAAAACCGAGCTTTACCACCTAGGGGAGATCGGATACCTGCTGCACCGACTTCATTGAAACTTACAGGATGGGCATCCAGCCACATTCAGAAAATGCAATTCGAATGCAGAATGCAACGCTAGACTTTGTCCAGGCATTAAGCGTCCCTTTAAATGATAAAACTTTTATATTCGAAAGGGCTTCTTCCCTCTACCCTCAAAGTTTGGGGAATCTTATATTCTGATTGCGTTCAAAAACTTTAAAAAACCCCAACTTCATTTGGAAGATATGGTTTCAAAACAGATCGTTATTAAGCTGTCTGAATCGCTCAGTGATGACTCTTGCCCAGAAGTTTTTTATGTCATATTAGGTATCATATCAAAATGTGGAGTATCCAAATAAAAAGTTGGAAACCACTTCTGAGACATCATAGAAAATAATTTTATTTTTTACAACCGAAAGACTGATAAACTGCATCAGGAACCGCACAGACAGATGAACGACACTGATTAGGAACCTCAAAAACAATTGCATTCGCATCGTCCCACTTGCTCAGCATTTTCCTCACTCCCTTTTCCCATTCTTCATTACCCATCTATGCGAGTGGCTGTGATACGCATAAATGGCAGCTGCACTAGATTTCATCATCATCACGATTGCCCTCCCCATCAGGAAATTCCGACTTAGGGAAACTCTATGTCTGGGAAAAAATCAACAAATCACACACCTCATTCGAGTACTTCAGACAAGTCTGCACATCTTGGTGACATGAAGAAAAACACCACAGCGAGCAATAAGAAAAATGGCCAGAAAGACAATGCGATAGGAGATCGACAAGAAAGGTGTGAAAGCAAGTTGAAAGTATTGAGCAGAAACAAAGAATATCTCTAAACGCAAAATTGTCAACAAACTTCCTTCCACATACCTACAAAAAGTTCGCACATGAAAGATACATAAGGAACAACACAAAACATACAGTTCTACTTACAACAGTATCGATGATCAGTAATCAATATGCTTGTCTTCGAATTTAATTTCCCTTTTCATCAGCCAACTTACTCCGTCAAAACATTTTTCATATCGGGCATATCACCCAACACCTTTCCGTTCATAACATAACGGAATACAAACTGCGAACTTGGATGCAAAGCATCAGCTAATAGTTCGAGGTACGCTTCATGACGAATGTGACTTCTCGAAGTGCCGCCAGTTGTAGACCGGCCGCCAACTTCATCTGCTCGAACTGTTGCTCGCATTCCGGCGAGTAATGCCGCCATCGCGCTAGTGCGCCCATTAGGATGCTCTTAAGTACACGTTCTCATCAAAACAAATATGGGCAGCTGGCTAAGTACCAAAGTCCTAACTTGCTGAACCTGAATTACTCTCCCAAGTCAACATGTACATAACGATACGTTTGGCAGTAAACGCTGTATGCGAAGAACTCGAAATCTGACTGACTGCTAAGATGATCTTTTTGCTGCTAAAATAGCCCTGTTCCCCATACGATCCCAGTCTCAACTTTGTCTTTTGCGTTCAACGACCTCAATTTCAGCAACAAATCAGCTTCCACTCATTTTTGCAAAACTTTTCTTGTATATGGTTCTAGTCTCTATTTATACCATCACCACATGGCCGCCTGCAACCTTCGCGTGATGCTGGTGCACTGTTTGCAACCCTCCTCATCAAGTGACTCATACCTCAAGCATCTGCACGCAGTCGCACTGCATCCGACAGGTTCATGAACACTTGAATAAAGTACCACATACAACAGCAGTAATCCCCTTTCAAATATAACCGATTGTGCTCCTTCAATGAAGCCTTTCTGGCACCAGAATTACGACCAACATACGCCGCCCCAGCATATGCCCTGTACAAGTGTCAATCTGGAAAACAGTTGCAGCAATTACCACCGAGGGCGCCTTTCCAGAAGCATCCGCATTTTGAGTGGGCTCAGTTTTCTGAATATCGAAGGAAGCAGAGTCATACGCATCCAATGGACACTCCGCTTGCCCTGCTTTTTTCTCCGAATAATCGCTTTCAATATAATCGAAAATTGACACACATCCTTTGACTGGCTTCGTGTCCTGAACACAATAAGTTCATAAAAACAAACCTAGAAGTATTAAGTTAATTAAACATCGTGTGCCACCGTACCTCAACCTCTACTCTTCCTCTCCTGTCGCGCGTGTTGAAAATACGGCAACTTCTAATGGAACCATATTGGAGCAATTAGGCGGAGCGACGTACACCGGAGAGCAGATGGAATGCGGAAGCAGCAGAAACTTGACTTCCATGGCAACTAATAACCGCAAATAAAAAAGTCCAGCAACGTGCAACAAGCAGAAGATAATTCAGCACGGAAATAGCCGTTTTTTATTGAAGATAGCACGGTAATTTATCTAATTTTGATCGAAGTCGAAATCCTAATCAAAATAGGAAGGGTAACATCCTTTCCTATCCCTCCCACAACCTACGCTACAACTACAACCCGTTCTCGGTGTTGCTTTATGTCAATTCTTTGGTCACTATCACCCCCTCCCCCCTTCCCCCACTTTTTCAGAAGCATTTCTTATCAAAACCACCTCCTCGCCAACTCCCAACGGAGGCTTACATATCAAAATGGCTTGAATTAAATTTACACCTGAGGGTTTTTTACAGATGTGTTTGAATCATCTACAGTAGGCGAATGTTCATGTTTGTTAATCTCGCTTTCGTCGACTTCATCGCCTACTTCTGTAAGCAGTGATCCGCATCCTCCACACTTGCACTCCATCAGTTCGTGGGTGGCGCAAGCCACTTGGGTGTTCAGACTGAATATATCAGCGAGGTCTTCGTCCGAAAAGATCGTCATCGCTGCAACAACGATGTCAAAATGATTCTTTTTTTTTTTTTTGTGAAAATGCACGGGCATACTTACTACAATTGTGGAAAAATAATTAATTATACCAGCACGAAAAATCACCACTCCCACTTGAAGTCATCGGGTGAAACTCCTTAAATAGCCCCGAATCACTACAATCGGAAACATTTTTTCTCGAAGAGTTAGGCCGCCAGGGCATCTTCAGTGCAAGTAACTCTAACAGACGCCACCTGGTGCTTTTCAATTTCTTACACGTTGAAAAGAAAAAAATCAAGCAAGAATGGAAATCGCCAACTTATATGAGCAGTACCAATAAGCAATCTAATGGGAAACCTACATTCATTAAGCGAATCCAGTTCGACAACCGTGCCCAAACCGCTTTTCATCACTTGTCGCTGCAGAATCTTCTCGTCAATCGTTCCCTAAAAGTCCATGCCATGCGAAAACGTCCTTAACAGACGGAAATAGAAGGTGAATTTACATTCTGTTACAAAACTGCTGGTTGACGATGATCAAAAGCTTCTAAATGCCTGGTATTCACCTTTTTCACTGGAATACGCGTGGAGTTCTCCTGGTTTAGGAGGAAACGTAAGAGCTGGGCACAGCATTTCTCCAGCAAAGGGTAACTTAGTTCGCCGAGGCAGTCTGGCACATAAAATTTCAAGTCCGTTATTCTTGTTAAAAATTCTGCAAGTAGTGCTCGAGGAAAGCGGAGTGCGGAGTCGGTCGTATTTGACTCCTGCTGAGGATTATAGAGCAGGGGAAAAAACACCGGTGGCTATTTTTTGGCTTCCTTCCCCCCCCCCTCCCCCCCTTAAAACTTTCCTAACCATTGCGACCAGCTCTGATTGAAAATTTTTAAATTGCTTCGTTCGCTTTGCCTCAAAAAGTTAATACTCATTTTGTCTGATTAAACCTAGAAATCTTTGACTCGCTTCACCCGGCTTAACGAAGCGGACATGTAACTCAATTTTTGCTTTGTGGATCTGATTTGTAACCCGTCGAAAAATTTGAATCAAAAATCGTTTTGTGGATGTTTGATCTTGGTCTCACATTTCTGATTTTTGCAAATTTTTGATTTTTGATCTTTTGCACCTTTTGATCCCTCTCCCATCAATTTGTAAAATTCTTTGATTTTTAGCCTCACAAATACACGGAGTGGTGATTTGCAAGGGATAAATGCAAGAAATTATAGAACTATTTGCTCTTCAAAGAATACTGATCGTACTGAGGGGACAGCAATCTTTCCGCACTTTGCTACTCTTCAATCCAGGCTCTCAATAAATTCGTTGATTTATCAATTTTTAGTGGACTGAACGAATCCCTTTCTCTTGAGAGATTTCTTTACACATCCACGCACTTTACCTTGCCAATATTACATAGTAAATGAGGTGGTAAGGATAAACAGGGTTCTGTAAATCGTTGGCAAACAAATAAACAAACGTATTACAAACAACACAGACAGGTGATCAATGAAAGATGTTAGTTGTGATTATGATATCAAAGAGGCTGAAGGTATTATTGAGAGAATCCAAATAATCGAAGAAGAAAAACAAACTGCTGTAACGAGTCGATAAATATGGCACGGCATTTTTTGTCCGTCTCTCCATATGCGCGCCATTGCTTGCACATCGAACGCTGGATTCCAGTCGGAATCGAACAGCACCAGCCGACTGGCCCCAATCAGATTCAGACCAACACCACCTAAAACATGCAGTTTCACACTACGATTGCTGTCGTTTGGCACATCAATAAAAAATTGTTAAGATGAGCAGCAGTGACTGAAACCTGCTTTAGCTCAAATCTATCAGCTTTGAATATTTTCTGCTCTAAACTTCCTATAAAAGAAGCTAAGTTCATTTTCAAAAGATGTGCAATAAACACAACGAAACTACTGCTAAGAACTCAGTAATTCTTGAAATCTAATTCACATATGAACAACCCTCCGGAATTTTCTTTTTGACCACCACATAATCAAAGTTTAAGCAAAACATAATTCAACACATCATCGTATGATATCATCGTACATAATTCAAGACATCATCCCAGCTGTCACATTATGATGGAGCATGGCAATCTGAGTTCGGGACGCTGACAATAGATACTACATGCACCAGCCATTCGATCATGCACAAATTCAGCCAGAAACAGTCTCAAGAAACAAGACCTGCTTTCGTGCTCAGCAAAAACACATGGTTTGGCAATGACGATGTGTTGAATTCGTCGACCAGCTGCATTCTTTTATGTGGAACCACTGAACCATCCAGCCGAGTCACAGTACAAAAGATACCTTGGCAAACTTCGTTGAGCATATCTAAAGTCTGTAAAGAATGAATGTTTTTATACATCAAACAAAATATCATCTTAAAGTATAACGATCCGGCAATATGCAACAGCGTTCGCACTGTTCTATAATACTCAACCTGATATACTCCTTCCCTTCTAATGACTCATTGTTTACATATCTTCCGGGACCACAGTAATTAACTGAGCAACTCTTTTAAGACACATAAAAACCTAAAAGTTAGACATACAACCGATGCAGTATAAAACATTCCATATTCCATTCCAAAACAACTTCATCTACTTCAACGATACTTCCTTTTTTCCTACAGCTACGCGCAAATATATTCACAAAGAGATCATCTAACGCCAAAACCTTTTATATACAGTTCTCGAAAAGGTTAAACAATCAATGCGCATCGATTACCACTCGTTCTAATATAACAAAAAAGACCGACTTCACTAGAAGCTTCTTACACCCCACGATTTTAGATTTAAAAGAAAAAATCATATTATTGCATGAAGGTGCACCTCTCAATCCAATTTCTGTTCACTGCTTTCCTGACAGCAACCTTTGGTCGCTGTAGTGCGTATTTTCTATTTTATTCGACCACTCCTCAAATACATTACTAATCCTTTACTTAAGAAAAAATAAAGACTGCAAGCATCTAGATTCATGTTTAAAAACATAAGCTCATAGCCAGATGTGTTTAAGAAGAGAAGGAATGACGGGGAAAATTCAGACGATTAAACCACAAAAGCAGCCCATCTTGACGAAGAGAATGAAGCTTTTGATCTCGTAAACGAAGGCGCATCGAAAACGAGCCATACCATCTCCCAAATTTCGCGGTCTCATAAAAAATGAAGGTACTGTGTTGAGGATTATGATATCAGAGGATGAATAAAGTTTTCAACGCTCCAGCTCAATGCCCTCCTCAGGGATTCAGTAGAAAATGGATGGTGCTGTGTATTATTTCCGATGCTGCATTGACCTATTCGTTTTCAACACAATACACGTCTCTTATTGTGAACATATTGTCATGCCGCCTCACAGCAATTTCTTTTAAATACTCGGGATACACGGGGACAAAGTTCCCACAATTACGGGAGAAGCAAATGTGACAGTTACCTTTGTGAAATTCGACACCACCACGACCTTCTCATTAGTTTCACGCAATGAAACCATCATCTGGACGAACACGCTTAATTTACCTGAAGCCAATTAAGTGCTCGTTTAGACAGATAAACGACTAGGTGTCAGGCACTGCACTGTGCAATATTTTGCTCTACATGCAACCTTCTGTTCAACATTACTTGGGCAACCTGATTCCAATGAAGCAAAGATGCAGCATAAAAAACCTGTTAAACAACAATCTTCACTGACTGGGGCCTTAATTTGAGAACTACATATTACATTCATCCAACCAGCACAAATAGAATCACTACAGATCATGTGCAGCCTGATTAGCTTTCGAAAAAAAGAAGAGGGACGGCTCCGCATATAACCTACGATCCCTCACTACAAAAAACTGTGGGCAACAAGCATTCTCGAGAGGGTAATTACGTAAGCGTTGATATATGTTGCTCTACCATCGAAACAACTTGCGCTGCTGCCAAATGCTCCTGTAAACCAGAAACCATCCGAGGGACGTCGGGTACTTCTCCAATAAGTCCCTTCTCAGTGATTTAAACGAATAAGTCAAGCGTGAAAAATGTAAGACCGTAAAAAGTGAAGTAAAACGAACATAAGCGGAACATAAAGGTTGAAAACTAACCCGAATCAAGAATAGTGGAGCAATCTGGCTCAAAAGAAGAAGGAAAGGCTCTGAGAACGGTCGCGTTTAATGCTGATTCGCGCCACTGAAAACTATGCTGTGTTTACATGTCGCCCCGACCAGTGCAAAGAAAACATTATTTCCACCACCCAATAACCAACAGGTAAGCACATCTCTCTCTATATGCGCCAGCAAGCGTTGCCATGCGTGATAAGCTGATATCACCGCAGTGCTCTAGCACCAACTCACCTATTCCAACCAAAAGGTGTGTAGTAAGTATGACCAGCAGACCGTAAGTTCAGGACTGCTGTTTGATGATGACAACTGCCTTGCACAAATCTTCGGCGTACAAACTCCATATCGTCAACAATTATAACACCTCCACGGATTGCTTTCCTCATTAAATATCACGTCACTATGTGATCACAAGATACTACGCTGACCTATCGAGGATATGAATTTAACTGAACAATAAAACGCTTCGCTATAACAAACTACAACGCCACTACTCCTAATTTAACAGAAAAAAAAGAGGAAATGATCGCAAACAAAGTATATCCTAGAATTTTCTCATGAAACGATTGTAAAAATCAAATAAAGTCAGAATCAAATGGAATTCATTAATCCCAATGAATTCAAATCAAAAAGCATCCTCATAACTCACGTATGCACTAATCTCTTTCTCACTGCTTGAAAGAGATGGAAGTATCTCCTCAGGACCTCTCTAGAATAAAGCTTAAGCCGTGTCAATCTCATTGGGACTATCTGGCTAATAGATACAAAAGTTCAAAAGATTTCTTCACATTCAAAAGAAATATGAAAACATTTTTAAACAACCACTTCCTTTTCGGTTATTAAAAGTAAACAAAAAATGTTACGTTAAAAGCGCCGTGCTTTGAAGTAAGACTTTGATATAATATAGAAGGATGATTGCACAATTTGCGCAACATATCAATAATCGCCAAATGGTCGGATGAAGCCAAACCAACGATGCGATTATAAATAAGCTGCTGTACTTTCGACAGGCGACACCACAGCACATATTCATCTATAAATTAAGACATCAAGTAGTTAAATTCAAGCGTTTACGGCATTTCCTCGCACCTATCAGCTCTTCCTTACTGCGAATACAGTTTCCATTCATATCTGTCCCTCATCTGCTTCCCCTTTTTCCCCGTTTTTCCCTTTCGCTTTCATTGGACAACGCATGCAACCAAACAAAACTTCCAACATAAATATCAGGTAAATATTTTACGCGTTACTTATGCCCACTAAATCCATCACGACTATTCAGCACTATTCATTTTCTACTTCAGAATCGAGCAATCGGATGATCACGTGCGCAAAAAACCAACAACAACGTCACTGCATGTCCCTCTTCAAGCAGATAGTAGCATAGCGTTATCACCGCAAAATGTCATAGACATATGGAAACAAATATCGGCAGATGGAAAACATGAATTTGAAAAAGGGACAGCCGAGAGTATGATACTACAAACCAAATAAATAATGAAATAAAAAAGGTGGGTTACGTCTTGGTGGAAGATTATTAAAGTTGACATCAGCCGTCCGTCGTAGCAATACTTCCGACAAAAGAAGCTGAATACCGTGCACCTGCAAAATATCCGTCAAGAAAAATGCCAACAGCATGGCTATCAACTCACTCGACAAATCTTCTTCGTACACATTCACAAATGTAGCTGTCGTATTTTCTTGAAAGTATACCTTTCTTATAGAGAAGTCCCTCTCTAGCGGTACTAGTCATATATGACCTCGTTGCAAATACAAACTCCTTACACGATTGCATATATTTCAGTTCGTGAACGAGACGCCAAATTGGGCCATACGAGTAAAATACCCCCATTTTAAAAAAATTTTTGCAAGTTTGATGCCCTTAACCTCACTTTTTAAATTCATCACCTTTTATTGTGAGAGGGAATAAATGCCATTACACAATGCAGTGCAAATGAACTGATCGGACCTCTGAATAAACAAGCAGTGCAAATATAAGCCCTCACAATTAGCAACATTGAAAGCCTGCACCCGGAGCATTATGAAAATTGCAGCCCCTAGGCTTCTATCAATTTAAGCACAGTAACCTTCCATTTAGCATATGCTTTTAATGCATATGATCTATAAATTCCACTTCTAAGTGAAAATCAGCGCTTAAAAACTTTTTTTCATTTAACCAATTCGGTAAGTCAACCTTAAATTCATAAATCAGTAAGAATGCTGCTCATTATGGATTTTTTAAGGATTCATTTTTTTTTTAAATTTTTAAGGATTCAGAAATTATGTGGGACAGTGAAGGATACCGGAATCGAAAATGAACAAGCGTAAGTCCACATACTTACCCTCCTACGCTTTCAATGTTTCCACTCATTCTAGCAAACGAAATCAACTCAACCATACAACTTGTTCAGTAACCCCTGAACCTGTTATCTAGACTTCCTTTAATGTCGACTTTCACACAGATCCCTCAAGAAAAGTTCTAATGCAGTAAAAGTACAGGCAATCGGTGTGCTAATTTTATAAAAATCAAAAATGACTTACGCCATCTTCATTCGTCATCATATTCCTGAATTGAACAAGACTTCCGAAGGCGGATGGTTTTGCCAAATCCAGTAGCGAGAAAAACTCACTCATATCGTTCTGTATCGGCGTACCCGTCAACAGCAAACGTCGTTCAGTACGTAAGCGATTTACCTAGAAAAACAGAATACAATTAACGTTTAGTTTTAAAATTATTTCTTGACGGGCATCGTAGCAGACAAACAAGTTCCACACGTATCACAGTAACTGCAAGAATTGAATTTCGCGGCACCCCAAACAAGCAATGAGAAGCTTCAACGGATGAGTCAAAAAAGATAAACAGCCGGTAAAAGTCGGTTCCAAATGGGAAAAGGAAAACAACTGCACCGCCTATTTTTTTCAGGTATTTGTCCCCAAGCGTCACCAAAATGTCACATTATCTTCCACAGAGAAATACCTGCTCCACGAAGCACAGAAACGTTAAACATCTAAAGTCCCATACCATAAATCCTGTGGAGACGGCTTATCACAATATGCGAAGGGTCCGAAAACACCTTCAGCCTGAAGTAATTCTACAGACCCGGATAGGACCTGAGAAAAATGTGATGACATCAAATTTGCTCCATAACTTGGTGTGATCCTCACTGCTTCCTAGCAACAAAACTGTGAGTAAAAAACACTCACAGATTGTCTGAGATTGCCGTTGAAGTTCTTTAGACGATGTGCCTCATCGCAGATCATCAATGCAAACGAGATTTTCTCAAGCAACTCGGCACAACGTACAACCACATCATAGCTTATCAATAACACCGGGCTGTAACCAGAATATGCCGCGAACCTCCTTACTTCTGACGTCTTCGTTATAGGAAACAACTGCAAAGTTGTTATCGCCAAATATGAACAAAACATCGCAATGGTACCATGTGCTTTCTTTTTACTGAAAAACTCTATATTGAACAAACAGTCGCCAAGGCTCTTTTCAATAAGAATTCCTCGGAATACTAAAAAAATGTCATAAAAAACTATATAGAAAAGAAGGATGAAGTAATAAGCCTCCAAAGCAACGTCTATCATAAAATGCAATTCAACTCGAGTTAATCTGCAACGATTTTCAATGATAAAAATAGAAAAGATTTATAAAGTGTTGAAATCTCGGTTTAAAGTACTAAAAGAATAAAACCTCTGAGTAAGAATTGGCTGCTATAAACAGTGGAGCTCAACATGAATATAAAAATCATTATTTCGCAAAGGAAGGGTAAGAACATGTCAAGCATAATGACAATAGAAAGTATTCCTCAAAAACCCGATGAAACGTCATCGAAATAAGGTGCTATCACCTTTTCCTGATCGGAGCGCAATCTTCATGTAAACCTATCAAATTATATTTGGCTAAAATGAAAAAAAAAAATGCAAAATAAAGACTGAACTCAACAAGAAGAACGTCTCATAATCGAATGAATAAAAACTGCCAACCAATTGCCCTGAATGCGGCAGCCATTTGTTGAATTCGCATCGCCAATTGCCAATGAGAGAGGTGGGAGTTATCAAAATAAACTTCATATTGATTGCTCCTTTCTGTTTAAATTGCTTCAATAAAACCCATAACAGCGATATTGCTTGCACACTTTTACCGAGACCCATTTCATCGGCCAATATCACACCGCCACCTGGGTCCTAGAATTTCACATTCTATTAACAGAATTGCCTCTCCAAACTTTGAAAGATTTTAGCTGCTAAAGAGCCTTAAAAGGCTGTTAAACATGATATCTCTGCACTTTGTACTGCTCTTACATCGCACAGCAACATTTGATAGGTGATTTCCTTTTTGAGACGTCGTCTGTACAATCAGTCCTGGTTACTATTGCAAAAATACAGTGGGCAAAAATACTGCACCTCAGATCTAGTATAAACGATTGTAGACACATGAACACTAAAAACTTCCAGCTGCTAAATTACCAGCCCCTCCATTACGTGAAATGACGTGTGGAAAAATAAATATAGCGCTTCAAATGTGAAAAGTCCATCCTGAGTGGAAAACATTCAACACTTATGTTACGCAGCAAAGCAGTATTTTATAAATTTGTAGGTAAATTTGCCTATGTCTTCGAAATAAACTCGTAAACAAAATTCATTAAAAATTAACTTAGAAAGTGCATACAATTTTGTTTATTATGTACTCTTAACGAGCCTGCTATTTCAATACATCGTGGTCAGCTCGACTCAACCAGAAAGGATTTAAGGAGTTCCTGGCAAGAGATGAATTACGATAAGTACAACTTTATGTCAGTGAAAAGATCATTGAGAAACAAAATATCAGAGATATACCTTGAGGCGCTCGAAGAGAAAGGTGAGACCTTCTTTCTGATGAGGTCGCAGATGGCGAGCAAGACGACCATCCAAAATTACGGCATCCTCACCGCGTGCATCCACCCCGCTCTTTAATATTCAATTGCATTTACACAGCCAAGTATTATTAAATAACAATCATCAATTATATTTATTACGCCTGAGGAACACGACGAGTAGCACAAAAACTGATCAGCGTCTATTTGACCAACAAAACAAATAGTTAGTTCCCTTCTGAACAGAATGTACCTTAGAACAGCTAACCATAGGTTGAGGCAAACAATCTCAGCAAATACTCGTTCGACTACCAATGGGAAGAAGAAAAATCATACTTACAAAGCAGTACGAGGCCTAATTCATTCATTGTACAAATAAAAAGTGGCATGACCAATATGTGATTCATATGGCTTCATTAATGCGTTCCGAAAGCCACACCTTATTCACGATAAAATCGCAAGAGGAAGTAGGTGTATTTGTCCGAAGAAGCGGCTGCACAAATCTGCGCCCAAGCTTTCGATCAGACGAACAGCTCGACATTCGTCCACTAGCACTTTGGAAACTATCGTCAAGTTTCGCATCTGCCGCTGATGCAGACCCGTGGCTCGAAGATGCTTAAAATCGCATAGAAATTTTCAGAATTGAAAAAGAGCATTTGTCTGGTCATACTGCAACAAAGTAAATTCAAAATAAAACAAATACCTGCATGATATCTGCGCACAAATAGGTGGGCAAGATCTCAGCTTACAAGAGGAGATTCTCAGTTTTTGAATTGGCGGTATCTTTTGACTGGAGCGATCGATCGTTGATAATGCTGATAACGCCTATCACAACAAAGAACTCTATTCTACTCCACTCCACTATAGAAACGCTGGTAATTAAAAAATTCAAAACAGCTCGAGAGCGCAATGTCGTGATAGTTCCATCGATAAAATATCTATTCAGGCTGCAATCCGTTCTGAGATTTTTCCCTGAACGGCTGGCTAACGTTTATCGATTAAAAAATGCGGTTTTACTCAATTTTAACAAAAAATAACACCTTTCCAAGGCAATAATATTTTCATCCGATAAAAGTAAACAACCACATGGAGGTTAAAAATAAGCACTGCAAATGATACCAGGTATGAGCCGCCTAGGAAATCCAACACTGCAGAGGGAATTTATACGATTTTTATAGGGAAACGTTTCTACACAAAGTGCTTCAGCAAGCTTTCTCGGAAGTTGAAATATGTTTGAAATACCAAATGACAGAGAGGATCTTTAAACGAAATTACTTTTGGTTAGGCATTGCTAGTTTAATCGAGAAAAACTCAATCTGCCTAAAACTTCTACATGATAAAAAAAGCGAGCTCTATGCGCCTCCACTTTGAGAGCACGTTGAGAGCTCCTAGTGATATTTTATGCATGGACACATGTTACGCGTACGAGGGACGCAAAGAGGTGAAGGTGGATGAGATGGCTCCCTCGACAATCGCCGCATGTAACCACTGCTGTTGCAAATCAACGAAGAGATCGTGATGGATGCTATACAAAAGCTTGATCGCTTTCTTATGAGTTAAGTTGGCAGCTATTCACTAGGTCGGCCTTTTGGAATCGTCATTCCTATGTCAGCACGGTTCAGTGATTTAAACAAAGAAAATAATGTCGAACAAAGCATATTAGCGTGTTGACAGAGATGCAATCTCGCTTTAAACCCTTTGTCAAAGAACCCTCAGAGTATATGCAATTCTCTCTTCATCTCTTCACAGACGTAGAATGAAGGATTAGCACTTAATTGCAGGCAACAGAAAATCATTGTTACAAAGAATTTTGGAACTGTTACTTGCAAAATTAAAAATTTTCACCTTCCCACCCCATCTCCTTCATAAAATCGAAATTCCCCAACTCCTTACCCTTCCACCCTCCCCCCCCCCTCCTCTATATATAAACAAGTGTGATGACACAGATACAGTTCCTCCATGCATTAGGAGCATTTTAGTGGAGAGCTGTGAAAATTTCATCCAGCACAGAACGATACGAAAAATGCTTTCTCACATATTCACGTATGTTTTCTGCACCCACTTTCTTTTAAATAAAAGGAAACCTTTAAAAAAATATTGCAGAAAAACTGCAGAGGGGATCACGAAACAAATAGACACCCACTCCCCTCCAAATCTACGATATAATTAAAACGCAAATGGATTACCAAATGAACTTTCGTGTTTATTCTCTCCATGGATTTCGTCTTGCACTTCCAGTTCGAAGCCACCGATTACTAGACGATGGCCCGGCTCGAGAGCGTCCAGATGTCTTTTCGAGAATGCGCTCACTCGAGCGATATCCTTACCATCCTGAACTGACATGTGGCATGAGTCTACCGAAAACTTGCAAATTTAACTCCTCATAGAAGAACTGCTACGTTAAGCTCAGTTGTCAGAATTCCGGATTTCACTTATTTACGAAGAATCCTCCACATTTCAGTGACGAATGGAATGTATTTAACAATTAAAGAAAGTACTCTAACAAGTACAAAAGAACAAAAGTACAACTAGTCAGATATCTCTTTAGGTTAACATAGAGTTATCGTAAATTGAACCACCTCTTAAATGCTGTCCTATAGTCTAATATACATCCACCAGTCGAACAGTGCAAAGTTTTCCAAACCGATCTGAAAAAAGGAACCTCAGCTGTGGTCTGCTGACTTTTCTTTTCGTTGGTCGGTTGGTTCTGCGAGAATGCGTTATTACAGCATTGGCTATTACATTTAAAAGACGGATTATGATTACAGTTTGTAACAATGAGCGATGAGAAATGCGCCACCACTGACAATTTAATGCTATTCATAAAAGTAAACTATATGATCATCCCGATGTGCAATGGAAGCAAAAAACAATCTCGACTTCTCTCGGCATCCAACTGTCAAAAAATCTGTGAATAGGCAATAATATTTGCGTATCTGAACAATGAACGAGAAACGATAGTCATAAAAGCTACAACTAATGCACCATGTGAATCACAACAACGCCACTAAATCACACAACAAGTCAGTGCCGCCGTTCACAAAAGACCCCGCAATTAAGTTTGAAATAGATGTGCATCTATTTGCAGAATATTGAGAAGGCTGGAGGGCGATAAAGGTTTCAACGTTGCCTATGGTCGTACTGAGCCCTCACCTGTTCACGCAAATAAACTAGCAATAGTTTAAAATAAAAAGTGGAATAAAACCTGCTCAATCTTTGCTAATAAACTGTCATCGCGTAAAACAACTATTGCCGTTCGAACTAATCCACAGCAATGGACTGCATACCTATAATTATCATTTCTTTCTCATAAGTGGAAACTTTTTTAAACCACGATGCTGAAAAAAATTGAGGAGAAAAAAGGCAAGAAGGAAGAACGAGAAAGTAATACCTCAGTTTGGAGCATAGCGAAGCGATCACGACAAACGAGAACTCCATCACCTTCCCATCTTTTATGTTTTCGAGTAGAAACTCTCCCATAAACTACTGCATAACGTCGGCATCTCAAGTCACCTCAAACATAATAACGACAACATTAGCAACCTTTTGCTTTGTGTATAGAAAGCAGTCTTATGCCAACGGCATTCCATCTTCCCCTCCCCCCAAATAGCCTATTTTAAAAGAAGAAAAAGAATGCAAGCCTTCAGAGAGGCCAAAGTCACATTTACCTCACGACTCTCCTGCAGAAAAAAAAAACACTTCAACCAACTTTGTTTTCTAAAAAGTGCTCAGCACATCAACTTTTGCAGTAAATTCCACCTCACACCTGCAGTTCCAATCAAAAGCAGGGGTCGTACAGAACGTTGAATCATACTGGATGGTAAGTCACTGACAAAGCATCGTTTCATCTCAACTAATGATCGATAGAGATCAATCGGCACACAACTAGAAAGTTCCGTGAACACTCAGACAATGTAGTTAGGATTCACGATAACTTGAAATAAAAGTGCACAGAATATTTCAAGTAAGTGTTAAAGCATCAAAATTTGAAACAGTGAACATCGAGGAGAGAAATTGGAAACCCAAATAACGCGACATGAAAAGAATAATTAAGGAGCAAAGTTGGCGGGGAGAGGGAGGGGAGCGTGGAAAAGTCAATCAAAAGTTGTGACAAAAAGTACCAAGGTCCTCCGAAAGCAAGACTTGAGTGGAGTGAGGAAAATCGGACCAAGACCGATGAGTCCGTTATGAATATGGAGGGGCCAACATGTCGATCATTAATCGGCGAAGGGAACAAATGACAAAATAACAATTTTCTACATGTGGAGTTCAACACTGCAGGAAAAAAGTTTGAAAACGACGAGAAGAGAAGAGAGGGTTCAAAAAGTTTAGAAAGGACGAAAATGACGAGAAAAGACTGGGAAAAAAAGTGGAGTGAGCTTGGACAACCCGTGAAAATCGTGGAGAATTTTAGAAAAGGGAAGGAAGTATGGAAAGCTATAAGAAAGCAAAACAAAACCGGAAAACATTAACCGGAAGGGGCGCGCATAGGTATGTATGCATGTGGTTGCTTCCACCTGTATTGATGAATTTGAACCACCTCTCAAGAGCACTCTAATCAGAATCTCTTAGTAAGTCACTTAAGCTACTCTAAATTGGTCCGGGCTCTAGCTATCTTTACCTTAGTGATGCACATCAAGTGTCTAATTTCCTGTACCCAGCATCAGATTGTATTTCCTCTTTATGCCTTGGTTTTATTTCACTTTTCATTTGTGTTTCTTTCGTTTTTATTTTTCTTTATCTTTCGTTTGTTCATTGCAAGTCATCAACTGTACTGCGCCTTTCGCAATCTGATCGAACAAATATAAACAGACTTAAACTGCAACAAAAATACTTAAACTCTAGAAATGCGCGGATGGGTATATTTGAAGACTCTCTTTAAAGTGGCAGGTTAAAACAAGTATACCTGAAAAGGTGGTGAAATAGTATGCTTGTATGACTGCAAATATACCTTGGAGATGCATGCTCACGTCATCACCACTGACGACACAGTGTGCTGGTATTGATGGACAACAATAAGCCGGCTCCGTATCGTACGATAAGAAAGGGATCTCACTGAGCGCACGCCGTTTGCTGACACTACCGTTAGAATCCGCGGCATCACTCGGGGACGTGACCGCACTTCGTCGCATTTCCTCAGCTGAAAAGCTCAAGCAATCTAGAGACAGCCATCCAATTTGACATCATCAAGAGTGGGGAAATAATCATAGGGTAAGTGGAAAGGTAACGTCGAGATCCCACAATGTACAACCTGTGAAGGTCTTTCCTGTTGAAATGTATGGAAAATGAACCACAAGCGGTATTACTTGCACCCAAGCAGATACCCATTATAAGTAGGATTCGACGATGATCCTATTCGTCCTCACCAGAGCGGAAACAGGTAAAGAAAAAGATAGCGAACAAGACGCATAGTACTTAAGCTGATGACAAAGCGTCCCGCACTAGACTCTGGCAGGACAAAGTGGAGCACCGAGATGCGGTTGTCGCAGCTGCTAGACATTAAAAAGGATTGCGTCGCTATACCAGCGCTCTTTTACTTTATTTTCAACGTGAGGTGCGAAAACATACAACTTTCATGGAGGTGACGCCTCACACCCCAACGTTTTGATTGATCTGGTGACAAATTGTTATGGTGTAGTATAGCTGTGACCGGAAGACGGGCTGCGGAATATCTGGGGCACGTGCTCGTCAGGTGGGTATGTTTGAAGCTAAAAGCCTCATGCCATTGTCAGTTCCTTCTTTTCAATGCTACACCTCAGACGTCGCACATTCTTCTCCCTCTGCCCAATCGGGTTGGCATCATAGTCTAGAGATTAACCTAATTGCTATACCAAAACGTTTTCATGAGGTGGATGGGCAGGCGGGCGCAGGTGCGGATGGGGAAAAAGTAGGAACTCATTGCACAGGGGTAACCAACCGGTTATGTTACCAAAATGTTTGTTCATTAGCTATTTTAACTAAAAACGTCAAGAATTCGAGCACACTTCATTAGGTCCCCTCACCAGGCGAACAGTCGTATAGAACAACTGCACCTCCCAGGTGAAGAGTTCAGCAAAATTTTTTAGAAAACCGATCGCGAGTAGAAAATGTTGCCTAAAATATTGGGAAAGTCACTGTTCACGAAATGCATACCTGGAATTCTGGTTTCGAGGGCCCATTTACCTAACAAACCTCCAGTAAAATTCAACAGCCTGAATATCCTCCACATCTAGGTTGGCGCGAAAGGTAACATGTTAGCACCTGTGTGCGAATAAACTCCTATTTAGAAGTGCTGAAAAAGTTCTGGAGCTATTCACAAGCCTATTGGAGGTGGTTCTCACTTTCATTGCGTACTATCTATTATCCCTACTCAGTATTGACTGGAATAGTAAAGAGAGTAAAAATAAAAGCAAAGCTGTGCCGTTGAAAAAAAAGTAAAAGAGAAAATACAAGTTCAGAATGCAACAGACTTCCATATCTTCCATATTATTCGATGAAGTTCGGAAGAGTAGTGAACACCCTAAAACAAGTTAAAGATCCCCAATAAACTCAAAAACAAGTTGAAACTGTTGAAAAACTTTAAATGCAACCCGATTAAAAAACACTTAAATTTTAGATGCCAAAGAGGCATAAGATAATGCCTTTAGTCCAATTTGCGATCATTGTAGCATAATAGCATAAATAGGTGGAAAAAACTGACGAAGTTTTATGATGCGAGTCGAAGTCTTTGGCAATAGACTATCTATCAACCAAAAGAAACGAAATACCATCCTAGAATGACAGCAAACTGCCTACCTATCTCAGTAGGTACTTAATATTTAAAGACATCATCAGGAGCTAAGAATGCATTCAATTAACATGAAAAGGTTTATACACACCTTGATCGTAACTTCGCAAAACAGACTGACATCTACCATTGCAACAAATTCAACAATGCACCTGATTTGTACACACCTTGATGGCGCAGATGTCACGAACACCTTTTTGCATCAGAGAAGTCAAACCGAAAAAAAAATGCAACACTAAGCAACAACACCAAAAAAGCGGTGCTCTTCCAGAGAACGGTTACCCTGGCTGCGAACCGCGAACGGAGCTGCGTTCGTGCCCCATATTGCGTACGCACCACTATGCACTCTACCAACGAATATCACAGAAACTCGAAGACTTGTGATAGAAACATGCAACTTTTTTCCATCATTCAATTCAGAATGACAAATAATGTCCCATGCAAAATTTCAGCTCAATTGAGCGAAGGAAAGTGCACTTGTTTGGTGGGCCATTGTTCTCTACAATCTTTGAGTAGCGCATCATAGAAACTCGAAAGCTTGTAATGGAAACACGCAACTTTTTTCTTCAATCACTCAACACAGAATATCAAGCTCATACTACTGCTGCTATTCTTATCGTTGTTGTTATTACTGTTATCGTTAAGCCAAATTTCACTTCTTTCGCAACAAGCATGGCATTTATCCAATGACCTTTTGAAAACAATACGACTCAGTGGGTAGGCATTGTTATACGGGGTCCTTCTGTTGACTGTTAGGTGTGTCCGTAAGTCACACGCATTCTTTCACTCGCTCAGTTCATATTTTGACATCCTGCGTTGAGTGATTGAAAAAAAGTTGCACCTTTCCATCACAAGTTTTCGACTTTCTGTGATATTCGTTTGCAGAGTGCAGAGTATTGTAGTGGTGCGAACGCAACGTGGGGCATGAGCTCAACTCTGTTGGCGGTTCGCAGCGAAGTTTACCGCGAAGGGAATTTTTGGAAGAAGCCTTCACGTGACCCATTCAAAGTCAAGAATGATTCTAAAGGTGGCGAAGAGTTTAAAGATAGAGTTGGTGGTTTTCTGCAAAATGTAGAATACAGCACACGGGCAAGCAATGCGAATCGAAAGGATTGCGCGTGAACTCGTTCATTCGCCATTTTGCAAGGTTGAGTAAAACGTTTTTGGATGTTGCAACTCTTGGAACTTTCAATTGAGCCTGTGCTATATATCATCCGGAAGAGCACAAAGGCGTGCATAAAACAGGACTTACAGGTTGTAGCCTTTTACACCACTCTGAAGAAATAACCATTCGACGAGTAAAAGCATGGCTGCTCACATTCAACAGTCGCGACTTCCAAACGCCGTGGAACAGTAGACCATCAAACTTAGCGAGATGGATTTCGAAACTTTCAAAACTTTTGCGCACGAACGCACAACCCAGCTGGCCAAATGCCTAAAATGGACGGCCTAATTTTGAGAATTCGGCCAGTTGGACCTTGAATTAAGAGAAATTCGCTCTAAAAAACCAGGTGTACAGACGAGCAGAACTTAACAGAATGTCTGCAACACTAACGCAGCCTTACCCTGGTACAACAGATGCTCGCAGTGAAATCACACACCCAGTTTGAAAGACATGCAGCAAAGAGTGGGCTCCTTTTAACTTCTTATGCGATGAAACTCTGTAACACGATGATCAGTGAGACGAAACTGTCCGAATCTCCCATAACTTAGACATACAACCGTCTAACTGCTTCTCGTTTGCAAACCTCTTCAACCGTGTTCACATCCAACATAAATGACGTTATACTCTATGAGCGAACAATTTGCAAAAGACCATCAATCGGAAAGAAACAGTAGCAGGCGGTCGACGATCCCATCACACGTTATTACATCCACCAAAGCCTGCTGTATGCTCTTTGTTTCGCGGGCTGCAACCACATGATAGACATAAATCACCACAAAGCGCTGTTCCAAACTATTAAATAGCACAGGAACGATGTAATGAAAAAAGCGACAGCGCATGCTCATCTACTACTGGATATGTCCCAATTTTATCGCCCACAGAACAAATGGCAACCATACGTCCTTGCCATGGCTATCACCTCACAACTTTTCGGAAGCAACATAACACATGACGTGTTTTAACCCAGTTTCGTTCCGTCCGAAGTCGTTGCGGATTTCGGATGAAAAACCACCTCGGTAACGCCAACATGTAAGCATTCGAATCAACATAGTGACCGAAATATTGCCGAATAAAAAGACGTTCGCTTGACCGCAACCGACCAACATTAGTCTCTCGATGAAACGACCGATGCACGTTTGCCTGCTATCAAAATTTCTCAGAAATCCAAAACCTTTGGAGGAAAGATGAACGACTGAAAACGGCGCAAGAAAAAAAACCAGCAGTAACAACTTTCATTCCATTCAACTCAAGAAAAGATTCTCCACGACAGTGTCGAGGCAACCAAACTATGTAACGTCGACACTTCACTACTTTTAGCTCAACGAAGAGACCAGACCTCCTTCAGTTACCCATTAAGAAACTATTAGACATGACAGATTGCACAGATTTACCTCATTATTTGAGGACGACGGTGGATGAATTGTCAGCAATGAAATGTTCGCCCTGAGATAAAACAAGACGGATTGATAAAGTTTTAATGCAACGAACGACACCAAATCACATATCACAGTACAACGTGCAGACATCACTCAACGTAATATTCGGGAAGGTATTATATCCCATCAGTAATGAGAAGGTAGCCTCAAAAAGCCGTTACTCTTTTATTGAAATTGTGTACTGAACCTTCTCGGAGTGGGCGAATTTACAGACGCCATTACTGGACAGCTACCGATGCAAGCGTAAGTAGATGACACAGAAATGTGTGACCGGAGCATGCCACATCAACCGACCTACGACACCATGATCGAGTATATCACTTTAGATGTTCCTTGATTATTTCCCTTTCAACACCTGAGGACCACAAAGGCTAAGAATACATGTGCAGTTACACAAATATAAATATATACATCTTCCAGTACTCTTAATCCAGAACAAAGTCGGCTCATTTCACAATTAAAAGGCATTAACTCATTTTAACAAAAGTTTCCACACAGAAAAAAAGCAGTTGCATCACACCATATTCCCTAGAAAATTTACTCAACGACGCATATTCAAGACCTGCAACTAGTGCTGCCAGACTCGCCGCATGTTGTAAACCTCGGATTGCCGGGAAGGGTGGGTAGGCCTTGAATTCCCCCTGGGATCTGCGCTTGCAAAACGCCAGACAGCTTTGAACTCTAACCCGATGAAGCAATTGCTTCCAGCAAAGTTGTTTTCTAAAAGCATGTAACTAGTAAAAAGGCTTTCCAGTGAAAAATACCTGAAAAGTCGTTATAAGCAATCCAACGCACATTAACAATAATTACTGTCACCATTCGATAACTGTCGAAAACTTCGCCCGCAAACATACATGACATTTTCCTAGCCTAAGTTACACCAACAAAATGTTTTACGAAAATAAACACATTGCAAACATGACCCCTATATTGCAGGAGGAGCAGTGATAAATGACAACAGGAAACACATTCAAGTAGCTTAAGTTAGACAGGCTAGCCGTGCCACTGGGTTCGAGTAAGTCTGCCTGCCAGGTGAATAGTTACCCGCATAAAGCGGCAAGATATACTTCAATGTTTTTCCTAAACTAGCTTTTAACGCGAAACATGCGACGTAAGTTTTCAAAATATGCACAGTTTGCCCAATAATTCGAGCGACTTCCCACATCAGTACATAGGATTTCTATGGCAGACAAGCGCACCAAAGCACCTGGCACAATAAGCACCTTCGCATTCTGCTCACCGCAGAAAACGATTCAGTTACCAATAACTAATTAAACCTGCAGACTATTGCGCTCATTTGACTAATCTGATCCAAATACAAATCTTCTATGAAGGATCCGTTCCCTATCACCTGCTCGTTATAAAATGCAACTCGATCGGTGTTAAGTACAAGATGCATGCAATTTTTTGGAACCTTTCTGCGCCTACGACTCGTCCAGAAGTTCATAGCTTAGTGTAAATGTTGTTATGGGATGTCATTCTATGGGGTGGATTATAAAAACTAAATTTCGTTACTTCAGCTTCACTGGTTCGTGAGTTGAAACAACCGAACAACCGGACACACGAGAAAGACAGGTAAAACATGTTGGCTGCACACTCTCCTCTTACACTTTTTGCAAAAAATTGCAAAAGTGAATAGAAAGCAATGCTTCTGAGGTGCACTGCTATGGCCGTTTTGCAATAATGCAAAAGTTTGGGACGGAAAGAGAAGTCCCCCTTTTATTAAGCATTACCGAGTGTTCCAAAATGACAGCACCAGAAATCGATGACTTTGGTGACGGCGATGAGGAAAAGGATCATTCAGTAAAATATCACTGAGAAGATAGACAGAAGCAAGGTTTCAAAAATGTGATAGCACAATGTGAATTCGTCCAGTCGTTTTTGATGTTCAAACCCCCGCTAAACACGCACGATGTAGAAAACAAACTAGACTATGCAGGCAAGCAGGTGGATCGGAAGCAAATACGAGGAATGACTTACGACCACTAGGTTTGGAAGGAATTATCAATCCCGAAGAAGGCATATAGCAGAGGGAAAAATCCTCTCTGGCGTGGCAAGAAATGGCTCAATGCCGAGGTTTTGGCACAAGAAACCTACCGACGAATTGCGTCCGACGAACAACTACACCGCCACTGAGTTAAGTCAAGCGGCATGATAACTGAGAATTTCTTTGGACTGTCTTGTTCTGCCCAGCGCTGCCGGCGAGAAAATGCAACACTTAAGTATCGAAGCGTCACACAGAATGCATGACATTTCATCCAGCTGCGTTATGATCACTGCAACAGCGCTCAGTAGCCAAGGCACATCAATGTTCTCCTCCTGTATTCTATCACTGTCCATCAAAGCCAATATTCTAACCCCATTGATATAGGCAACTGGCCGAAATACAACCTGTCTGCCAAGTGCTGCAAAGAGAGTTCAGAGTAGAAGCCTGTTGATGTCTTCCAATGACGACTCGCTTTCTGTAGTCGCAAGCGGAACTTCGTATTTTGAATAGCCTGGAGATAAGCTTCCAGAGCAAATGACCCGGTGTATCTGGTCCAAAACAGTATACCAGTCTCAACAACTTTTGGAAAGCTTAGACTTCGTGCACACGCCCACGCAGGTCAAGACAACCGAGTTCTCATGTCGTTCCTGTTAGTGGAAAGTAAAGTTGTCCTATATGTGAGAAATGAAGAAACTGATGGTAGCTCGCACGGATTTTCACAGTAGCTTGTGCGATTTTCAAGAGAAGCGTTAACTGGCTATAAGGACTAGTGTTAAATAGAAATGGGTCTGCATTAAACGGCTATCCAGAAAAACCCGAGCGCCCTGGAGCCATCAAATAGAAAGTGAACTTGTTGCATCGAACATAGTTGGATACTCACAAGTTGAACAGCTAGATGACATGCCGTGTGGAAGCCAAAACCTATCCGCCATACTGCGTAAGCGAACACCACGAAACTTCTCAACACCCCCCCCCCTACAAAATCACTGTGCCAGAAGCACATCGGGGTACTGCATCTCCCTATGACGAACTTGTGCCAGCGTGGGCATCACTACATGTTCGGACTGCTTCCTGCTGATTTTTCGAAGGTGAACTCGAAGCCGACCTAAACTGGCGGGACGCCTCCTTCCATGATCACTCTACCCTTACATTTCTATGCAAATCTTCCCATAGGCTCAGTCCAAGTGACGCAGTTCGACAGGCGACAATAAAAGATCTTGTTTCACTGAGCAAGCTCGTAACTAAATATTCAACTGCCGCGCCCCACTTTTATCCCGAAAAAGTATTACAAATCAATGCTGCAATGTTCAACTACATCTAAGCTTCCAATCCTGAATGAGGACCAGACGGCTGCGACCATCTTCATTATTTCCAGCTTGTATAAATAAAACGTATGGAACTCTTTCTCTCTCTATCCTCTCTACCTTCTCTCTCTCTCTCTCTCTCTCCCCCCTCAACAAAAAATACGTGGTAGCAGATTAAAAAAAACGAGAAAAAACTTCAATTCATCTTATCATACAGTCCATATTATAAAATTTACCTCGCCAGAAACGGACACGATACAGTATTTAGCTTTAGGCCAACCCAGTGCTACTTTGGAAGTATCTTGTTACCATATCCCTCTTCTCCTTTTGAAATCAGAGGCACCTCATCATCTGATCTCAAAAACATCAGTGAATATTGCCAGTTGATCCTTTCATCGTGAACCCACTCATGCCGCTCCTTAGGTTGATGGTAATAGAAGGCACAAAAACATTAGTTAATCAACCGCCAGCCAGATTATCTCAACTGGTAGATAATATGCAGAGACAATTCCGTAAAACTTCATCAACGCATGTGGTAAAAAATGGCATTCCATTTGGGCTTCCCTTCTATTGCACTTACCGAAATGGCACTGCAGCAGAGAAATGCCGTCGGCAAACCATAGACATATAGTCGGATGGGGATGTGAAGATGAGTGAAGGAAGAGGAGGAAAGTCAACTGAAGAAAGCAGGTTGATCAGCTCATTTAAGAAAGAAGTGCTAATAAATTAACAGGGCTTCAAGTTATGTCTTTGATAAATCCACAGTTGCGCTGCAACACATAACAATTTTCACCTACAAGTTCAAACAAAGACTCTTCCACAAGCACCACAGAACTCATTCGTCAGCTGCGCAAATGTCACTCGCACCCTTCTCAGTAACCATTTCTTTACCTAGGACCCCTTCACTTTAACTTATATGAGCGAAATTAAACCTTTCATATTACCTACTTCAATTTCACGAGTAAAGAGACCACTGCCTTATGCTCAAGTATGCAGAGAGCATACGAAACTTGGAAAACCCAACTGTACCCTCTACAAGGGTAAACTAACCACTCAGCCAGACTCCATCCGTTAATATCATAGCGGAAAATGATAAGAGAAGAAAGAACCATGACTATGGCCCATACTGTAAATTAACTCGTCTACATCTAATTGGCTGGACCACTTCCAATCAACTAGTCGTGGTGCAGTAGTTAATACGGCGGAAGTTTAACATGTTCGTCTTCGCGCGATCGCTTTGAGCTTGCACCTAGTTTCACATTGTCTTTCGGTGCCTCATCATAGCATGAGAACTGCCCAACCACGTCAACCCTTCATGGCAGCACAGTTGATAATTGACGCCAGTGATCGAGAGTAGTCTTTGGCTGCGAAATTAGAAAATCAAAGACGACAAAGAACCAAGCTTCACTGAATTTTATGGTGCAAAATCTGGTTGATGAAAGCCATACTATCCGTGATCGGCTCATAATTTACAATACGATTAATACCTCCGGAATGATAAACCTTCAATACAAAAAAGCTATCAAGCGCAACGCTTGCATACGTGACTGAAAGGTAGATGAATATGCTGGAAGAGCGCTGAAACGCATAATAATCCACCCGCGTTAAGGTTTGCAGTTGGAAGATAACCAAGTCAGGCCTTCATATAAACCGTCGCCTGTTGTCGCACAAGACGGTTGCACATACCAGTTTCGATCGCGTATTCGAGTTAGGCCTAATTTGTCCTGAATTTCGTGCGGCTTCATTGCTGAAAGTACATAATCTTTGCAAGTAATAACAGAGAGAATGAGCATTTAAGAGCCAAGCTGTCAACCTCGTATCAACCTGCTTGCAACAGCGTCACCACCAGGCGGAGTAACCAGTGCAAGTATTATTGGAAGGATTCTCGCAGGGGAGGGCCAAAGATCGAAACTCTGCAAACTTTGCACTCCGTCTATAGCATTAAACAATTTATTAGCTCAACCAGCTACCTCAGCGTAAGCGGCAGTATACACGACAGGACTCATAGCTTCTATACACTGTGGATGAGATCAAATCGAAAAGAAAAAATTAGCGGATTTTGAAAAGAAATATAGGTATTCACTAGTCTTTAAGCCCTACTCAGGAACAGGGCCTTCTAAAATGCAAGGATAGTTGACAGCAGAGAAATGAAGACTTCTCCGAATATCGGCTCCTCTCTCTCATCCTCCACTTCCTGCTAGTCTCCTTTCTGTCCTTTCTCCCTCCCTCTCCTGGACAGCTAGGATAAAATAACCTTGCCTCAAAAAAAAAAACGTTATCACCAGTACCCTCGTTTCAGCCATAATGATTTTTTTCACTTACCTCAACTTACACTCTGGCTAATCGAAAACAAAAACACTTTACCCACTAAACCCACCCTTGCCTAGACGTTGCGGAAAGTCTATAACCTACAGCTTAAATCGAGGAAATATGGCATATTTTCCTGTTGTGAAACCAAGCTTCACCTGAATTTTTTCTACGCTGCAATACTCCCATATTACTTCAACGGTTAAAGAAAGCAACACAATAGCTTCTTCTCGCTTAATCTATCATGCAGCACGTTAAAAGTAGGTAAAAATTAGTCTCTATTGGCAAGGTGAAAAAAATTTATGACCCGAACACGAAGAACAAATAACCTTCAGAAAGATCCTGCTTATTGGCGAACACTAAAATGATGGCGTCCCTCATTTCGCGATCGTTGATAATCCTGTGCAACTCTTGCCGTGCTTCGTCAACCCTTTCGCGGTCAGCTGCGTCGACAACGAATATGAGCGCCTGAGTACCGGTGTAATAGTGCCGCCATAAAGGACGAATCTTGTCTTGGCCACCAACGTCCTATGAGCGGGCAAAACTTCGAACACAAATCTTTGTTTCTTTCTCGAAACGGTGTCAGCTTCGGTCAGTAAAGTTATACAACGGCTAAGTGCTTTTAGGCAATTTTCCCACACAGCTGCTAGCTGCAATCGCATCTTGCAAAATATGGCTCGGTGATCCGTGATTAATGCGCTTTCTATATGAACACAAAAAAGAAAAGGCGAAGTAAAAAAACCTCGAATCAAATTCTCCATGGATTGGCATTGGCTAACAATATTTAATATAACTTTTGGTACGTTGCCTTTGGAAACTCCAAAGCGCACCCTCTTTAGGGCGCTAGTCAGCACACAGATTTGAAATGACTATTCCCAACTCTTCGAAATAACTGTAGCACTATGCGTTTTTAAAGAAAAAAAAAATACAGCTAAAGTACAGAAAATGAATCTAAATTGGAAAGTAGGGAAACAAAACTCACCCAAACATTAAATTTAACGTTCTTGTAGGTCACAGTTTCCACGTTGAAGCCGACAGTGGGAATTGTAGTCACTGACTGACCAAGTTTCAGCTTGTAAAGAATAGCTGTAAACAGAGTGCTGATAAACGGTCGAACCCCACATGCAAAAGCGCATTACTTCTTATACATCTTTGGCGAAATCACTTTCCACACGAAATTAAATCACCTCAAAGGCGTAATACGCTTTCAAATTTAAGCACGAAAGTAACAAAAAATTGCAATAATGTTTCCCAGTCTTTAACACTATCACAAGTGGCACTCAGTTTTTACGCCAATGATAAACCTCGGAAAGAATAAAATCTTGATGAAGTGAAACAATAAGCCGGTCTGATAAGCGCACTTATGCATCTAGGTGCACCATTTTCTTGATTCTTATTCGCTGAAATGCCTTCTAAATCTCAAGCTGTCCACCAGCACACAAAACACAAATCGCGCTTTTTGTGCTTGCATAAAGAACAGCTGCTATTAAGTTCTATGCATCTGACGCTTCTAATGCATCAGAAATTAATGCACGTTTTAAAGTCAGCAGACAGGGCAAGAATCTCAGCTTTGTCAAGCAGGTGCTTGTGCTTTTTACGTGGTTGTTCGTCATCTCCCTCATCAGTGCCCTTCGTTCAGCTGAGTTGTTTCTCTCCATCGTTCACTCATTGCATATACAAAATTCCTTTCCTGACCCCTATTTCCTATCCTGAATAGAATGTTCTGATATTACATATAAGTCACCTCTAATCCCCCTTTCTATCCAACAGCAATTCAGTTGCAAATATACTTTTGACATGAACGCCATGTGGTGCATAGTGACTTTCATTATAAGCGCATTCAACATTTAGACAATCAACTTTTGTTGTCCACTGACTCAATATTCGTGGTCTCGAGGTGTAAATACAGATCAACGCTTAGATCACCACTAAATCTAACTCTGCATTGAACTATCTGAAAAAGCTTCGATGGCTTCAGACAATGCGTTCAGACCCCTTCAGCATCAATTACTGAAATGCTAACGCAGATCCATCCTAACATAATGTTGTTCCTTTGTTTAGTAACTGCTGCAGGGTCAGCATATTTCCTTTAGATATACATACAACTCACTGAAAACTTTCAAAATTATTTTACTTGCTCTGGATTACAAAAAGTCATAGAATCAATGGAAGTGTCTGATCACAAATTTCTATAAACATTTCGGCTGCATCTAGCGCAATACTGATGAGCTTTTCAATGTAGTATTGTGCTACAAAACAGTGAGTGATTTCACAGTTAACGAGTTCAATGAATTGTTTCTATTAGCGCCGTGCCGCCCATGAAGCTCTCACCAATTTCAACTGCCCATGAAGCTCTCACCAGCTTCATGGGCGGCAAAATCTTTAAACCAAGTGCTGTTTCCTCTAATCATTACACTATACGGTTGTTGTGTCTGGAACACATTGCCGCCATTTGTCGCTAACGCAAAAGGTGTCTCCATCATCATCACTTATGTCTGTTGGATCTTCATAAAATTATGAGTCTCGGTTACTAATAATTTGCATTGTCCACGTTTTTAATGTTCGACATGTTTGACTTCAAGTGTTCCAATCGACTGCTTCATGGTTAAGGAAAAGAAGACTTTCATAAAATTTTCGGATTCCTTAGAAGTGGGTCCAGTAAAACAATAAAGATCAAAAATTCACGAAAGCTTTGAAAAACCATATAGAACCACAACTTTTGACTCCTACTCCAATTTGAGTTGGACTACTCCTCGCCACTTCAAGCTTTGAGTTCCAACGAACAAAGAAGCGATCTATGACACACGGTTAATTATGAGGTTCGATAAACCCCACGTTCACTAACAATGTGCGTAACCACATCAACGAATGCAAAGTCGCAGAAGTTTCAGAAAGCTGGGGATAAGGCATGAGGTTACGCCCTTACGTATCACATACAGTTCTAAGAACGTTCTACACGCGGCAACCATTTTATAATTTAGAAGTAGCCAATCGCCGTAAGTTTTCACAGAGCGCTTTATAGCTGCCAACGATGCGAAGGCATCATAAATGTTCCATCAGACGGCCCACCACTGGAAAACCCACTCACATCACTAACACGTTCGGTATATTCTTCTAACTCGGAACAATTTTATGTGAGGATGTCAGTGCAACATGTACTACATCAGAAGAGTTCTCTATCACGGTCAACAAAAAAAAAGAGAGAGAAAGAAAGTAGCTTACTAGTTTTTCCAGCCGCATCCAGCCCCAACATTAGAATCCGCATTTCGCGCTTTCCAAATATTTTAGACAGCAATTTTCCCATGGTAGAGTTGTCGGCGGCTCGCTGAGTACGCGAATCGACAACCAATCAAGCTGGATGCGCAACCCGCGCTAACACCACCTCTACCTTGCCTTTTTCACACTTCTTTCTTGCATTAACGAGTCTTCAACATACAAAACCTGCAATCAACAACAACTTTAAATCTCACCCTGCTTGCAATGCGCAAAACGCTCGCAGGATTGATAGTACATCCCTTCAGTGAACCAATTCTTATCACGTAAGAGGTAGAAAAACTTCGAGAAACGATTAAATATGCAGAAGGTATTCAACACTGGAAAAGTGGAAAAGGGATGGAAAGACTAAAACAAAGACAAAGACAGAGATATGAGAAAATAGCGTGCAGGGAGAGTAATGGCCAGGGTGAGCAGAGGAAGGATGTGGCAAGGGGAAGGATTGGGAGGAGGTGAAGTGGGTTGAGGGAGGTATATGGAGAGACTGCAGTTATAAAATGAAATTCATAACTTGCAGGGTATGCATCATATAATAAACACTTACTGCACAAAGGCAGAAATAGATCACACTTCACTGTGACCTCGCTGGGCGGTGAAAATGCAAGTTAAGGAGGATTAAAATGTATCATGTGAAGAATGCGACTTTGCACATTTGTCACCACAACATAATTGCCTCCCGCCTTTTCTTTGTTGGAGCCCCTGCGTAGGATATATTCTGTCTCTTGTCGGACCACAGACATTTGAAACCTCTCTTGCCACCTTCCTTGTTGAAGCCTTTAAACCTCAACTTTTTATAAGTTTTTTTCTGCCCGATTGGGAGCGATACAGCAGAAGTCTTCTTCCAACAGAAAAAATGCACCTTTCAATAGAGTGCACCAGGAAAAATAAACACAGCTCTTGCCTTCCCGCTGACATTTGAAACCATTTTCCACTGTAAATACAGATGTCTTTTCGCCGACCAGTACGCAGATGAAACGGTGCAAAGCAAAGCCTATCAGAATGACTCAACGAACATAGCAGTCTCTTATTACGCCATCTTCATTCCGGTTCGTTTTTTGTAATATATCGGTTCGTTTGATACAATACACTTATGTGCGTCCATTTCCAGATATCAAAGATGGTATTAGTTTTCACTCTTCACCTTCAAATGTGAGCTATCAATCTGAACTGACATATAGTAAGTCCACTATATGGCGTGTTCGCAAACTGAAGGCGAGGAAAGTAGATTCGAGAAACAGTCATATTCATAGCGGAACACACGAAAAGATGCACCTCCATCAAACTGCACTGAATATATATTAGCTCTCCCCACTCTCGTATATACACATATTGGGAACGCGGACATATATGCGTGTATAAACGCAAATATATATATATATATATATATATATTATCTTTATGTATGCACGGGTAACCCGAAAGTTCCTGCACAAAAAATACTTTACCATAAAACGATAACGACTTTGGTTGACAGAAATTTATGGTCACAAGGACAGCGATTGGGTATTTTTATTGAGAATTCCACACTGCCGTCATCTTCCTTGGTGCAGGCTTGCAATCGGACGCACAAAAGGAGTAAAGAAGAGCTTAATGGGTTATCCTCTACTCGAGGCGGTATCTAAAAAGCCATTGCCTAACACAGTTTTCTTTAAAACCATAATGCACGAATGACGCTTGATGAGATGACGAAACGTTCTAGTGGAAGGCAGACAAATGAGCCAATCGGAGTCACCCATAGTGACGCTTTGTGATCGCGTCATCAGCACACGCTAAGCAAGAATAAATCTGTACCCTGGCGATGCAACATTCCACTCGCCACAGTCTGCTGCTTCAGGCGTTTCAAGTACATCGATCTGCGGTACGCTCAAGGTGTTTGATGATAGGGCCGATGCTGAAAGAGGTAGCAGTCCCATCTCTTAACATATGGGTAAGCTGAAGCCTGTTTGAAGCCATATTCCATTTGAAAGTATGTGTAACAGCAAAACCTGCCAAGTTTACTGTGACATACATAAAAGATGGTATAACTATACTCTCCGTTCCCAAAACAACTTCGACTCAACACTCACTTGTATTCTCCTTTCCCATGAATACAAGGTGGTGAAACACTGACTCGTCGCACGTCGACCTCATACCTTTTAAAGAAAGCGTCGACAATCTGTCATACCCTCTATCGAAGTATTCCTTAACCAAGCAAATGTAGCAAAAAATAAGTAGAAGCAAACCTGTTAAAGCTTATCCTCCCTCGTTATAGCAAATGTGGATTCAGGTTCGACGTGACTTGTCAAGCCAATAGGTGAGGACAAGACTGCTTGGGGAGAATTCGGATAAACTCACTAGGGTCTGGTAAGTAGACCGCAAGGGCAGGAAGTAGGAGTGCAACGCCTTTTAAAAAGATAAGGTAAATGGCGAAACGACAGCAAGACAAGATGCCGTTCTTTTTTCCTGTGGTATCTGCGTGACGTGGCATTATTCATCTTGCAATAAGAAAAGAAATCGAGAACTATCCAACCCCCCCCCCCCCCCCCCCCCCCCCCCCCCTCGCTCCCCTCCCCTCAAAATTGGCTTAGTAACTACAACTCTGAGAAAGTGTAGGCAAACATATCAAGCACATATACATAAAACCCAATCTAGATACTTACATATGTCAGAGGCATCAAAGAACAATTCAAAACGTGTTTACAAATGTCAATGTTGAACTACCACGACGAAATGCTGCGTCACATTGGCCCAGAGCCTTTATGCCTAAAATAAAAAAATTCATAAAATGAACGGCGTCCGTGTTTTCATTTTGAATTTATTACTACCTTTGGGGTAAAGTTGCGCGCAGAATCCTTCATTACTGAACAGGATCACTCAACATTTATGATATATGGAAAGAGTAGTTGTCCCACGATTCAGTGCATAACGTCTCGTATACAGCTCTTCCCAGAAGCAAACGTCGAACAAATTTAAACGGCAAGATCGCAGAAGAAACTTTGCAGCCATATTTCTGATAACGAGGTAGTGGCTCGCTTTGCTTTTGGATTGATCCAACGTCCACTTCCTGGTTTTTCCAGGGAAGGGAATCATAATAAACAGGTAGCACGTAGAAGGAATTTTTTTTGCTTCCGTCATCAGGCGTCATCGTGAATTAATCCCAGCCTCAAATTTTTCATGCATCTTTCTCACTAGGAGATCTTCATATAACACAATAACAATCAGGTCTGATCCTCGTCTACGAAAAAGGATATCGAGATAATTGAGAGAGTTCAACGGCGCTTCAATAAGGCAGCTTTTAGAAAAGCGTTCCACGGACCATTTCAACCTATTATGAGCAGCGGCTTTGTATTTTTGACTTGAAACCTCTGTGGTATCGCGGAGGTCAGTTCGATTTACATTTATGCTTTAAGATCGCTAAAGGTTTCTCAGGCATTCCGTTCGAGAGCATTTTCTCCTTCATAAAGTTTGCATTGCGCTTGAGGCTTCAGCCTCTTCAAATTGGAAGGAAATCAACTAATCGAACTTATGTGCTCAATCCTTTTGCTTATCGTGTTGTTCCCATCTGGAACTGTTTTATATATATATATATATATATATATATATACCAATCTTTCGTTTTGATTATTATTACCCAGTTACCCAATTATAAGTAGATGGTGCCGATAACAATGTTGGATGTGGGGGGTACAAGGAACTGCGGGCAGTTATTCGGAGTGATTTTCATGAGCAGCTTGTGGGTGCATTTTGGCAGACGGTCATACGGATGATTTGTGCACCGGCGGAAGAGGTGGTGGGAAGCGGATTATCAACGATTGCGGGAATGCAACTCGAGCACAACAGGCATAATTCGAACTCATTCGAGGAGGCTGAGGAAAAACCACTTTGCGAGCGATCTTTGGTGCTCGTTGGAATCGTGGTACTTACCGATGTCCCCATCTGGAAAAAGAAAAAAGAAATAATGTCGACTGTGGAACAATGCTGAACATTTTTGACATAATCGATTCTCATTTTGTTCCTCAATTGCAAGAAGGCAGGAAAAGACCGATAAAAGTTATGTTTGCAACTACCGCTTAATGTCATGCGTCGAGTCTATATTTGGAATAGACCTCATTCCACTACTCTTTTTTACTTCAACGTGGTTGCGTGTTACTTTTTTCTTGCTTCATTGATTTCCGACATTTTGGCTTTGCTCGAAATATGGCAAGCAAGATTAGAGCTACAACGAGGTGGAGCACCAATGCACACGGTCATTGAAACTCTGATTTTTCTGAATGGAACCTCATCACGCTTCATCAAATTTGAGCAGTAACCTCAGTGAAGACCAAATTTAAAGCCCAGGGACTATTGAATGGTTGCAGTGGAGGAAGAGGTTTTCGTTGGCGAGTAATTCGGAGCGTGACCAGACTGAGAGGAACAATAATATCCATATGCGATGCGCTTTGTCATTTTTGCATCTTCAAGGCCTAATTCTAAGCGCCTACAGCATCTGATCGACATTCTGGAACACGGCTGAGCCATTTTGTGCAGTGTTGAAGTTGTGAACTCCGAAAACTCGAAGATTCGTAAAATTGCGAGGATTATTTCATCCGAAAGTATGTATTAGGCTGCGTTCTTCTATGGTCCAACACTTTTTTTAAGTCCTACCTAAGGGAAGGATATGGAGGGTTCCCTCCTTCCTAGATGCCAAGATAATGGATTCCTTTCATCCTTTGAACTGTTCGGCGTGATGAAGAAAAGCTGAAGCTGAAGCGTTATTTAACTACTTCAACAATAGTCTGCATTAAAAAAAAGTGTATCAAAGCAGACGTCGAGATGTTAAAAGTGTTAAATATTTATTTGGTAGAAGCAATCAATTCTGGATATGGAACTCAATTTTGTGCAGTGCCGTAACACTCCGTGAGCAAATTTTTTTATTTTCAAAGGAAACTAAGAGATGTAATGTATATTATTATGAATACTGAGGAATTAAAACTGCCAAATAAAAATGCGCAACGAGCTGAGCCTTCAAATCGGAAGAAATCCTTGATATACAAATAGGTCAAATGATTCTCAAATTAAGACCGTGAAAGGAATCAATTCCTCAAGAAATTTTCGGAGATCCCTTTCGGATTTCTGAGCCGGTGTAGGCCCATTCGATCAAGGTTGACATCTCGAAACTGCTTCTATTTCTTTTATTTTTTGCTACGGTGCATAGCTCCTAAGTTACGACCAGTTGAAAAAAATCATTCCCTATGTGCAGGCCTTTTCTCTCTGTCTCTCTTATACATATATATATATGCGTTCGAAGCCGTCGTCATTTTAAATTTGCATATATACGTGCGTAAAGATTTAAATATAGATGGGTTAAGAGCTCTTACCTAGAGTACTCTGCTTCGATCGAATAAGACCAGAGAAAAAAGGAGGCATATTATCGAATATGAGAGATTTTTGAATCGAGAGGAGCCTTATGCTTAACTTTTTCGCGGAGAGGGTATATTCGCAAAAAATCTCACTCTAGTATCGACCTAATATCTCTGTAAGAAGTATTACATAGTGAAGGAGGTCCACAATAAGGGAAGGGGTGGGGGGGGGGGGGGGGGGGGGGGGGGGTGAGAGGTTGGTTGTACTTCGAATAACAAACATTAATATTTGCAGTTGTCTGTGTCCCTGTGCCCTCCGGCTGATTATTTGTATGTTTAGCCAGCATTCAGTCAGTCAGTTATTCACTTTGTCGCCTCGCCAGCGGCATTTTTCACATCTGATGTGACGTCATTCAATGACCGGTGATTCAGCTATTTACGCACTCAAATATAATATTTCTGTTGGCCGCTGACGCATTCCGAGTTCACATTTTCAGTCGCTCATTTCCCAAACGATTATTGATATTTAAGCAGAACCGGTTTCACACATGCAGCCTTTGTTTGAATCCATCACTTTTGACGCATTCTCGATCCTATTCGATCATGTCTATGCGTAAACTCGGGGATCCCCTCCTGAAGATGGAATTCATTGAAGAATAAGTCTCTCTTACCCATGGAATTAGGGGAATATTACTCAAAAGCTTCGAAGGGTATTGTTGAAGGAGTAAAGTAGACTAAGAGGGGACCAATTCATCCAGGAATCAAATGTTCATTTGTCTGATAGTGAAGCAAATCAACGAGAAATTTGCGTAATTCGAGAGAACATAGTGCACTGTGCCGAACCAAGCTTAACGTAAAATTCAGAGCAGACGTTACTTCTGAAACGTGTTAAAGCTTTATGCCAGAAGAATTTCTTTAAGATGAGCAAATCAAACGCACTGCAATCACATCGACCGACAAATGATAGTCCATCCCGCCCATTGTTGCCATAAACGGATGATTCAACGGACCAGGTGTGGCGAAATTCCCACTCATTGTCAGCTTGTGAAATGCCTCTGCGAAGTGCACTTCACGTAGGGTTCCCATTCTTATGCATTCCTATTAATGCGCATTTAAGAAGCCAAGTATTATGGCGTTGTGGCTATACATATACATTTGTGTATTTGTATGTTAATATGTGAGGTATGTATAACCGCTGAAGCTGCAGTTTAAGGAATTTGGTCGATATAATACACACCGATCGGTGGCCATTTATGTTAAATTCCAATTTATAGATCGGTGCGGAAGCGGACTTATAAACACTTATAAACATTTGAATATCTCTGGAAATGAGCAAATATTGGGCAGATTGAATCGCATTTTGCGATCGGTTAAGTGGTAGAAGAAATATTTCTTTTAGAGTTCCTTTCGACTAATTAAATGAACGAAAACACTAATAAATATGTTTTACCTATTTTATTGCTTGTTTGCAACTAATCGGATCATGCTAGCTATTGTGATGCGCTTTTCCGTTTCTTTTATTTGTTCTTTCTCGATCTCTCGCACAGTCCGTCCACCTTTCCGATAATTCCTGTAGCGTAGGCGGTGCTGATTCATGTTGGTGTATATTTCGAGGTCGTCATCGAGTGGTGCATATTTGTTGGAGGTGAACCATTGAATGTTTGTTGCCCTTTGCAGCTGTCGACTCGTCAAAGCATTTGTTGCGCTGCAATTTCCCTTTTTTGGCGCCAATGGCATTGAATACTCGTTAATCATTCAAAGCTTGGACTCAGTAAGCCCAATCCACCTTCATGCCACTTCCCCGATGTTTGCTATATTCCTTTGGTGATCTCTAGATCAGTCTAAGCTTTGGTGATCTTCTAGGTTTGCTTGCTAATATTTTTACAGTTAGTTCCGAGAATTCGCTAAAGCTGAGCGTCACAGTGTTGGTTTGTGTTACTCGGCTTTATTCGCAACCTTGCCTCTTCCGTTGACACTTCTAATGCGCTTTCGCGTTACACTCCTCCACCATCGTTCGGATCGTGTCACTTCTTTCTCCCGTAACTTTTTTTCACATTCGTCGCTGTCACATCGATGTGAGCTCGTTGTGTGTTTATATAAGGAACTTCCGTTCGGTCCGTGCTCTCTTCTGAATATCTCTGCACTTCTCGCTGTAGCGAATCATCAAATGAAGCCGCTCTCTATACTGATAGAGAGAGACCGAAGTGCACCAGGTAATACGATGAGCGAACAGCATTAGCAGGTAAATTATGCTCAGAGCTGAATGGAATCGAATAAAAATTACAATGAAAAAGACCTTGAAAGCTTAATAAGAACAACGAAGCACTTTTTGTGTTTAAATGAAACGATAGAGAAAGTGGGAATCAAATGGGGGTGTTCATTCGATATATAGGCACCTGGTATGACAATAAGAAGTGAAGGGGCGGAGTGAGTTATGCGGCATTTATTTATGTCAGAGAGTAATAGAGTAGCCTATTGCTGGCGATATTAAAGAAACGAGGAGCTTATTTTCAAAAAATTGGAAAAGTGGGAGTGATGAAGGTTATTGATTGCTCAGGTACTGAGCGATTGCCGAGTGGAGTTGTTGTAGTTGAGAAAAAAGACAAAACTCGTAGATATGTGTGAAATAATTTACGTGGGCTAGTAACGCAAGAATATTGGAGGATTAAAGGAAAAACATAAAGATAAAATACATCTTGAAAATATAGGGCAAAATATGTCTTCGGTCTTATTGATTCGATCGGATAAGATTCACTCAAATGCAAGGCAGATATGTATCGAGTTAAAATTACTGGAATGAGGCTATGATTCGAAGTCACTACACAGTCAAGCACTTCACTGCTACTAATTTGGCTTCGGCCAAGTTTTCCCACATACGTCTCCAGTGTATGCCGATCGTGCTTTAATGTAAGTGGTGAACAGAAAGATCGGCTTCCTTCCCGATGGAAGAACATGGAGGAAAGAAAGCTTCTAAAAATTTCTGAAAGTAATTGGCTTTCTATGAGGGTTTTGTTCAATTTTTCATTCCTTCTTATGTAGTTGTTCAATGCAGGTGCATCTGTGTATCTGTCTTATTGTTTGCAGTGGCTGGCTGAATTAGACTACGGTCGGAAGACTAACTAAAAAGAATAATAATCAATTAGAAAAATCTGTCTGTTATATGTACAATTCGCCAAGACCATTCAAATATTGCGCTTTCGTTTAATCAGTTGTAAACCACAGAGTGGTAGTTTTTTCTGCAAACTAGTGTAACTTTTTGCTGGAAATTTTATTTCCACTAGGTGCTATATCGGATGCATCCATCCGTTCTTGAATCTGGCGTTTCGCGCAATGGGGAGGGGGAAGGAGGACGAATCATGAAACCGAATCTCACCTTTCCTGGAATTTCTAGTTATACTATGCTTTAATTTATACATTTTAAGAACTTTCTTAAAATTACCGAAGTCAGGTTGGAATCGTTATCAGTGAGTAATTGAGGCACATCTGAAGCAATATAGGAACAATTTACCAATACTGACTTGTGAGAACTCGCTGTTTATCGACTTTCTACGTTCATCATTGCAGCTTCACATCTCAACCATGTATAAGCTTATTCACATGATCTCTACGGTTTAGACAACTGTCTAATGAAAGTTTTTTTGGCGAGGGGAAGTGCAACAAAGAATGCTCCTAGCCAGCAGAAACCGAAACAGACAGAGGGAAGATTAGCGTGTGTATTGACAGTGACACGTGCGTGCCACAAAGTGGGTCGTTTCATTGGCATGTTCTATTGATTCCCATTTTTGCTTCATCACGCAAGCACATATCACTGTCGTTCAACTCCAAAGCTTTAAAGAGGTGGTTTTCCTAACATTCCAACATTAGCGAATTGGTGAATTCATACCTCGTTCAGATACGAGATTAATTTTTAACAGGTTTCGCAATGTTTGAAATGCAAGACTCTTTCGAACCTGTTTTAAGAATCGAACTTAAGTGTGTCTACCGGATCAGATGTAAAGAGTCCTTTTCTATTCAAAGGAAGTGAGACTGAATGTACCATCCTACCTCCTGCCCTTATCAATTTGTGGTGTGTTGCATAAGTCACCGTTTGTCGTAAGTTTGAAAATTGCGTCTGAAATCGCTTTGAACGTCAATTGTCGTTTATTGCTTTGGCAGCTAAATGTGCAGCTGCATTTGTCATGCAAGAGAGCGTTTTGCGTTTTATCACTTGAATACGCAGACTTCAGACAGTGCAAACGTTGAAATAAAACTATTCGACCAAATTTATTAGTTGAGAAAGGCAGGCGAGCGGTGCTGATCAGCAACAATTCCCTATTGGTGCTTTCGGAACAAGATCTATTGTGAACTTTAGCCTGCTGGAGTCATAATCTCCTCATTGCATTTGCTCACTTGACTAGAGGTAGACTTGCTTTTAAATTTGTATTTTCAATGTCTGCACGTCAGTGTTTCTATATTCATTAAAAGAAAGCCTCATAGTGATGGAGGAATATGGATAGAACGTTGTGAGTTTCCTTGTTTCTTTTCTGATGTCTGTATGATAGTAATATTTGAGTAGGTAAAGAATCTGTTTGCCAGCACCTCATATCGTCAAACACGCTAATGCAGGAGCTGAAATCGTCTCCAGGTTTCCAGGTTCTTTAACTTAGGATGAGTGATATAGTTGGAGGTGTTCTGTTTATTTGGCAAATTTACAGCACCGGTGGTAATCGGATGCTGCTGTTGATTGCGTCGAAATAAAACCACAAATCTTTGTTTGCAAACTTTGTATGAGGTTTGATTGAGGCTCACGGTTTAAAGAATACAATCCTGGTGAAGCCCTTCTGGCTGCACCATATAACCTCAGATGAATCTAGAAGTTTAGTACGCAGTGTCGTATATTGCAGGAAGAGCGTTTCATTGCTTATTTTCCTACATGTGCCAAAAAAGTTCTGCGGGTACCATGTTTAAATTCTGCTTCATTTTGTTTACATAATGGTGTTTTGTTAGCTAGACAATCCCGCTCCGGATCTTATTCTCTTTTGCCATTGTAAAGTCACGAATGAGCTGCTAGATAAAATAGCATTAAAGTGCGAATTTTGAATTTTTAGGTGTGAAATTGTATTCAATTGATAAGTTTAGTAGGCTATTGCTAAATTTAATTCTCTTTGTAATACACAAAGCATTCAGGCAGTAGTTCATCTAAATGAAGGTACTTCTTATGATTTAACAGCGTGTAAGTGAAACGTTAGATGTTTCATCGAAACCATTTCATTGCCCTTTTCGATTTCCGCTTAAAGTTTGTTGGTCAGCTATTCGGTGATATAGTTCTGTGATCCTTGCGTGCATCAACCATACAATTTCTCCAAACGCATTAAAATTCTGTACCACGGGCACAACACCTGTGTTACCTTTCGTCTTTTTATGTCAAATGCCCTGTCTGTTGAAACTTTTTGCTACTATTGTTGTAAATATTTGTTACTAAATATTTGTTACAAGTATAAACTGTAAGTGTTACTCCAAATATTATTGCTGCAAACACTCGCAATTTCTCACTCCAAATAAGTATTCTTATACTCATACTCTAATTGCAGTCCAGGCTGTTGTTATAAGCGCTGTTTAATGTACCTTAACTGCTTTTTTGTTTGAATTTTGTAGATTATTCTCTCCCCTTTTCTTTCTCATGTTTACGTCATTACATTCACTACATTTAGATTTACATCCACCTACTAACAATTTCTATTTGCCACTACGCGTCTATATATATTCGTGCACCAGGTTCAACTAATAAAGACGGTCTCGTATACATAATCATATGTCTGCTTAGTGCGTATTCATATGGTCTGCGGCTTATTTGGTTACCACTTTAACCAAATGGTATATTTGGATATATGGATCTCCCTGTAGAGGCAGAAGGAATGTTGAGTTTTCTGCAAATTTATTTGTAAGCCGTAGCAAACTTCATGTGATCGGTTGATCATCTGATAATCGAGGCAACAGACTACTATGAAAAAAATTGCTTTTTGTTTTTTTAATTCTAGACGGGCATCCAGTAGTTTTTCTTCATTAATATATACCTTGAAGTACACATTAGACATTGTTTATGCCTTGCTCCACCTTCGAGAACTATTCATGGAAGCATGATTCAGACTTCAGCTAGTGAAAGGAGTCCATTCTCTGCAAAGTGGCACTAGCTCTTGCATCTCAAATTGTGAACTATTAAAGATTACGGTGGTGTTAAAGTTGTTTGTTTGTTTTTTTTGATTTATTGGATCATTGATAGAATGGTTCAATAGTATGTGATATGTTCTCAATTCACAATCCACAATCCACAAGGAGTAGTACAACAGAGTATCACCAAACGCGTTCGTATGGAACTTCGAATTCAATTTCTTTTCGCTTTTTTCTGGTCGCATACCACAGTGCAAGCAGGCAGTTGTTTTTCTATAGAAGCGAGCGGACACAGTTATACTATTATTCTCATTATCGTTATTACTTCATTATCACTATTATTGTTATGCTGCTATTATCGCTACAGTTATTGTCAGCCTTTGCATGAGTTGAATTTGAATGTCGATGTGAGGAGGTCGGGTTATTATTGTTGTGCACTATTCCCTTCTTTCAACGACATTCTGAATGGCGAGAGTATTTTTTTCAGGATGTATCACCCGGTTGGAGCACGACAGAAAGACGTTTCGACGCGTCTCATTAAGCCCACCTTACCGAACATAAACATCACTGATGTACTTTCTTTAGCAAATAATTGGAATCCTTCTTGGGAAACCGATGCGGGCATAGCAGTAAGTTTTCAAATATGTTCTTCGCCTTATACTATCAGTAAGTTTTCAAAAACATGTTTAATATTTTGTACGTGTTCTTTGCAGCCCACTCTCTTTCTTTCTATTTTTCGCTTAATGTCGTACAAAAGTGTTAAAGTACGGGATATCGATGGTGTAATTGTGGAGTGACTCTCTGGGCTATTTGAGCGGGAAGGCGGAGGGCAGGAGGAGGAAGTTATCAAACTAAGGCTGCCAGCAGGGTTAAAAATTTAAAAATTAAAAGAAATAATTGAGAAACGAAAGTTCAGAATTCATAATTTAAGAATTTAAAAGCTATGATCTTTCCGGCATCCCCTTGATCGGAAAGGCACCGTACTGTTTGGCAATGATGTGAGCGTTTTTGAAACGTCGTTATTGACAGTGCATAGGAAAGAAAAAGTTTGCAACTGGTAAATACAGATGTTGAAGATAATTGTTAGACGACAAAGGACTGTTATGCAGACATCTTTTGCTGGAAAATATTTCGACAATGCAATGCTTGAGATTAATATCGCTTCACGTTCATTTTCGATTTTCTTAAAGATACTGAAAGCAGCGTTCGTAACTGCTTTGAGTTTTATATGTCAATATCGGTGCCTTCTAGATATATGACGAGGGAATTGCACAATATCTCCTGGTTGATGCACAGTCGCACGTAAAATTCTTCGCTGCATTGATACTCGGTAAGCCAAGTTTGAGGTGTCGTCTTTTAGAGGAGGAACCGAAAGACGTATTGGACGATGTCGCCGACAACAGTTTTACCATCGTGAGTTTGTTCGTTCATATGCACTTCAAATATTCTTTCTTGTATAACGGCCCCAGATCGATGTTACTCGTCAAGTAATTCTTTTGTTGACACCTTCTCAGACGTTAATGTTCACACGAATCCGGAGTAGCGACCAGGTAGCATATCACGCCACTTCCGAAGTTAAAATGCTTTGGAATGAGTTTCATGCCTCTGATGAGCTGTACTTTAGCTATCTGATGATGCACTTTTAAATACAAATGCTATACACCGCTGTAAATGTCTTCGCACATTTGATAAGAGGGGTATAGCGCAACGGTTTTCACTTCGAAATGCATATCTTTATTGCTACTCTTGCAGTGCAAAAGCGTTGCCTAGAAAATAATTGGCAGCAATTGTGTGTTGTATGTGAAGTTCTTATAACGATATGATGTCTACCCTATATGCGTTTTCACTTCGAGCTAATCAGTGCAGTAAAATGAACGACATATCTATTACGTTTATATAGACTAATATTGGTTCTTAAATTAGTTTTTCCCCGTAATTCAGTTTCTAGTGAGAGATATGCTTCTTTTCACGGCTTATTCAGCCTAATTTCTTTCTTTGCATCACAACATATAAATACTGGTGGTCGAGCTCTGCTACGCCTATAAGCCACCATGCTTTGAAAGTCAAGGTGAGTGCTGAATTCGAGTAGGATGACGAGAGAGGAGAACCGGAGCTGTAATTTGCTTTGAAATGATTTCTGTTTTGGAGCTGTTCTTAAACAGTGGATACAAAAGAGTGATTAAGATCCATAAAGAATGTCGGAAACATTTCCATTGCTGAGCACTTTATGTGATGACGACTCTATGAAGTTATTGATGGTCGTTTTGAGGTACGCAATGATACTGGCGAATTGACACCTGCAGATATGAAGAGAGTCGAATATTTGAAGGATATTTTATCAAGACGTGGTTATCGATTCATTAATTGAACAAATGAGAGGATGAATACGAAGCTTATCTTTACTATGGACGTCGGTGACATCTGGAAGAGTGAGAAAGGGAAAGAATGATGCCAAACCTCAAAAAAACAGTCTTTTCAGGGTGGTCTCAATTCAGAAGCTACATTATTTTGGTGATCATCCAATAAGAACCCTTGCGTAATTAGTGTGCTGCAAGCGATCATACGAAAGTGGCACTATGCTGAAATCCTGTATTTTTGCTATTTATTACCATGTGATTGTGAAGGGGGAAAGAGAGTTCCATGCATCCCACTTCTGCTAATGCAAAATTGCAGGAGTGATGCATATGTTTCAGACGCGAGTGATGCTCACTGGATGTTTTTATCCATATTGCCATATCTTCTAATATTAGTGATTCTGTAACGTAAACATTGAGAAGGATTCCTCTTCTATTTCATTTTTTCCAGCTTTATTTCTCTTCAATTACACTTGAATGCATTATTCACTCGGGCAGTCCTTTTCGAAAGCTCAATTTTTTACGCCTTTCAAGTAAGAAGCGATGGAATGAATAAACTTCAAGGATAGGAGTTAGGCTTGTGTGTTGATTGAAGATTCTCATTGCCAAACAAATCGCGCAGAGTAGCACTGAGCAGCAAGATTAATTATGCAGTATTTACTCTTAGCTGACGAGTTAACACTATGGTAAATGACAGCAACTTTGAAAAATCTTTGTAGAACAGTTGTTCAATTTGTTTTATAAAATTTTCTCAACAATATTCACATGACAACGAAACTTTTTTTTCGCTTTCCAAAAAGCCTGCTGGGAACGATATGTCACCAATGTGAAATCGTTGAGTTCCTGGTCATTCATCAGAGATTATCGGTGTCCTTCTAAGTGATCCTTAAGATAATGAAAATTGCCTACTTGAATTTCAGCTGGAGAAACGTGAAAGACACCGAAACTGTGTTTTGTTATCGCCCTGTTCCATCAGTCTTCTTCAGAAAACATTAATTCTTCGCTTGGCCCCTCTCTTCCTAGCTAAATGTAAACCGACCACGTGGGTCTATTGCTCCCTTCCATCTTACCATTCCCAGCGTCCTTCTTCTCCCTTCCTTCCAGAAAAATAAAAACATGCAGAACGTGAAGGGAATCTGCGAGAAGATATTGCATTCTTCTCAAATCTCCTTCAGTTATAGTTCTGTACAATTGAGAATGAATTGTTAGCCCATTCGTATGCATCGTTAGTGTGAGAAATGATTTCGTGCGATGCATCATTTTGTTTATTTGATAGAACACATTGTATGCATAACACTCATCTATATCAAATAAATGTGCTTGTGATGAAGTCTTCTTGTGTTATTTCGAAAATATGCCAAAAAATGATCAGGAAGCTCTTATTTTAACGCGAGATATCGCTAAAACCATTACAACACCAGCAACCATCGACTTAAGGAAGAAAAAATTTCTATAAGAATTATTGCAAACAGAATAAACCACTATCCATTGTTTTTCTTTTGATGTCTGCATACTAGTTGCCTTGTCATTTAGAGGATTCGTTCTTGTCCCTTGCTTCCTCACGTACGACTCTTGGAAAAGGGGGATTATTTTCTGTTGAAAGTTCTAGGTGTGGGGACATGGTAGGATTCTACAGAGAGTATGAATTCACGAGCGAGATGGGAGAGGAATTCCATGAGATGGTGAATGCTGTTGCATGAATAAAAATGCTGCATATTCTAGGAAAAAGTGAGCGCGGTTGATCGCAGTAGCATTTTGTTTCAAAATGCATTCATAGATGATTAAAGCCAAACAGTATTTTTTTTTTAAGGAGGTAAGTACGAATTAATTCACATCTTGGCATGCAAAGTTACACTCATATTAGACGTATTTATGACATATATTTGCTTTCATTTTTTAGCTCAAAATTGCTGTAAACGCATAAAATTTTGTGAATATTTCGAAGCACCTTGCAAATACAGCATCATTAAGCAATGAAGGCACAATCGATTTAACGGTAATATTTTGGTACTTGAAGCCGATCCAAATGCGGTGAACCGTGACCCATGTTACGTTGTGTGCTGCGGTTGGGCAAAGCTGGAGTTTTCTTGGGAACTGTTGAGTTTCATAGTGCACACTTTAGACCAGCAATGTCATTGAGGTTCGCAGCAATGTGCTAGTCACCGTTGTTGCTTTCGATTTTCCCTCCAGAATTCAGAAGGTTTTGTATCCTTTCATGTGTATTTAACTTAATAAATAATTTCGTCCTCATACTTTCTTTAAAATAATCGGAAAAGTAGTCGCTATCGGAATAAAAAGTTTGAGATAATAACATCCACCGCTTAATATAAAAAATATAATTGTGTATGAAATTACTGCCTTTATTTTATTTTTTCCCGTCCTACTGTGCTGGTCCATGCGTTAATTTATATTGCAAAATTGCACGAAGATTGTCACTGAGTGATTGGTTTGTTAAACTGGGTGATGACGCTGACGTTCAAGTTTTTAGTATTATATATAATAAATCAGATTCTTAGCGCCAAAAAAATATTTCCTATTGACTTAACGTTGAATCATATTGTGACAAACATCACTTACCCATGCAATAGCACGCGATCTGGAGAAGCTTAAGCTTGTCTAACAAGCTTTAGTCAAACCCAACTTTTGGCATCTTAAAAAAGACAAGCTGTAAGTCTTAGGAGCAGGTTTACAGCAAGAATTATAAATTGCTTGCGCTTCATGAACCAAGCGATGCCGAAATCTTTTCACTATGGCGCTAAGATTTCTAAAGACATTTTTTCTTCTAGCGATTTCAACTCTAAAGTATCTCACAAACCTGTACTTAAAATGCAGTTGCAGCTTTATATGATTCGGTCTCCTGGATGGGCGAAGACAGAAAAGAAGAACAGGTCTTTCATATACATTCTGGAGCATCAGGTAAGTGATCTTTCACAGCCAGCTGGTCCCGCAGCAAACGTAGGACCTAACGAGGGAATGTATTCTGTTGTACATTTTTTTTTGTGTGTCAGGTGCCGCGTGGCGAATGGCAGGTAAATGTGGTATGCTTACTGGACTCAAGGTTTGCTACGGGCACTGACCACTAAGCGACCAATGCATCGGCATACCCAGCTGTTTTTCCTGAGGTTTTCACGGACAAGCACTCCATTCGAATGTTGCGCGGAAATAAGAGAATTTGACGAAGAAACGAGGATAATGTTTCAAAGGCTTGATATGCAGATATTAGTATGCGCATTACCCTCGGCGATATGCCTCTTGAAGGGCAGATGAGTGCGTTGGTCGCCGTCCCGTGCTGACCACTCATCGCGACCACCCCCATCAGCGTCCATTGGTCGATCGTCCGTGTCAGTTACGAATGACACATGTCCGACGCCGCAGTCCCTCTGTCTTCCTGTAAATTTGGTGACGATAAGTCAAAATGAAGACTACTAAAATGCCAGCAACTCAAAACGTCCATCTGACGAAAATCGACTGCACTGAGCGTTCACTGATCAAAACGCTGTTTCCAAGGCGTCAATGTACTCGATCTATAGCCGTTTTCAAGATACTGATTGAGGTAAAGACACTGAAGAAAGTCTGAAGAAAAAGAAACACTGTAAAGCTTGAAGTAAAGCCCACTGGGGAAAAAACTCAAATGGCAGAGCATTTATGAGGCCCCCGAATTCTCGAAAACGTTGGGGAGCGTCGGAATGTTGGGGACAGTGATCGTATTTGGATTACTTATTAATACAAATATGCATCCAATGGCCTCAGAATCTTTATAGGCAGCAGCAGGTTTTTTACCCACGACTACTTTATCTTTCTTACTCATTTTCTTCGAGCAGAATCATTTCTTTTTACTGCTATTTCTCATTTCAGCAGCTGCATTAACAGACCGTTGTGACACCCAAGTGTTTGGTTGCTTGACGCAAATAAAGTAGGTCCTCTTGTATACTCGCATAAAGCTTCCTTTATGGAGTGATCTCCACTTCAATGAGCCTCACCAACCAAAGCAAATTTACACTGGCACCTCGAGTGATCGGAATTCAATAAGAGTCTTACTATAAGTCTTACAATAAAAGTCTGCATGTTATACGCACTTGTTTACATTACAATGTTCGGTAGTTTCACCTCAATGGGGAAGATAAGCCACTGTAAAAATTCAAAAGTATAACTGAAATGAACCACTGAGCGCTCTGATGCAGTCGTTCGAGCAACTCTACAACCTCTTAAACATCAAAATCATCGTTGCATTGCTACAAGAAATGATTTGTTTGCATACGCTGATATCTTAAAGTCTTACAGCACGCTTCCCAACTATTTTCATGCCCCAACGATAGTTGGGTTTAATGGCTAAAGGTGATTCGTACAAAACTATGTTTACCCACTTCATTTGGCATTTGGTAAATGTATGCTTGTTCTTGTAATGCGGATGTAACAATTCTGCAAATCAACGACCTGCAATCTTAAAAGGATGAAAAATGGAGCGTACCTATCCTAAATGGACAGCAGCCAATAACACCAGCGTGTGTGCCGCTACTATGGAGATTGTCACGTGACGTCGATAGGCTAAGAGGAGGTGTTAGCTTCATTCCACCGTCGAATGCGATATCCGTTTCCACTAGCTCTCTTTCCTAAATCAATTTTTTTTTTTTGGTATTTGCAAAATATCTTTGCGAAGAAGCTAAACGATGAATGAGGTCAACAAATATGGTATTAAATAGTCTGATAGTGGATTAAGCCTGAAGCCATGATATTTCTTAATTTCAGCTGGATGGTAGATTATGTTATTTTATCGTTAAGCCTCTCTGTGAAACTTTTCTTTTTGCTATATTTTCCGCTGCTCTGTAACAATGATCACATCATAGTTCAATTAGTAAAGCGTGACTTAATTTACAGTATGGTGTGATAGTAGGGAAAACGTGTCAAATGAAAGTTGCTATCTATAGATGTGAATATTTATAGGAGCAATTTAGGTTAATTAGCGAGAAAAAGCAAGGTAATCTGGTACCAAACATTGCAAATTTTGCATAACGTGAGCATTCGTTTCCAGTAAATAATGCACAGTTCCATAACAATTTCTCATCGCTTTTAAGGAGCAGCCTTTTGATGAGTTATTTTTGTTGTGAAGCTACCGCATTAAATACTAAAGGCGATTAGTTACGTTTGTTTTTTCGAAACTTCTCTAAGCACCTTCTTCCGAAATATATCTATATACTCTAAAAGCATCATTCCACCAGACTGGAGAAATGACGCTTTCATGAAGGCGACATACAAATAAGACATTTCGCTCAGAACATTATCTTTTTTGAAAAAATTTAATACAGCCATTCATAAAATTTTATATAGATTATCGAAATATTTACTGTTGCACGCTCGAGACACTGTAGGAGGTGATGGTGTTGAATCTCAAAAATATCTTCGTCTTTGAGGGCGTCGAGACTCAACGTGCCTTGCTCGAAGGCTTGCATACGTGCTTCGTGGGCTTTCTTTTTACTGAACAATGCCTGCCCAGATGCGTTTTTTACGATCCGTATCCTTGCAAGGCGAGCTTTCTGAAGTAATATTAAACCAATTAGTAGTACATTACCGGAACCAGTCTGTGTAATCTGGATAACACGTTCACGATATCACAGTTTTTGAATTACATATCAATTTCTTGGCAATTGTCCAATTTCACACAGCAACCGCGCTTCAAAAATCCCACAAATCTTTTCATATGAAAAAAATGAATTTAAAAAATTGCATTTATACGCTGCCACTGCAAACACCATTGTGCAATAAGCATGAATCAACTAGTTGTAACGATTATTACGGTTGAAACAATTTGGAAAATATAACAAAAACCGTAAAATTAGAAATAACAATGAATGAGAACCTTTTGTGCTTTTCTTTTATCGGCACGTTGATTTTGATGATAAATTCGTGAGAAATTACTGACGATAACCTGAAAATGACCGATGCTTGTGCAAACTGATAATATTTCTCATGCAATTTCCATTATCGCCTTCAAAGTTCACTATGGTAGCTTGGTGTTTTCCTCGAACTGTTTTTAATGTTATAACCCAACAGCTCCAATAAATTCAGCGTCTGCGCATCTCTTAAACCCCAGCTGCACTATTTCAATATCTTTTAAACAATGCTCTAGTACTTTGCAAGGATGGTCAGAAAGAACCACAGAGTGACAGAAAACGACATGGCGAGAACGACCAAACGTTGCCACTATTTCGTTTGAATACGAGAGTTTAAAACGAGAGCGTTGCATTCTTAAACATTTCACGAAGTCCACATATAAAAAGCACATATAAAGCTTCTACATGCAAGACGACTTATTCTCAAAGTATTTTTGCTTTTCACTTTAATTAAGATCCCGTTTTCGTTATATCAGCCTCTTGTCTTCTGCTTTATTGATCTCCTAACAAATCAACCTATGGACCTTGTTTACACAACGGGAAAAATATGAAAATTCCAGCGAAACGAAAAAAAAGTGGATTTTTGCATTTCGCATCCGTTCTCTTTCCATTCGTTTCCACCGGAAAAGCAGCTATGAAAATTGTTGGTAAACTTACCGGAACTGGAAGTGCTATAACCAATACACCACTTAATGAACAAACACCGCCGACTACTTTACCCATTATTGTCGCCGGAACCATATCACCATAACCAAGTGTGGTCATCTGTAATATGCATTTTCTTATTTTCAGTTGTGCAAAGAACATCCAGACAACTTAAGAAATCATTTCATAAATGATGCAACCGTTACTTTTTGGTCTCAGAATAGCTGGAATTCCTAAACGAATTTTCCTTTAAAAAAATTAGTGGATGTGAAACAGCGTAGAGAAAAACATCCTTTTTATGGAAAGGAGAAACATTATGAACGCAATCAGATGTCATCATAAGCGCTTTTGACGACGTAATCGTGAGGTACAGTAGATCATTTATGCCCAAACGATTGCATCACAATTTTGGAGAGTCTCATCCAATGCGACGCATCAGTTTCGGTGTCAGCAGAAACACAAATCGGTAAAGTATGGTGATCAAAATATATGATCGGCCTACTACATCTTACAACAAGAAAATATCAGTGATGTGCAGTGATCATATCGCCATCCTGCTACCTGATTTTTCTTCGCATACCAAAGTTCACACCTACCTTTTTGAGAGTTTTATTATAATATCAGCTCAAAATACAAATCAGGTTCGTTTATCTATCACTTAATAGCAATGCCTAACAAATACTTAGAGGAAGAAAAAAAATCCCCAGAAAATAAAATTGCTGAAGGCAATGACTGCACAGAAGCAGGCAACGCGTCATGCCAACAACACCACCGTGAGAAAAACCCCTTCAAGAACTTAACGACCACCCATGTGGTTTACGGGAAGCGCGAGTTTCAAATGACGCACGTTCATTAGACGCTAGTATTGTGCTGGAAAGCCCAACAGTTTAATTAATTGCCATATTAGCACTCGTGAAAGTCTAACATCTTCAAAAATTTCGTTTGAGTGGGTACAGCGCATGTGGCATGCAAAACGTACGCCGACCGTGGAAACTGAACTACGATCCATAATGGAGGAAGGTTTTTATGGCAAAAAAGTGACCAAATGGTAGAGCTATTTTGGTGATATACTTATCATATGATAAGTTGTAGCATAGATTCTAAACACAAAACTGATGAGAGGCAATTAGAAAAGCAACCCACCGTAACAATAGTATACCAAAAAGCAGCAGGTATTGAAGTAAAACGGGTGTCGGCAACTTTCTTTTCCGCATAATACATTATCGTTGCGAATATAATAATTGCCATTGCCAATGAAAAAACCAAAAAACCCAATTCGCTAGCACATGACTTCAGTGTGTAACCAAGAATACGAAGTCCTTGAGAATGACGCGAAAATTTGAAAATGCGGAAAACTCGCTGAAAATAATGCATCATCTGCTTAAACTATGATTCAGTAAATCTGAGGTTAAACTAGACGTCGGAAAGCTGTGACTAAAATAACTATAAGTTTTCTTATGTGGATTATGAAACCTGAAGACAAGAAGAGCATTATACTTTAAAGCTTCGGAAAAATCACAGTGCATCAAAGAAGACGGTTTCTCACATCATTTTTTAAAGATGCCCGGCAACCTATCAAGAATGGCGATACCACTGAATTGAAACGAACTGTAGCCGGTAGTGGGTGGTAACAAAGTATGTTTTTCTGTGAGTAAAATTTCGAATCATAAACACTCGTTGCCATTCAATGCTGGCGCCCTCTATTCAAACCTCCACCCACATACAAGTTTCGGAAGTGGCAACCGGCGAAAGTGGTAAGGAAAACATCAACAGCCTTTCCGAAACGAATGTCAAATACTTAAGGGGTCTTGCACGTTATGTGATAGAAAATAAAAGTCAACGTACTCGCTTCAAAGAAAACCAGTTTACGATTTTAGAATCGCTAATCGCCATGAATTTTTTCCACCTAAAGGCTATGATTCAAAGAAGTTAAACGGAAAAAAATTGGCAAATTTCAACTTTGAATGCACCCTTCAGAAAATACAAAGAGAGGACTTGTGCTGTAATTATTGTTAGATGCCACTTAGAGGTTAGAAATGGTGTAGAAAAATCTATCAGACAATACGAAGCACCATTACAAAGCTATTGTTTATCGTTTTATGAGGGCGCTTTCTTCTTTGCTACAGAACATTCCTATATGCTTAATAAACGAAATTATACAAATGCCAATTCCCGTACATTTGTCGCATATTGCTCACTTCGAAGTAATTAACCAATATTAGGCAATACTGTACAATACTAACCAACAATGCCTACATGATAGTCAATTTCAGCCAAGGTATTTTATGTATGTTAAACGACATTCTACCACTATTTAAGCTTTTGCGTGCAAGTTCGCTAAAGATGAAGCATGGTTTGCGTTCAAAGTTAGTAAGACCGAAGTTGCACGTTCTCATAAACGCCAACTAGCGTATCAGTAAGCTTGTACGGAAGTTGACGCTTAACGGCTAAACAGTCTCAGATTTATAGAAATTAGTCTAAGAAAAAGTTGAGTTCTTTCTTCAATTAATTCAGCACTCAACAGAGCGGGAATATCTGAATAAAGGAAAAAACGAATTCCGGAGAGGTAATAATAACAAATTTAATAAGGCATGGAAGCAGCACTCGCTAGTAAGCATCACAATGCAAAGCGTATTTACGAACTCCACAAAAAGGACGATGCCTATAACCATTAGCTAATCTTAGGCAAATTTTTCAGCCCTCAGGTCACCACTATACTTAATTCGTGAGGTGCAAATTGACAAGAGCAAAGTTGATAACAATTGATGAGATAACTTACGAAGACGCGTAAAGTGACGAACGCTCCGGAAACGTCCTTATTGTTGGTGAGGCCTAACCCCACATAGTAGGGCAGAATTGCAACCACATCAATAACGCTCATTATTGAACGAAGAAACTTACAGCGATCGGGAGCGGCGAATAACCGCGCCAAATATTCTACCGTAAAAATTATCACACATGCCGTATCGAGAACAAAAAACTGCAATATTTGTTTAGGGCGAATGCTATGAATGAAGGTGAAACCAATGTGCCTATTTTAGTAAAACCTGTGTGCATAATCAGATAAAACCTGTGCACATCGTCTATAAAATAATGGAATAATAAGGAGCACTTTTTTTTGGCTAAAGCATTCCTTTAAAAAATTAAGTGCAATTCTATCAGAAATTTTCAGAGAACATCAGCTGACCTCTGAGTGTATCAACGATTCGCCATCTTATTGGCTAACAGAACGTCGTGAAACGTCATCTTTATGATAGCTATTTTTGAATTTCATGCGTGAAGCATGCGCGAAGCTTATGCTAGCACCAATTTCGCACCAATCAGGAATAATTGCCTCCCACAATTCTCACTTCCAAACAGCTATAATAATGTTTTGTTAGAAACCTAATTTGTGCCAACTTTGGATCCGAGAAGTTGGCAAATGCAAACCTGTCTTTCATACAGATCGCCACACGAAACTGTTGCATCATCAGCCATATATTTACAAGGGACTGTCTCAATAATATTGCATAAAACGGAAACTGCGATGAAGAATCCAGTAACGTAGTAGAAAACAAGTGCAACCGATGAAGTATGAGGATTTTCGAATGCAGCCCACATCTTCTGCTAAAAATCAAAAGTTTCGTCTAATCTTGTGCAAGTAGGAACAAGTAAACAGAAAGTGGACACATTTAAGTGGAAGAAACAAACTAAAACATTGAAAGATTTGGCAATGAGCAAACATTGGGCATTCATCATGCATAGCGAGTTCATGCTTGATCGCACTTCAATGGAGCTTATTCACCACAACTTTGCTGGATGCTGAATGTTCCAGAAATTATATCATTCAGCTTCGAAATCGAACTACATACAATCGTCCAAAACGTCCAGCCCATTGCTTCACTTCCATCTTGATGCATCCATGTTGTATGCGAGTTGATGTTTGCAATATACATTCGCAAAACTTATATCAGTCTTTTGCCCTTCCATCTCGCCTCATCGTAGCAACGAGCAACACCCCAACAAATGAAATAACGTGATCGCTCGTCAACTCATCGACAGTAGCACTGTGAATAATCAATGATTTCATAAGTTCTTAGTGAAATAAACGGGTGAGTTTTATTCTGCAAAGCACTCCTCTATGTTAATTGCGATTCACTTAGTTTTCCTTAATTCGTGGTTGTTAGACAAGAAATCAGAAGGAAAAACACCATCGAATGAGCTAATGCTGTGTATCTTCACTTCTTTCAAAAATATCATCCTAGTTTATTAAAATTGAGTTAAAAAAAGGATGAAGGAGGGACCTGTAATGATAGCGTCCGCTTAGCCTTGTCGGCTGTATCGAGTCGCTCCTCCATTACTCTTTCTTGGTTCTCCCTTTTCTTGTCTTTGTAATCCTCATAACAACAGTCACTAATGAGATCCGGCATAATGCCAAAAAACGACAATTCCTCATCGTAAGCAACAAGGCACTCGTGCTTTGGATACTGCAACGAATACAGATTTATTCCGGTCTCTACAAGTGAGCTCTCCCTTGGGAAACTACCATAAAGTGAGGATAGAAAGTGCAGATTTATGGAGGCTCAATGTGAAGTCTTGAAAGATTGTGCCGTCGTTACTGCCAGATGAATCGAAGACGAGAAAGCAAACTGATTTATAATCGCTCAGCAAACCAACCTTACCAACATAGGAGTATAAAAAACTGACAGATATGTGATGCATTAGAACAAAATGGGGGAAACAAGGCCACAACCTAGACAAGATCACAGCCTTCAAATTTCATTGCCAAAGTTTCTGCGAATTGTGAGATGTAAATATCTGACAGCAGACATCTTTACATATGGGCAGACATAACATTGCTACAAAGGTTGTTTTTTTTTTTTTTGAAAAAGTAATTAGAACCCACATATAAATTCGATTAAACTTTCACTTCCAATAATTCTATAAGCACTTTATTTATAGTTCCTTAGCATTACATACAGCGCACAGGAGATAGCCGCAAAATTTAAAAAGTATAAGAACTTATATAACATGAGTACGGCATACACATCCACTTTTTATTAGAGGATGTTGGATAGCTTTAGAAGCAGTAAAAAAAGCATTTAGCGCTCCTCTCCAGTTCTTCAAAAGACAAGACCAGGACGAGGATAAAAAACATCAAACAAGAGCAAGCTGAAATATGCTAACGCTACCAATGCAACACTCAGGCAACATCGACGATTCAATTCTCAATACATAAAACAAGAGCATCGTATATATCGACCACGGATAAGCAAACGATGCAATTAAGCCGTACATTAAATTCACACATGATCAGGTGAGATATTCGAAGATGCAATTCTCTCAGTTTCCACCTATTTGACTAATTGCTTTAAACGAGTGCGCTTGATTTTGCGGGATTTTGCGCTTGCGTTGCGAAGAGATGAAACAAAACATTGAGCATTTGTGAGAATGTGGCTTTAATTTATGCTAAAAGGTTAACTTCCTTTGGACAACCTGCAAATGACTGCACTCCACCACATTGCATTTTGCTTTCACTGTTTAAATATATGTTTATATCGTTCGTTTTTGCTCTTATGTTCTCTATAACACTATGTATCAGTACTACTTTTTAAAAGTTATATGCCACAATTACCCCGAAACAGATTAAGAGGACTGAACTTTTTTTTTCATCTATAGCTGCATTCTACCCTTCAAAAGACCACGAAATGTTTGGGGAACTCCAAAAGAAAGGGCTCGTCACTGTGCATTTTCGTGAATCAATTTAGATCCTTATTTGCGTTTAGAAATAGAGGCACATTGCTTTTCTTTTGGCTCTTTTATAAGCGGTCAATAGTTTTAGAGCTTTTAGAGGGAGGTGGGAGAAGGGAGGAGGAGGGGGGGTGAGTTGTAATAAAGCGTTCTTCGTCGAGTTTATATGCGGCAAATAAGTTCTAGAAAGAAAATGTCCTACACTTTACCTCACTAATATCGGAAGGAAGGTTCATGAGCAGGGACTTAGCACTGACATCAAAGTTTTCAGATTTACACACTATTTAATAGTGATTTCTCACTTAAAATATAAAATACAACAGAGCAATATCTTTTTAAGGTTGACAGATATTGCTCTCCTAGCAGTAACATCTATTGCAACATTATTTATGGGCTATTGAAAGGGTACAGAATAGTTATCATCACAGTTGATGAATTCATTTGTACATAAGAGAAGCTTATTAGATGCTACAAAACAGAGACTTTTTGAACTTGAATTTACTGTTTATAGTATACCATCCCAAAGAGCTTTATTAACTTTTATATTCATAAATACATCAATTATTCCCCAGCTTTGAGCATTTACCCACTCATAGATCAAATTAATAGCTGAACAGTAGTTGAGAGATCACACATACAAGATCAACGATAAAAAAATGTTCACTTCTTGGTTTATTTAATTTTTTGTTTATCTTATCACATTTTGGTCTCAGTTTAAGCTATGAATAGGTATAACTCTTGTATGGCAATGGAATGATTCGAACAAGGAAGATATGGTTATTAAAAAAAACTTTTATCTCATTTTTGATACTTCCTTCATTTCTAAGAACAAATTCTGTTTGTTTATGTTAAGTTTTAAAAGTTTTTTATTTCAGTTCAACTAAATTTAATCTGGGATCTTGGGGTCTATATCACTTACTTTTTACATAATCCTACTTATGGGAACGCTCAGATAAGGCTCACCTATATTCTGAGTGAAAGCATCAGCATTTAAGTGCGCAACGTATTTTATGCCTCACATTCAAATACAGTTTGTTATGGCATCATTTATTTCACTGTTTACTAGTTATACTTGTTTAACAATTCACCTTTTTTATCACCTGCAAAATTGGGCTTATGCATTGTGCACATTTCCGGATAATCTGTTGAAGCAGATGGCGATGTAAGAATAAATTAACTTCTTGTGGAAGGTGGCACAACAAATTCACCAAAAAAAGTAGCAAAAATGTTCGAAAATAAAACTAACGAAGAAATGAAAACAAGAAGTTTGATATTTTCTCTTCGGTGAGCTGTCTCACACGGTTATCAGATTACTCAACGAAAATTCTCCACTGATGTTTTCTTGAATTTCACTCCGTGTAACAATATACCGGTGACATATTGGTCATGAAAGTACCTAGTCCTATTTCCGCAAAAGTTGAGAAAGACGCAGAGGACATTTAGCTGACTCAGCGTATCTATGTGAAAATTGGGACGGACTAAGGCGGTTGTTTTGAGAAAGTAATTGGCCAAACATCAAATCTCACGCAACAACATGAATGCTGCTTGCAGTTATCCATCAACTGATTAGTACTGGCAGTTAGCTTGTCAGAGGATGATAGCCACCTGTCGTTGTACTATGAAGAGGGCAGAAAGGAGCAATAAAATTGTACTATGAAGGCGCGATGCCACGTGGGCCTAATGAGCAGACTCATTTCCGAAGTGTGCACTTGTTGAAAGTAGTGATATGCATATTAACAAGTCATAACTGAACTCCTGGCAATGTGTGCAATGATTTACCCCATGATAAATTTAAGTGCATTATTAATTAATGAATAATAAACTTACGTGGAGTTTGCCCGTCCTATAAAAAGTGAGGATATGTCGGAAGATGTCGGGATCACGATCGAAAAAATATTCGCACGTATCCTCATCATAAAAAAATTCCTTCTCGTTTGAGCCAAGAAGGGTTTCTGGAAATTTCTCGAGCGTGTTACGCCATGTCTCAAAACGTCGCCCAGAGATATTAATCGAAAGCTTCTCGTCGGAGACATGATCAACCGCCAAATCCTTCGCCTAAAGTGATGATGCTAATCTCTTATAGTTTCGATGCAGAAATTGGAAATGGTGGCGGTTGTTTACTGGCCAGATTTCACAAGTCAATACAATAGTCTATGTAGCGAAAGTCATCTGAAAGAAAACATCCTCTAGACCTACAAAGATATCCTACCAAACCACAGCGATAGACGTCCTTCTACCCGAAATGCATTCTCAGTTTCACTTACCTATGGTCGAACAATTCCTCTAGTTAACACAAGTAATTCGCCCAGGATTCCGTTAATTTATTAATATGTGGAATGATAGAAGATATTTCAAGAGAGGGAACAAATTAAGTGGAAATTTCAGAAATCTTAGACAAGGAAATGTAGAAAATTCTTTCAGCCTATGTAATGATAGCTCCTCTTTCAATAAGTGATGAATATTTGAGGGTTCATCAAATATCAGGCATTATTCTTATGCACGCCCCTAAATATAACTGAGGCTTCGAGAGCGGAGGGCAATTTTTTTTCGGCCATATCTCCGCCATAGCGCATCTTTCAACGAAAAGAAACTCATTTTTGAGTTCATTGGGGCACGCCTCGTCGAATGAGTTTATTCCGGTTCAAAAAATTTTCAAAAAATTGCACATATGAGAACGGAGTGAACTTCGAAGGTGTAGAATCTTTTCTTTCTTTTTTCTTTTTTCTTGTTTTTTCAGTGAAAAAGCAGCAGCTGATCTGGGAAGGTGTGGTTTGTATGGATCCCAACTCGCTCTCGCAAGCCAAAAGCAACTGCACTTTTGAATCCCTACCGACATGCCTGAATCTACCGTTGACATTTAAAGCGAGCAAAAAAAACCGAATATACCTTGAACCGGTCTTTAATTTCTTCAAAGGATATCCCACTCTTATTTCATGCCGTAGAATATTCGCTAAATCACAGAGACGCTTTGTATGCAATAGTTGGGAAAAAATTCAGAAAGGCCGAAACGGCGCCAGGTAACATCCGAAAATTTTTGAAGTGAGCTAAGATGGATCAAGAAAAGGCCAAAAATTTTTCAGGCAAGCTAAAATGCTGCTCATTGGCACCACAACCTTTTTAAACGAAAATTTTTGAAAATAAGCTGTTCCACCTTTGCTCTCCTCGTCTCCCATCTCTCCCACCGTTGGCTACAGGCCTGTGCCCACTTCAAGCTGTTGCCCTCAACTAAACACACTATATCGTCAGAACTTCACAAATAAAACGCACAATGGGTGCAATCAAAAACTGATTACCTGAATGGCGATCGGGGCGGTTGGCATGGGCTGCCGTGATATAGGCACCCATCCGATTGCAGCTGCACGCGCAAAAGGCAGCCATGCAGCGACCGACGCCATTATCCTGCAAAATTAAGACAATATGAAGATGGGCACTTCTTTTAAAATTATTGTAAAAAAAAGCAAAAATTTCGACTGCAGGCACACTTAAAAGGCGCCTTCTTTGAGACGATCATGACCATTTTCCTCTTCGCAATGCTGTTCCCCTATGACGTGATCTCTCGAATTTCGAAATTTTGGAACGATGCTTCATGACCACCAAAATTGCTAATCTTCGATTCGAAAGCCACGCCTACCGTGTGGATTACAGAAAATTTTTGGGTACAATTTTCGATAGCATTTCAATGTACTCTAAAGTTTATATTTGGTATTGCAATATATCTGCAACCATCAAGCAATACCTTCCGCAAAACACGTTCAGGCAGTGCGAATTTCATATTATTTGATGTTCGGAAGCAGTCCAGTAACTACTTATTTTACAGCTCATGATTTCACACCTATTTGTTTTTGGAGTCATCAGCTTGCAGGGGCATTTTGTCCCAGCTCATAAGACACTTCTTTTCAGTAGAAACTTTTTTGAAGCCTTTTTTAAAGGGATAATTCAATTTTAAAGGAATAATTCAACCCACCTCACTTCCTTGCATCTCAAAAAGGGCAATGGTTCATTATTATTCTCACATGAGGAATCTTCAAAATAAATAAACAAATAGACATACATGTGTAAGCGTAAAAGGGGACAGCATCGTTTTACTATTCAGGTAAAAAAACCTTACTTCTGAAATTCCAATTACACAGAAATTTAAGGATCGTTAGTACTTCGGCTATCCCGACGATCCTTAAATTCGACCTATGTAAGGATCGTTAATACTCGTCAGATTGAAGCTCTGTCTTAACGGTGCTGATGAGGACAACGGAGGACGAAGAAGTGAGGAGGAATTTTCAAAGAGAACAAAAGCAACGCTCTTTCAGAGGCTGTAAATTGTAGCGCATAATTTGCAGATTGTTCAGCATTTAGGTAACGCATATGGCAGTATTTGTTACGTATCATGTACTACGCAACGCTTATCGTCTTAGCCATGTTTTTGTTTGAGGATCAATATACACATAACGCGCACGTCATCTCATGGAAGCGATCTCCGAGGATGATGTTTTCCACCTCAGCGGAAGCGGAACCATCTGTTGCTGCAATCACGACGTAAGACAATAACGCCTACAGAAAAATGAGTGACCACGATATTCATTCATTATACTTTTAGAAGGTAATCACTTCTCCACCACTAATGGCAACCGAAATGCTCTGCCATTGCTATCACGCGAATAGCAAGGTCTTTTTTGAATATTTAAAGAAGCCCTTCATTGTTATTACGTTTTCACTTGCTCTTTTCAGTTCATCACCACGGTTGATCCGTTTATACGATTCCTAAGCACGTATCAAAATTTCCAACGTTTTTAATATTTGACGAATTTTCGCATATTTTTTCTTTTATTCCTGAGCTTTTGATTGGGGTAAAAAATATTTTTCAACTGGGAAGAATGAATAAATTAGTGCCCTTTGATTTGCCTTTATCAAGGGACATTGCATACGCTAGATAAAACATTACTTTTTTGCTCTATATGAAAGCACAAAATATAAACAAAATACGGAAATTGATTATGGTTATTCTATGGAGGAGATATATGAAGGAGATAACATGGATTATTTTCTTACAGGCTGGCAAATAAAAAGCGCTATTCGCTACTGCATTCACTGTTGCATTTACATTTATGTATGTGCACTTGATGGCAACAATGCGATAGCCAAGGTATTCAATTCGGCGTTAACTGCCAGCGGGAATTTCCCTAATCATACATAATATGACGCTTAGTGCGCCAACTATTCGTTGCGTACGTAAGCTAACCAATGTCTGCTTTGTTAGCTTCCAATCGAAACTTTCGAGCACCGATGATGCATCAAAAATCGCCCATTCTTCATCTTTTTCAAAATTGGCTTTGCTAATCACATGAATGTAATTTTCACAGGATATTCTTCTATAATCTCCAACTCTGAGCCCTGTCAGCGTATTTCAACTGTTTCTAAGCAGATACTGAACTGCCAAAAAATTTTCAATTGACCTCATCATAAACATATGGCTCATAACAAGTAATAGGCGCGATGAAGAGGGTGTCAGGAAGTCAGAATGTATTACATAAAGGTTGTTGACATGTCAAAATGTGTTGCTATGACTTTTTGTTGCTAGGATCAACAGCTGCTACACGTCTTTCGGTTTGTTTCACGTGTTTTGAATAAATAATAGGGAGATTAGAACTTAGAGATTAGGTAATTTCTCGTTAATGAATCACCCAAGAGTGACATTTTTTAAATTCTGTAGAAACAGTAAGGGTATTGGCATTTCCCATATATCAGAGTTGGAAGATATCTCAGAAATTTATATCACCGTGATACAGTGCGTTCTAAAAGCTCTCAATACAAAACTTGACAATTTAAAGACACAAAAATGTCTGAGATAGCATCTATGCGTTACAGATGTCGCTTTGCCTGCAAGACAATCGAGGGTTTTTCCAATCGATTTAAAGATATAACAGGCAGTTAAGAGGGAACAATGATTTATGTACTGCAAAAAGTATGATAGATTTTGAGCGTCGATCGCTATAGATTGTTAGAAAAAAATAAATTTCACCATGTGGTCATTGGTAAAGAATGCTGGAATTGAGCGTCACATGAACAAGGGATTTCCGACGCCTAGTCGAGAGTAACATTCAAAGAGGATAACTATTCGGCGCTGTAAGCTGATTCATATCAGCTAGAGATTTTCGAAAAGTTACAAGAGAACTTCTTCTTGCGCATCTTGTATTCAATGATTCGCCAGATACCAGCCCTGCTCATTCTTGACAACCTCATCTCGCTATACTTCCGTCTTAATGAAAACTTTTAAAAGCTCTCTGTTCACGAATCGCTCTAGAATGAAAACTCATACCGTAATACAGTATGATCATGAAATGCGATTCTATGCATTTTCCCCTCATAAAAATTTTTTTGAGGTCTGCAAATGCTATATAGGATCTTTTCGACATTTTAGCGCTTCGTTTTCGAGTAAAAAGTAGGCGAAATAAAATAAGCTGAATGATGATCAATGGATACAATCCCAGGAGAACAAAACCAGCAAACAAAGGATTAACCATCAAAATCAATGGAAACAACTTGCTGAAAAGCAAAATGACATTGCAAAATATTAAGCGTGTCTTCTAGAAGCGTCGTTTTATAGCGTAAACATGTGTCGCTTTCTTTGAACTCGTCGAATTCGCCTTTCTATAACAAATTCTACATTAAAAAAAAGGCACAAAACGTACGCAAGCAAGATGGCGTATCCAACCGACTACTTCATACAGTGAATATAAAACGAAATAATTCCGTTGTTGGAATGGAAGTCGCTCGATTCAAGTCGTTAGAAGAAGGACCAACAGATTTACTGGAAAAGTTTACCTCGAAAAACTACTATTGTCATTCGTTTTTTTGTCGATCTTTCACCAGTAGTACGCCAGCAGTTAGCTGCAGAAGAATCGAAATTTGGCGAATATAAGTTCAGGAAGTTGTTGTTTCAAAGCAGACGAATAAGAATTAAAGTGAGATGAAATATGCACGCGACTAGATGAGAGATATTGCGAATTTCACACAGCCGCAAAATGAATTGGAAAAGCGTAATAATTCGCCAAAAAAAGAAAAAAAAACAGCGAATTAGTGAAAATGCTCAGCAGTAAACATTTTAGTGCTAAAATCTCCAACGTTTTCTGGCAGGTGTATGACGGTATTGCACAAGTCATGGATTCACTTCAACAAGACGATTCCTGAACTTCACCACGTGCGTTTCGCCATTGCAGCCTTCCTGCAATGAGCAACTGTTGCGAATGATGCACGCACCAGGTATACATCAGGTTTCTACTAACTGCGGACGTTGAATTACTGTAGATTGAGTGAGTCAAACGTGCCTTATGAAGCCGCAGAGTTTAAAGGAAATGTGCCGAATCATAAGTTAATGAGAGAGCATAAAATATAACGAAAAAAGAAGTCTATGAAAGTTGCGTCTTCCGGCGAATTGAAATTCTTCACTGAAAGCTAGTGACTCCTGTGTATGGCGTGAAAATCAAAAGTATTAAAACATTTTCATAAATTCCAGGTTATGAAATGAGGAAATGCATGTAAGTCTTTGTGAATCATATCTAAAAAAAGAGGGAAGCTTAGCATGAAAGAAAGATGACAAAAGATAGACTACAAAGTATGCACAAACAGAGTGGCAAGATGGCAAAGGGCTCATGTTATTCAATCTGCTCATCGTACTTCCAATGGCAACAGGTATGGCATAGATAACAAGCGAACAGCAAATGCAGACTTAAATAGATTGATAGCTATTAGCAAAAGAAAACAAAACCGAAGAAAATCACTTCATCTCTGTAAAAGAAATGAGCGTCACTGTTTTTCGATTGGATGCCAAAAACGGGCATGCACTTTGTGTCATTATCAGCCTTCCTTATTATAAAAGAAATAATTAAGTGAGAAAATCTAAAAGAAGAATGCATATTCATGAGGAAATTTGGCGAAAACAGAAGATAATTTATTGGAATTTGAGTGTTCAAACATTCATAGCGTTCTAGAATCGAAAAGAAGTCTTTCTCTTGGAAGACGCTTTTAAAAAGGAAGGCGATCACTGGTCCCCTTCACCACAGTACGTCTTCAGGGATAAATGAGTGTAATAAAGAGTTCTCATTGACAAATAATTGAGGCTAATACCAAAACTGCGCAGGTGTTGAGTTGAGTGTGACGCCATCCTCTTTTTGATTTTAAATTGAGGAGTGCGCAACATGAAATGGGACTATAACGAACATGAGCAGAGCAATAGAACAGATCGATGCATCGCGAGCGTAGAAAAGCGTAGTGGGCGTGGCGACAGTCGGTGGTAGAACCGGGGGCACATCAGGCTAGCGCACTGCTAACGAGTGCCAGCAGGCAGTGCTGCCTTGGGCGTCGACACTGGCTCCGACGTAGTCCTCCATCGATCCGTCCTCAGTTCATTATGGACGCCTCGCGTGATGTTCACCGCACTCTCGTCGACACCAGCTGATAGGGCACACTTTGCTTGGTGCCAGTGCTGAGAGTGGCGCACTAAGAACAATCACAGCTTGCCAACACAGCCTAAGAATGAACGTGATGTTTCGTTAGGACCTAGCTGCCATCACTTCAAAACAACACCTCTGTTTTGGGTTTTTGAAGCAGATGCTCATTAGCACACATACATACCGCAGCGTGGATTTGCATGAACAAACGACAAGTTGACGATGCCACCGGCAAAATGCTGGCAACACATATCGCCGTTGTACCGCAAAATGTTTCTTTTTTTACACATTCAGCTAAGTACTTGCGCTTCGCTAAGCAGATTCGAATTTCTCCCATTTCGCAGCATACCACGTGTCATCGCGATGCTTGCATAAACATCCATTGCAGTGTTTATTATTATATTTTGCTAGCATGATCCTGTTCTTACCGTTTAGATAAAGGTTCATTGCACATCACCTCCCGCATTTTTGCGTGGCAGCATCTAAAACTTTCAGGCGAGTCCGAACTTCGGCAGCAGATTCCTTCGTCTTGAGGTGTTTCAACCAGCAGAGCGATGAAAACTGAAGATAATGAGGAGTGTCAATCAAATTCTACGGTTTTATGATTTCGAGTCGACCTAGTGACAACAAATCCTCATTCGCTGCTCTCAACATTTGTGGATCATTATTATAACACATTCAAGGAATCTTCATTATTACATTACACTCTTCGCGCAAAAAGATATCTATCTGGAAGAGAAAGGGCAAGGATACTGGCGAGTAATTGGGCCGTATATGGATCGAAAGAATTTTTGGCTCTTATATTGATGGCATGTGCGAAAGATTTATGGCATTCAGTTTTCAAACACCGTTCTGGATACCGCATAACAAGCAAAAATTTGACTCACAGCCGGACTAAAACAGAGATAAAGGAAGTCTAAGAAAACGGTTGAAATGCTCATGTAAAAATATTTCAGCCAACATCCAAGCATTCTCTTCACTCAAATAAGTCAGAATAAAAAAGTAAAAAGCCATGTACACATGACCACTAAAATGCAGAATTTCGAATGAAAGTGCTGAAGGCCAGCGCATCTTTTCTGTTTAACTTTTAGCTGAAGCTTCACGTTTGCGTTTGATTTAGCTACTTGTCTCAAATTCTCCAGCTTTTAAAACGTAATATAAAGGTGCCATGCTCATTAATTAGTTGAATAAATAAATAAGTAAACGAACGAATGCATATATAAATAGGTAGATAAATAAATAAATCCGGGTGCTAACGATGGCAAAAAATCTTCATTTGCCTCTTGGAGAAAATGCGACGATATCATGAAAAGATCGTCAGCAACAAGAAGAGAAAGCACAAAAAATAGTGAATGGGTCAACATTTTTAAATGGGTGAACATTTGTACTCGTACATGAGGTACGATCGACCATGAAATATGAGCGTGTAGCAGTGTGCAAATTTGGGAAATGCAATATGTCTTAGCAATGCATGAATCAATAAAGCAGAAGCTGTAGTGATAAGTAGTTTAGATCTATGCGTTCGCTACAGTGAAGGTTTTTGTTCAGTTAACAACTTTGTATTGGCACCACTTTGACTAAACTCATGAAGAAAGCGAACATATGAGATATTCCAAAACGCTGAAAAATGCGTTTAAATTTTTTCTCAATACTAGAGTGCGAACTATCTTGCTAATAAGTTTCTGATAAGTTGTTTTGTGTTAATTGATGGAAATTAACGAATACAAACTGTGATTTATGAGGGTGCCTCTACTGAAATATTGAAGGTGTGGCTACGCATCTGTTGAGTGATGAGACAAAAATTCATTTATTAATCAGCTAATCTACTCAATGTTGCTTTCACGAAGGGAAGAATTTGACCTTCATCTTTGCACAAATTGGATCATTGAATTCGCCAGCACAAAGCGAAACCGCCGCTTGTACTTATGCAATATTGGCGCATTTCAGATTATTATAACTTCCAGTAAAAGCGTTCTTACATATAATGTTCGACCCGTTCACCGACTGATATTCTGATAGACATTCTGTTTGCACGCCAAACCTTCTTCAGCATAGTTTCTAACCTAATTTGGCTTCTTTTAGCTCACCATTTCAGCCTTTCGGTCATCAAAGATTAGATAAAATTTTAAAAATTCACTTTCATAAGTTTATCACTGCATCATTTTATGTTCACTGAAATTCATTCACACGGTATTATTGTTCTTATCTTCGAATGTAGAACAATTTCTCAAAGTATATGTGTATGTCACTTTGATTATGATCATTGCGCAATCTGGAAACTTATCTTAATAGAATTGTCTAAAACCAGAAAGAATTTAGACTACTTCACTGGAACAAGTATTACTGCTAATAAAAAACGTCACAAAATTTGGCCCTTGCTCATAAATGCACTCATGCCACATCAATAATGATTGAAGCACTTGCTCTTAAATAGCATTTTGCAGAACGAGCCAAGCGAAAAACGGATTAAGAATTCCATTCAAGTGTTTATAAGAAATTCGCCTTCGCCTTCTTTTTCAGTGTCAATTCTTTGCGAATGCATCCATTTGGTTTCACGTAATAACATACAATGTCACGGAAAAGCACTGTTCTTGAGAGACTTTCGAGGGGCACAATTGCTTTAACAGCATCATCATGCAACACCCGCTCCATTCACATGAGATCCATATCCTATAGATAAGTCACTTTCTTCGAGAGTTCCGCTTTTTCGTTCCAGATTTGTGGCGACTGCACTGCCGGTTTCTTTAGTGTTTGTATGACAAATTGCTTTGATGAGTTGAAATGCAAGAAAAGCACTTAGAGGCACCCTTCGTTGTAAGCGTTCTGAATTCTCTAAATGATCTGTTTCGTCTGTTCGGGAATAAACAAGCCCAATCGCTCACCAAAATCTGCTAATGATTTCAGCTCTCAAAGTCGATTCGCTAAACATAATATTCTCTTCGAGCAATGTTTTTAGAAGCTAAGTTAGTCCTTTAAAAAATTGTTTTGAAACTGTATATGGAACCTGAAAAACAATTTCGTTTGAGCTTGACATATATATTTTAAAGTAACACAGAACGAAATCAGTCGAATCTTCAATTTTCCCCGCACTAACTTCGCTATAAAACTTAAATGCCGCACCCAAACTTTGCAAACTACGATGGAAGAGGTGACAGTTTTGTGCAACTTTACGAGCGCATCTATTTCAAAAGTATCAATCAAGCACGATTAAACGGTTTAGCTAGTAAGATTTCACATATGAACGACATGTGATTTGATTGAGATTTTCGACACTATCGCTTTTCGGGTTCTCTTTTCTTCCCTTTATTAGACTTTTGAAAATTTCAAACGCAAAGATTCAGTTGCAGAGTACAATTCAATTTTGCATTTGCGGTGTAGTCCTCGTTTTATAGTAAGTGGTGCGCTCCTTCGAACTTGGAAGATGGCGTGCCTCCTGGCAAAGAATTTTATCCTCTATCATGCTGCGATGACGCAGTTTACTTGATTTATAATATGTAACAGTATGCATGCTGAAGGCACGAGTGCGAGATAAATCCTTGTTTTGAAACACTATTGCCACTGCTACTATGTTTTCGCTTCTCGCAATGCGCTTGATATTCTAGGGGCTTGCTTGACTGCTCATATGAATGTGCAATATAGCCAAGCTTATATTTATATCTGCTTTGCTACCGACATTTCGTTTTCTAATAGTGGAAAAAATTGCTTCAGTTTTTGTGCTGCCAATGCTGCTTCACTGTTTCCATATTAATCTATGTTATGTGCAATCTGGAAAGAAATCTGCCTCCTAATACGAGATATTTTTTGAAATTTTATGGAAAATTTTACGAAAGTTACTTACCCATTGATAAATAAAGCTTAAAATTTCATGTTAATTGTTGGATTTCGTCGAAAAGTGGAAGTCTAGCAGTTTCAAAAAAAGTAAAAAATCTGCTTCTCCAAAAAATTTCTCCGTGCCGGAAAATCATATCTAAGAAGTTTAAGAACTTTCCTTTCAGTCGAAGCATCTGTCCTAGTCAGCCATCGAAGCCCGAAGTGCAGCCTTGAAGTTTTTTTTCCTGATGCAGTAATATTCAGTTAATTTCACTTCAGGATTCCTTTAGCCTATGTCTAATGTTTTGAAGGATTGACTTTTGCATGGATGAATCTCTCTCCATAAAAATTTCTGGATGGTTGATCAAATCACTCGGTTTGTCACAGCAGTAATGCTATCCTCTAAATTTTCAGCAGGATTCCATAAATCTACAACCTTTCACGTATTACGAGCGAGGAAGATGGCTTTCAGTTATTCTTGGATGGTACTCAGTTTAAGCGTTACCAGCCTTCGCTTTAATTTAGCCAACCTTTTGAAGCTTCAATGAGCACTCTAGCTTCTCGCGTTTTCTGCGGCATTCATCATTGTCTTTGTCTCGCGCACTCTTTACTACCCAATTATTTTTTTGTTTCCCACATTTTTGCACCCATTAGCAACCACTTTAATTCCACCGTTGTTGTCAGTTTTAATTGCACTTTTATTTTCAGACGCTTTCACAGTTTCATATTCAGGTCTTGTGTGAAACTGTTTAAGTGAACACCAGATAGTAAACACAATGGCTCCGGACAGTGCGAATCCATTCTAGTGAATGTGAAAAGGAAGCATTAGAAAAAGTGGTAGTAAATCTTTTGAACTTTGTGCCTTGAATCATGCAAAACCTCTTGAGTGATTCTAAGAGGTGTACTAAGAAGCAGCTTCTTTCACCTAACAGACGCTTCTAAATGATATCAGTTTTGCACTCTCTACATGAATGTATCAAAATTTTACGGCTGTGCACTGTGGGGACTCAAGAGCTTGACAGTGAAATGACAATACCATTCCGCAGAATTTGCTTCAAAAATAATTGTGCGAAACTGCATAATAACAAGGTGATTTGCATTTCCTTAATGATGGTAATTTAAACTGATGATTGCCTCGTTGTATTTAACGCAATGCGCTCTTTATGCGTTTTAAATCCTGAAGATTTCTGTGTAAGTAGTTCTGAATCTAGCGGTTTGCATTTGCTTTCTGTTGTAAAAAAATTAACAAATAAGTAAAATCCTTGAGATGGTTTGGTATGGATTTGATTTCAAATTTGGCAGTTTTTGAACATTGCAGTCCTGATTTTATGCTCAAATGATACTTTTTTGATCGGTTAAGATTTTTTTCAAAAAAAAAAAAAATCCTAGCCGATTCCAAAGATATCCTGAATTTCGACAAAAGTTGCGAAGGTTTTTTTTTTTTGGAAGACAAGACTTTTTCATTTGTAACGTCCAAAATGAAGCTTCTTTCAAATCGCTTACTTCCATCGCCCTCGCCCTACCCCTACCTCACCAATCCCAAAAAAGAACGTCCAGTTCACTTCAGTTTGCAATGCCCATTTTCTCCACTAATTCTATTCTACATGATTAGGCAATTAATATGTACATTTGGCAGGCATTTGTTTGCAAAAATGCAATATTTGTTATTTGCTCTCATTAAATTGTTGCTTTGGAGGCTTCTCAGACTGCTCTCCAACATTTTCAAAGACCATTCAACTTAAGCGGTTCTCGTTTATGCACACTTTTTGTCGTTGCTGGTTGCAATTGCTTTGTTCTACAGCCTTGTTACATCTTATAACTTTTACAAATCGCTTGAGGGCTACATGGGACTCTTTTGGCTTTTTTTTTTCTCCTCTTATTCTTAGCAACGCTATTTTCTTTCCTAAAGCTTCTCGTTTTGTATAGCTCGGCGTTCGAGTAAGATCAATGAAATATGACTTTTAATGTATGCGAAATGTTGTCGGATTTATTTTTGCCAATGAAAACAACTATCGAGGTTTCACCTTATTTCATTTCGGCACTTTCTTAAAATAGATGTCACTATATATTTTTGTTGTTTCTTCGTAAAATTTCATAACTCAGCTTTTGCATATTGATGAAGAGATGTGATAAGTTGAGACTAAAATCGCATATTCCCTTTCTTCTAACCACTTTCAAAAAATTTACGCGTCACTTCTACTGAAACGGAAATAAATTTTAAAAAGTTAAGCGAAGTGGTGTGCTTTATATGCTGTTGTAGCTCCCAAATACTATGAGAATGCACCGATTTACCGAAAGTATGAGGAAATGAATCGTTTTAAGAACTTATGCTTCTATGACGGCGAAAAAATTGTTAATTGGTGAATGACGCAGAACGAGTGACTTAAGCTTTATTCGTTACGCTAGAGCCTATGTTTTCGTGAATATACTGTAATTGTGCTACGACCGTCGAAGACACATATGGCAATCTCTTTTAGCTGCGCAGTCATCCCCTCCCCCCCTCCCCCTCCCTCCCCCATCCCTCTCCCCTGCAACTGTTTTTGTATTGTAATTTTTCCTTTTTTATTCTTTGTACACCTAATTATTTTCTTCATGTTATACCCACTATTCCCCTATGCTGAGCTAAAATTTCGGAATCTGCTGGGTATCTTGCTTAGTCAAACTATCGGAGAGAAACAGTGCCAATGACTAATAAAGGAGTTCATAAATGATGGAGTAGTGAACAATTGCTGATTGCGAATACTAGCAATAATATAAACAACATGCTAACCTGCAATATGGATGCATATATGGAGGATGCCCAAATCCGCTGTTCGTGGAGTTATAATCTCTTTTGCATTGATTCTAAGTAGGAAAAAATTTTGTCCCTACTTTATGTCTCTAAAGTTCTCCGGTTGTGTTCATCAAGGAAGTGGAAGAAATCACTTTTCAGCTATTACGACTAGAAACCTCCCATTTATTAAAAATCCGCTATCCCTTAATCGATGCGCACATGAGCTAGGCATTTATGAAATTTCAACGGCCTTTAATCGTTCTTTGCGAACAAACGAGCTGCTAAAATTTTATGGCTACATTTACGATTCAGCATGTCGTTTTTACGCAGATAAGCTACGGTTAAAGAATGCAGACAAATAAGCTAGTTTGGAATATTCGTGGGACTGAAATGAGGAGTTGTTTTTTGAATTCATTGCTGTGCCCAACAACGCATTTCAAAGTTGAATGGATAGTCCTGGAAATTAATGCAGTCTATGTGTATCTCGTTAACGTTTTACGGTAACAGCAGGTGCCAAGCAAAGCAGAAGCATTGAGATATGCTATGGTACTTAACGATATTTCACTTGAATGGCGAGCAAATTTATTAACGCCTAATTTAAAACGTGGGATGTTGAAAAGTCAAGACGAAATTGAATGAGAGGGAACCTAAGTGCGGCGCGGTTGAATGTTACAAGACTGTAATAGTGACTGAATGTTACGAGACTGTAATAAAATGGATTGAAAAATAAATTAAATTAAATGGAAACTTAAAAGACGGCTGAGGTGTACATCTTTTTGCAACCTAGGGCGTAAAAAGAAATATTAAGTTGGAAAAACGAACGACGAATATATCGGATTATATGATAAATGACTGATAGATGCTCATATGGCAGTTACTAACGGTATTGTGTAGACGCTGCAGCCTTTTAAATATATACTCTATTGAGTGGTAATAATGTCGTAAAGCTGTTAAGAGGAGCAGAGCTTACAGGCAAACGTTTCCCTGTAATACGAGTGATTCACTTACAACTTCCTATAGCATAATTGGCTCGAAATGCAGTTCTTCGCTATTGATTTTTTTTTTTGCAATTTTATAAAACTGCTATGGGTTACAGGCTCTTTGCATTGAGGACTTGTTGATAAAAATACTAGCAGGGAATCTATTCACTCAGTTCAAGAAAAATTCAAATCTCACTGTTGATAAACAGCACTAACGTCGATTGCATCGTTTTATTTCGATATGCAGTTTTCACATTCATCCTTTTTTCCAAGGACACTGGAACTGTGGAAGCGTGAAATAATTTTCCTCGTTTCCTTGATCAAGTTTCCGGCACACTGGCAACTCCAAGAGGGAGGTAGCCAAGCAAACGTTTTGTGAAAACGATCATGCTTCCTGGCGTGTATGCTGTGATAATTGATGCAGTAGACGCCTGTGTAGTTCCGTTAGAATCAATGTTCTCGAACGACTTGTTTGTCTGTGCAAGAAAAGCGCCACATTGTGCCGCATTTTCAGGGTGTTCAACAAACTGTCCTATGTGAGTGGAAGTGAGTGGATTCTTGACCGAATTTTAGATGAAGAGAGGCGTCCAAGTTTGATTCGCATTTTAGGCGAACTCTCAAGCTTTTTCCTACCGATATTTTGTTGCTTTCACCATTCGCCAGATTTCGCATAGGAATGGGCAATTAATGTTTTGTTCGAAAGAAGGAGGATTTGATGATATCATCCATTTATAAATATATATTTAAACATGTATAAAATTGTTTGATCGCTGCATCATGCGCGAGCAAAAGCACTGAAAGCAAATCAGATTCGCAAGTAGAGCAGTTTGAAACTGTTCCCCACACATGTGAAGCAACGTTACACGCGAGTTGTGTAAGAACCAGTTCCAACAATCGCCTGTACTTTTGCTACGCAATCGAAGATATTCAAGTGATTGGTTACCATGACGCGTGCGCCTTCAACTCTGCTTCCTTCATCTCGACGACAAAGAAGCAACCTTCTGAGTGTTCATCTGTTTGCCTCACTCTCGTCAAGCGCCAAGCCTTCAAGATCTGTCATCGTTCCCTATTGCAGCAATTTTCACTGCATTTTGCAGATCCCCTTTCGGCGTTCTTCTATTACGAGATCTTTTCTCGACGTCTTACAAAATGCGGAATTATCTTTTCTTGTCCAAAGACATCTTACATTTCTGAAGCGTGATTCGCTAAACGTAGATTCGAGGCGGCTCGAAGAGTATCTTCAGTACGCCGATGGTATTAATTTATGAATCTCTAGTCAAGCAATGAACTTGGCTTCATTTTCTCTTTTCGCACTGTTGGAATGTAGTTATGTTAAAGAGTAGTTAGAAAGGGATGCGACCTTCTTTGCATGCTGCTGAGAGCTTTAAGTTGCGTGATTGTCTGCCACTATTCTCAATTCTTTGTAATTACCACTTAAGTATTGTCCACGAAGTTTCTAGCCCACAAAATGCCCCTCAAGAAAGGAGGGGAAAAGTAACAGCGTTTTCGCAAAAAAAGACCAATTTTTCCTACTTTTCTTCAGTAGAGGAACTGAACTGCACCCATTCCAGTGAATATATCATAAATGAACCTCACATAATCAGTCGTGGAGGTACTGCGTTAGCTCGGTATTTTCAAGGGGACACTAATTGATTTACGTGTTGTCTTGTAGGAATACTTTCAAAATCTCTGTATGTACTCTTTTATGCTTCATTCATAATTTTTTTCGGGAAGGCTAAGATGAGAGATGAATATTTTCGAAATGTCGCTGTCTAGTTCTCCTTTAATACCAGAAAATGCTATGTTGAATTATAACTGCTTTATATTGCAGAGACTATCTCACTGTCTCATGAACACACTGTCATGCGGAAGCTATTTTTAATACTGCGGAAAATGAACTTCTTTAATGTAACCATATTGCAATACCGATATTCACAGCCGAAAAAATTAATTTTCACCGAGGGTAAATTAAGCGTGGAGGAAATGCTGGAAGCCATCTCATAACGAAAGCATGAAACATTGATCACAGTTTATGAGGATACAGTTTTGTAGGTAACTCACAAAAAGTACTAATTTACCTGTCCATTCTATTCTTTATGAATAACGGAAGTCATGCCCCTGTAAAGGCATACTTGCGTAGTAGTATTTATCAGTTCTTTAAAAAATGACCATAGCTGTTTGCTGCAGGACCTTCCATGAAGGTTGGTGATTGCTCTTTATTTATCAAGCTCCCGGCTGCATGAATGACATTTTTGTGATTTTTTCATTGCGACAGTGTTTGCGTCTAACTAGAACCGGGTAATTTCAAAGTGTCGGTGCTGAAGCGAATAAAAGTGATCAGCTGAAATAGTTGGTAGATCGTCGGCTAACTTTCAACCTTTTTTTTACAGTGAGGAAAACTAGGAGTTTGATATACGCAGATGCTCTAAGTTCAGGCGTGCGGGTGGCTTGAGGTTGGCTCTAAGTATAGTGCAGCAATCCGTTCTCGACAGTCACGCGAAGCGAACAATAAGGAACATATTGATTTTTAACGTCATCACTGAGCGCATGTTTGCACTGCTTCGTTGGTCGACTATATTTATCAGCACTCTTCGACGACTAGCAACCAGTATCTTTCCTTCTATTGCTGTATCATTCGTGATTTTGTAATTTGTCGTCTCCTTTTCCAGCTTTCCCATATGAGCGCTTTGTGCGGTTTTATTCATCAGTTTTCACCGAATGAATGTCTTCCGCTTGAGTGGTTAGAAGAACGATAGAACTTAATTCTGAAGGACGCTGCAAGGGGTTGGGCACCTCCTCGGGTACCCCAAACTAAGTCATCCGTGCCAGCGTTTATATTGATTCTCCCGCTTCTCTGTCGCGTTCTACTCTATTGAAGTGACGTTTGCTTCAAAAAAAAAAAAAAAAAAAAAAAAAAAAAAAAAAAAAAAAAAAAAAAAAAAAAAGAAAAAGAAAAAAAACTATGCCATTGTTCAATCACTAGAAACATCACTGCATACGGCACTCCTTTCAATTCAGGAAATCGCCCACCGCAGTAACGTCACCGCGCTGTCACTGTTCGCAACGCGAGATAACCTTCTACAACTTTCTTTCTTCCTTTATTTCGGCAAAAGAGATTAGAACTGTACTAAAATTGCGTTCTTTACGTGCCATTTCGCAGCTGGAACTTGAGACCTTGCAACTGATTTCGCACGTGGTTGTAGCCGCAGTTGGGCTTCAAAAATTGGCGGATGCGAGGTGCTTCCATATTGTACTGCCACTTTCCCTAGAAACTTAGCAAAATTATCGTAGGAGAGATGGAGATAAAGAAATAGTCTAAAGTGACGGGATGGTTCCTATTCATGGAATTCATGATGAATTAAATTTTAAAATGATTAAGAGATAGATATGTGACAAATCTAAAATTCATAGGACGATTTCAATGCCGTTTTCGATTTCCAAGCAGTTCTCTAATATCTTTTATTAATCCTCTCGGCACACAAACTGTTCTTTAGTATTTCAGAATGTTAAAAAACGTTTCGACTGATATGTTCTGTTGTGTATTTACAGCCTAGAGATTTAAACTATTCTATCCTATTTTTTGATACTGAGTACAGTAGCGTGCTATAGAATAACTTATTAGGTATAGAAAGAATCATTTATGGATACAGCGAGGAGCACATGTTGGGAGATACGTTTGTTGATTGTGTCAGTTGTTGATGGCACATTCATGACATCATTTGTAGTGGAGCTGAAAGCTGGCATTTTTCCATTCTATGTCACGTCATCACTCATAGTGTCGCATGTGAAGCAGACGGCGTAACTTTCTTTTGTCGCCATTGAGCCGATAGAGATTTCAGAAGTAATGCAGAGCGATTATTCAAGTATCTGCAAGTCTGAAGTGCAACCTTCGTCGTCGGATGGAGATGGCGCCGAATGTCGAATATGTCGAATGCCAGCACACGGTCTTCACTTCGGGCTTTTAACTTGCCGCGCTTGTGCCGCTTTCTTTCGCCGCTCGGTAGCCTGCAGATTGCAGTATACGTGCAGGCTTGAGAATGGGATGTGTGAGCTTAACAAAAGTAAGTTGCCACATATTCGGAAAGGCACAGGAGAGGCGGATGCGATGTGTACCATTTTTAATCCAACATCCGTAAACAATCATTCGGGAGCAGTGAAACAGCACCTATTATCCTGTCTTTTATGGTCTGGCAAGCTGTGCAAGTCGTCAACCAAGGAAACATATTTACTATATGTACCTAATTTCACACAAAAAAAAACCATGTGCCCATTTCATAGCTGCCCAAGTGTTTTTTAACCATGAATGTGAACAGTCTCAACATTTTCGGGATTGATAGGCCGGCTGAGGTGTTACGATCTTCTTATTCTTCATGACTTCTCTTCTTCGTCACTTGGAAGTACAAGACTAACAAATATACGCATATATAGAGATTGGTAAGCAGGGTGTTGTTACGACGACCATTTGCGGAAATTGGCGGTGAGTAAGTAAAAACAACCTTGAATGTGCATTCACTTTACGATGACATCATCGTAGAGAAATTCGTCATCTTCAACGCTAAGGATTTTCACACATTTCCAAATGTTCAAGAGCGCTTTCCCAAATGTGATGTGAAGTCATCGCTCAAAAGAATGGTATTTTTTTAGCTTTTCACCACCTTAATACTGCGACGAGCTAGCATAGTTTGAAAAGTGCAACAGTCGGTGCATAACTTTTTGTCTGGGCAGCTGATAGTATTCTACTTCGATCGTATCTATCATTTTTTCCCGACCTTTGATTTGTACTGATTGCAGCAAAGTATAAACTTTCTCATACTCGATTAGCGTGATTTATACTTTTCTTGCTAAGCCAAACTTTCATTTATATTTTAGAGCATATGATAGTGAAGGAGGCAGGCGAGAAGCACGAGTACCCTTTCGGAATGGGTGGAACTTTTCGACCATTTCCACCTATTTTTCGCATTCATGAAGAACTCCCTTCGTGCCTCTTAACGCCGATTATATTTATTCGTCGCAGTCCAACAATTTTCACTTTCTCACACCCTCAAAATGTGCATCTTCAGGCGTTTTTATGACGTTATAAACATTAGAAGTCGTCACACAGGCTCAAAGTAAAAGCGTTACAAAATGCAAAATATGTCATTAACATAACATAAATAACTCGTGAAGTTAGTTTTTACCTTGAGTTGAACAACCACTGGTATCTTTATGAGATTCATATGTTACTGTGAGAATATTTCTCGATGTATACATTACATTCGTGAAACTTTATGAATTTTAATGATTGTTATGAATGCATTCTTTGACAATCGGGTTTGATTTTTGCAGACAAACGATTCTCTTGCCGTGCTTGTCGTTTTAAGAAATGTCTTTCGCTCGGAATGAAAAAAGAATGTAAGTGTATTTCTGCAATTTTTTCAAAATTTTGACGATGTGTCGAGATGGAAAGCACAATTTTTCGCTTTCCTGCAGCGTTATGACAAGTTCAAAACTCGGTTGTAGTAGCAAATTTTTTCGTCGTTGTCACGGAGTTTTATAACGAAGATTGATGCGCCAGGGGTGAGGGGAAAGGGAAGGAGGGAAGTTATTGCCGCGATTAAAACGTTGTTTTCAAATCCTTTCGATTTGACCCATAGGTTTTCGCCTCCTTACTTTATTTGATGCTGTTTTTGTCTAGGTGTAGATGTTATTTCCACTGGCAGACGTTTTTTATTCAACAAAAATGGCAACAAATCTCAACAGCTGCGGCTTTACTAAGGCGTGATGATACCTGTTTTTAAAAGTCGGAAAGTCATACTTTGTCAAATTATCAAGCATGTCACACTACACACTTAAATTCGCCTTTAATCCCCTACCAAAACTTCTTTCAAGTCTTCCTGTGTTCTAAATAACATCTATATTCGTAGCTGCTTCTTCTCCGCTTTAACTTTCGCCGACTTTGCACAAGTGGGTGAGGTTCGCTTTTCGACCTTTTCGGCTAGTGAAAAAACTGAGTACCAGGTGAAGTTCTACCTGTTTTGCGTTTCCGCTCATTCTAGCGGGCTCTGTTGTTTTGAAATTTGATGATTTCAGCTGCCGAATTACCCAGAAAACGACGTACACGTGAAGAAAAGATTGCACTATGCTGATTAAGTTAAAAGATACCACGTTGAGGGCCTTCCTCCACCATGCTGAATAACCTGCGTGTTGGCCACTGCTTTTTCTTTAGCTTTGAAGGATGATGAAATGCATCTTACAGGTCTTTTTATCAGGGCATTTTGAAAGAACGTCCATGTGTTGAGTTGCTTTTTTCCGTTTGTTTTGTCGTATCAAGCGCCATGACATAGTTTGTTTTTAGTCCTTGTCGTTGCGTTGTTCCTGCCAGGTATCAAACACAATTTGTAGTCACCTTGACGCTTCCTTTTATTCTTTCCATAATTTTGTAATAGTCCGGATTTGTTCCCTGAAAACTTTTTTCGCTTCCTGTTCGTTGTGAATGCCCAACTGTCCTTCTGTGATTGCATCTGCATATGAATGTTTTTATAAATTTGTGCCGTTATTTTCTATGGAGTCAAATCATCTATAGATTGAATTAACTCGGCGTGAGTAGTATGCTTGTGAGCCTGCATTGATGACAAAAAATGTCAATAAGCTTGCGTTGATATTGTTATGATACATGCGCAAATTATAACAGCATTTACTGGACATTTTCTTGACACATATTACTCACACTGGTTGCTAAGTGATATCGCATTGAGGGAAAATTTGAGATATATCATTTTAGCGAACGTTTTAATGTGCCTTTCGTAGTTTTCTGGGCGCCTTCCCTTCGGCTTCCTTTCCGCTCCCTCGCCTAGGACTTTTCACTCCTGAATCTCTTATCAGTTCGGTATGAGACTAACGCATATTAATTCCTTGCTCGTTACTCGCTATTTCGTTTCAGTAGGATATATCTTTTGCCAAGCTTTTTTATATACCTGTTGCACTTTTCAAACTTTCTCCCATCCTCTTCCACTTATTACTTTCGGCTGTGCTATCAGTTTGTTATAAGACCATCGCTTATTGATTCCTCACCTGTTACTTACCTTTCTTCAATTTCACATGTCATTTACCATTGCGCGCAAAAATTTCTCTAAAATTCAGTTTTTGTAAGCTATATAACATATCTTGTAGATTTTAGTTATGTCAGCTTTATTCCTATCCAAACCACAAGTTTCATCAAGAGTATGCGCATTTTTGTATGCTGCACTCCTTCGCACGCTGAGCCATCTTTTGAATTAAATGTGCATCGAAAATCCCTTAATTTCATTTCAGCAGGCCAATGGCATCGGTTCTCAGAAATCGGTCTGCTACAAAATGTGGTCTTTTGAACTGTTTCGCAGTCCACTATACCTCTTTACTTTAAATTGCTTCCTTTCACCTTTTTACTCATTTCCTCTTGAAACGTTTGTCGTTTTCACATTTCGCATGATTCCTTGCCGAAAATTGGACTCTTCAAACTTTTTGTCGTTATGCGGATACACAATTTCACATTTTAAGGTTTTGAAGATCCGTTAGTACTAACTCCAACCTTTCAGTTTCCACAGCGTTTCGCTACAAGGAGTCAGACCTTTTAAATGTTTTAAACGTTAAATAGTTCTTACCCCACACTGTTTCTACCTTACCTGGGCCCTCGCTGTTGATATTCCTATAAATGGCTCTGCCTCCATTAATGCAATAGCCACTAAATATTGCTGAAAATGCCAATAGGTTGAGTTCAAGGGTTTGACTTTGAGGGAGTTTCAGGAATCGGTTTGAGAATTGCGTTAGCCTCTTTTATTTCTATGTTCCCGAAGTGCATTAACTTTATTAAGACGACGCTATCTTCTTTATTCACGAAGTGACTAAGATTTATTATGCAGAATGAATCAACTTTCTGTGTTTCAGCAGTACAATTGAACCGTGACAAAATCAAGAATTCATCCCGTGCAACGTTGCCAGCAGTTGCAGCAGTAAGTGTGATCACTGTAAGTTATCTTTGACTCATCAGCTATTTTGAAAGAAAAAACATTTTCAATAGAAAACGGATCTCGTGGAAACCGATCCATTCTAAGTTCGATCGACATTTATGAGAGATTATGCAACTCCTCTATCTCTTTTCATGACACTGGCCTAACAGCGTAACTTTTCGCTTGGAGACGTTTACAACTTTTGCTGTTTTGAGCGATGATATCACCTTCGAATGTGAACATTCTGTTTCTTCTAGGTGGCCCACTATTGGGCGAAAAATATTCTTTGCAAGCCGAAAACGACGCTGGTAAAACTAGTTGTTACTTAACAACACATTTAGCTAGTTTGCGAACTCATCTATTTTTGTCATGTTTGCCGTACATTTCCCTCAGATTAGTTGATGACGTCATAATCGAAAGGGTTAATTGCCTTCGATACCCATATTGCAATGTTTAAATGTACAAATTTGGATAATGCCCGCGCGTCCTGCTTCCACCACACCCTAGAAATTCGTCTCTCAAACATTGGTAATAGTCGTTGTTCAGTCTTCATTAGTTAGTGACACAGTGAACGTTACGGTGCGTCATTTTTTACTTACAACCTTTTGCAACACCATCCTAAAGGGCCGTCATCTACATGCGTACGCAAATGCGTGGACAGGTATGAGGTGGCTTTTACTCTCTAACTAAAACGATTGAGGCGATGTGATGTTGCGGATAGGTCTTCAACAGCAGGCCGCTTTCTAACGTCGTATTGGCATTAATTTCTTAAAATTTGCATATGCAAATCTCGATGAGATTTTCTGCACTTTTTGTTGGCCTTGGTCTACCCTTGAGCACGACAATTATGTAAACAGCTAAGGAGGCTGGCATGATGTGCCCCTTCAGCTGCTGAATCTACCAAAGCAGCCTAATGCATAAGTATTTAAAAGCAGGTCGATGGGAATGGACGGAAGGGCTGGCTTGTTGTTTTTTTTAAACCCATCACTAGGCTAACCAGTTTCATCAATCTGTAGGAAATAATAAAACATTCCTAGTGGTGCAAATATATTTTATTTCACTCGGCCTCCCACAAAAACTTCCCGCAAAAAATTCGTTCGTTTTTGACGATTCGGCCGCTTGTATGCAGAACGCTTATATGCATTCTGCGGTCTGGCGTTTCCAAATATCTTAAACTGCACTCTAACGTCATGAATCAGTTTACAATTTTTGTAGAAAACTAAGATATGATTTAGATTATGCTAATATATTTCTTAACTTTGGGGTCTGACAGACACAAAAACACCTAGTCGCAGACGAGACGGCGCCGTAATACACTTTAGAAGTGGAAATTCAGAGCTAAAGAAACTGTTCACATTTTGAGTGAAACTGAGTATGGGACACTGCCAGCTGCTAACTATATGTTTTGTTTCGCGTCCAAAATACTTCTGTCGAATTGCATATAGTAAAGCTGAAAAATCGATGCGAGGAAAGATATCGTTCGATGAATGCCTTTGTTACATCCTGTTCATATGGAAATAGTGTGTGCTATGTTAGACGATTCATACACAATGCGACATTTGGTGGAGTTGCTAATTTTGATCAGAAATATTTAAAAATTCACTACTAATTAATCTTGTGAGTAGATTAATTGTCAATCCATACAATAGATTAATTGTCAATAAAAGTTGGCTTCATTACAGAGTTCACCTGCGGAATCGGTCACTCCAAGAAGTGAAGAACAGGACTGCAGTGTTGCATCTGCGGGCTGCGAAAAGCCAAATGACCAACCAACACGGGCCACCGAACTTCCCATCCTTCCCGAATTCGACTACAGACAAGAGTTACCTATCATCAAGGAAACGCTGAAAATGGTAATTCACTTTTGTTGTACTTTAGCTGAAAACTGGACTATTTTTTCTTCTTGTGATACTGCATCGCAAATTAGCACTGTAGTCTTCGAGGACAATCTATCTGAGTACATTGAATGTATTCGTTTAAAATAAAAACACAATAGGAAAGTTTGTTCCATGATCGAAGTTAACAATTTGCTCAAGGATTTAAGATAAAAGAAGTCGTAAGATTTTTAGGAGGTGCCATATTATGCTAGTATTGCGCTATCACCTATATATTTAACTGGGCTGCAGCGAATACAATTGGCCTACCGTGCTTGCCTCGCCGAGCGGCCATGTCCACTCAGACAACCACCCAGTAAGTAATGTTGTTGCAATACTAAAGTTTGCCATTATATCCAAGAGACCGATAATCGTGCTATGAAGGAGCTATTGCAAGCTTGTCGCAACACATGGGATCGAATTTTTTATGTTGTCTACACGCTATTTTCTTGCCACAATTTCTCAAGCTCTTGATTTTTGCCAATCCGATCCTTTATGGGCTACTTTCGATGTTTCACCTCCTTTTATTCTCCTTAGTGTTTTTCTAAATCAAATTATCGTGAATGTTCAGCATGTTCTGTGCTTGAGTAAAGTTCAAGTAGATAGAATAAAACAAGCAAAAGTACGATACCATGAGCTGTCAAATCCATCGTTTCTCCATCAAGCACAGCTGTTTATCCATACTGTCAGTCAACTGTTTGAGTTTCTAAGCAATACTAGTCGTCACTCCATTCAGTTCAAATATCAAAGTTATCTTTATTTATATGACAGGTGAGGATTTTCCTGTGCAGCGTTTTCTTGTCACCGATTTTGCTAAACAGAGTCGACAGGATTTGAAGTTGGTTGCAAGATTTCTTACGACAATTGACTCGTTTCGGCGACTATCATTCGAAAACAAGGTAATCCGTTTCATCTTTCTGCCTCGATGGTAGACTGTGAGTAAAGGAGTTTGCAGCTGGAAAAGTTAACGCGGTGGTTCATAATTTCGCTTGCATTCTACACTAAAAATCAGTATTTCTAAGCTGTTCAGAACAGATTAGCTCTCATTGTATAGACTAAGTAAATCAGAAGTAGCTTAGGTTTATTGAAGAGAACATCTTAGCATTCGTTTCTCTCGCTTTTCTTTTTACAAAATTTTTGCTTTCGTCGTCAATTTTCTCAAGAACTGGAAAGAATAAATGACCGATCATTTCATGAAATATGTGAGCGCCATCGTTTTATTTGTACTAGCGTGTGATTTAATTTAGTGGCTTATCTTCAAGCGGTTCTGGACGAATTTTCTGATGTGCGACAGGTTCTATGACACGATGTGCACACTGGGCAATGATATGAACGGTTTGTGAAGAGAATTTTAATAAATTATCGGAGAGTAGATTCTTGATGAATGTCTTCGGATTGAAATGCAATCCAAATTCGAGATGATACTTTGACAAAAGGTCATTCGTCTTTATCCGGAAACATGAATAATTTCTGGAGCGCGCTGTGAACCAAGCGTTTTCAAGAGTTTCAAGGGATTGCTCAGCTGCTCTCACGCAGTCTATTAATGTTGTTTATTTTATATTCGGCTCTTATATATTGAAATGATTCAACGGTTCTTTTAAGTTGGTTTGTTTGCTAAAATGATGGATATCGAGGGTGGATATCAATTAGTTAAATGATGGATATCAATTAGTTATGCAGCACCGTAACACTGTAAAAATGTTTTTCATTCTCCCTCGGGTTAGAGCGTAATGTTCCGGTTTTCTTTGGGTTGTCACTACTCTCTGATGTTTCGGGCCTAGTTCGGCTCTGGTTTGGCCATTGTTCCGTCTAGACTTGTTTTTAATTCCATCGTTATATCACTGCAGGCAGTTTTAAAAGTTAGATCTTGCTATTATGTTGCCTTCACATTGTTTATTTTATAGACTTCTTAATATGCAGACATGGAGTTGTAAGCAGGTTGTTTATAGTAAGTAGTGTTTAGGTGTTTTGCAGTAAGTGATAAGTGTAAAGAGGACTTCAAGCATTGAAAAGACATGGAACATCCCAATAATCATTGGCTTTGTGGAAAGGTGGTGCTAATCACTTCCAGCATATTATTTCAGATAAGAGGGTGGTGCTTCCAGATGGAACAGTCGTTGACTTGCAACGAGGGCGAGCGGAAGAACTCAAAGAAATCACCGATTACAGTCATGAAGACTTGATTAGGTGATTCCAGTCTGAGATAAACATAAATTTAGCTTAGCTTCATTGCAGTTCGCCGTATGCTTCTACTGGTTGTTTGCAACCATAAATTGCGAGATGACTTAATTAGTAGCAAAGCATTCAAAAATAGAAACTGATAGCAAAGTGAGGCATTTCTAACCATAATCCGTGGCAATTATCGTAATAAATTCCACACGGGGAATCGGCAAAAAAATTTAAAGTCTTCTGGCATCATGGAGTGGTTGAGAAGGCTATTTCATGAGCATTTGGGATATGCTCGCATGGTTGAGGTATGCATAGAGGAGGTGAATAATATTGTTGAGAAGTGCAAGATGGCTTAAGCCTTGAGGCTTACAGACACAGTCTATATTGCGTAAACGGATATGTAAAAACACAGTGTTTTTTGTCGATACGGTCTTGATCGAAACGGAAGTTCACGTTTCACTTGAAGCAGCTTTAGCCTCGACAAGTTGACTTAGCTTTGTAGCTCCATATTGGCATTGCAATTTAGTATTTGCGAATGAGGGCAGGGAGCTGTGCGGCAAGTGAATTTGGTGTGCAGAATCCTCGGATGCAATATAACTGGACCGCAGAAAAATGTTGATTTTTTTAAGATTAACTAGACCATATGCGGATTTCGTTTTCGATAACATTCTCGGAGGAATGAGGACACTTCAAATGGATGATGTCGAATTCGCGTTCGCCCTTGGTTGCCTTCTTTGGGACACTCAAGGTATATCTGGAAATCATTCATTCTACATTTCTTTATTCGATTTCTTTTGCCATCGTAGTATTAATTGATGTGAAAAGTCTATTAGATGAAAGCAACTTATTAAGCCTTCGTGATTTTCGATTTTTTTCTTATGAAAAATGCTTACAGAACTAGAGGTCGCCAAGGAAATACGCGAGTTGTCGGAGCGGGAAAAGAAGTCACTTGCAGATGAGCTGCACCTGTACTACATGTCAAAATGTGTTTCAAATTACGCATGGCGACTATGCATGATACTGCACATCGTCGGATCTGTTCAGGTTGACCATCTTATACAAACCTAACCCACATATAGTTATGAACCTATAATGTCACAAGCAGATCGTGACTGTTTCTCCTTCTTTTCCCCTTGGGTAGGATGTGACCGGTCCATTTGGTTCTTTTTCACTGCAGGAACTTTTTCTTCTCCATCGACAATGTTTTTTTATGTAAGCATGGTTAACATTCATGATAAGGTCTGTTTCAGTTTCTTTGTTTTACTTTATCATGCTTCTCTCTGCTACATTTTAACAAAGCTTGCGCTAATAAGTTTGTTTTTTTAGCCGGTGTTCTGTTTATTCACAATGTGTAGAAACAGTCCCTGCAATAAGAGACCTTGCAGTGGTCATAGAAGTTATGCGGCCGAGCAATATTTAGTACTGTCTGAGTCCTGCCGCGGTTGTTTGAATACTATAGTGATTGTGTTGCTGCTAATAATTTTATTCTTTAATACGAAGTTATTTCTGTTATCCTTTTATTGTTGGGATATCTTACCCTATTTCAGAAGGCAGTCGCACACAAGAAAGAAGTGATTACGCTGGCAAAGGTCTTTGACACTTATAAATACGACGTTTTTATGACCGAATTGATCGAGTGATAGCGTTCTCATGGTTCGATTTTCTAAGATGTGAAGTTCGTGTTTTACTCGTCTGTCACTAAGTCACTGTATGCGACCTTTCCAAGTCATGTCTCTTCTTTGTAAAGACGTTTCTTGATAGCTGCAAGCAGTCATAATGACACATAGGTCGCTAAAGTTGCACGACTAAGTTTACAGCGTCAATTTTTTATACTCTTTCCGATGAAAAGTCCTCTTTTTATTTCGGTCACTTGCTTATTTAGTCAGAGTGTGATATTGCGTTATGCTGGTTTGCTTTCGATAGTCGATGCATTCTGCTGCTCGGAAAATCTCTTGAACAATTTCTGTTGATGATGCTTCTTTGAAAATGCTAATTATGAAAATATCGTTGTTTAAACGAAATGATGTTACATGTGAAATATTGTTATTCATCGTTCTCATTAGTTTTTCTTAAACTTGTTTAACGAAAGTCATCTCTCACAAACAAAAAAAAAATCATTGGTGCAGGATGATTCCTGAAAAGGTCACCAGTTTGCTCATATCGCTTACAGTGAATTTTGTTCGGAATTACACAAATTATTGATGAAACAAAGTGATGCTTCATGTCCTTATGAAATATAATTGTGCAGCACATAAAAAATATATTTAACTTCACAATCTGCAATGCATTTAGGTGCCAAGGATAGCAAGCGTATGAAATGAGACTTCATATTTCATATATGTATGTGTGTTGTTGATTATCTAGTTGTTTTAAATCGCTAACTAAGAAGGTGTGATAAGGAATTTAGGAATTTACTAGATATTACCTCAAAAACTGTAAACTAGTGTAGAAGTTTCGATGAGGTTTTTTGTGCAGCCTATCAATCGAGTAGAAAAAACGAACACAGTAAAAGAAAGAAATGTTTTCAAATATTACTGCGATTGGTTAGGATTGTAGGCTGAATTTTGCAAAAATTGCAGAGGCGCATATTGGAATGATAACAGAACGCTGTAGATATGTCAAAACTAATGGAAGGAGGACTGATGAGGATTAGGAGTCCCTCTTGGTAGCTGAATGCACACAGCAGTTTATTTGAATCAACGTAAAGCAATTTTTATTTTTTCCTTATGATATGACCACATCAGTACACTCATTCAGTATGACTAGAACCCTTGTATCATTTCATAAGGTGATGACAGGTCACTTGTTGTGCTTTGCACGTGCTGTTTAATATGGCGTTCAAATGCCAGCTAGTATAGCATTCCTAGAAAATGCAATATGATACTCGAATATCAAGCTGTATGATTCTCGTCTACCCGTGTACCGTTGAACTGGATTCCCTAATGTCTTGCAATATAATGTCCTCGTGCCACTCAGTGCAATTCTGACGTTCCATCCACATATCATCCGCAGTCGACGGTTTCATACTTAACAATGTCTATTTAGTAAACTATGTTCTTTAGACGGATGTGCCGTTCGTTCGTGATGTCCATATGCCATTTGGCATCGCACATGCAGATCAATTATTAATGCCAGCATGTCAACGAACGGAATTTTTTGAATGCTGCCCAGTGTGATACTCGTATGCAACAGAAGATGGTCGCCCCAGACTAGGTCTGCATAGAGCCCGTACTTCGCCCAGATTTGGAGCCAAGATACACCCTACGACCATTATCCGGAACTTATTTCATGACAGTTAGCACACTTATGACGCACCTTCTCCGAGGAAATGAACTGCCTTATCAATTATGGTAGAAAAGGGATAGAGGAGGGGAAGAGGGGGGGAGGGAGGAGGATGGATCTAAAATTTGAGTCGTATTTGTGACTAAATCGCAAGATGCTTAGCTGTACACTCGTTACGCCATTTCTGATTAAACGATCTAGCGGTTTAAGACGCATTCCTCTGTTGTGTTTTAAAGATGTTCAAGCGTTAACCTGCTGAGCGACTTTATTAGCACTCGAAATAAAGAAAATAATACGACCAGATTAAATATAAAACAATAACGCCTTTGAAAGAACGAGGATTGCATTAAAGAACAAGGGTCGGGAAAATGCTGTGATAAATAGTGTCCTGTTTAGCGTTATGAGGATTGTTTTAAAATATTTTTATAAAATTATCAGCATTGTCTGAACAGCATTCTCTTCATTTCAACCTTTAACAGCGTGACAATCAGTTCCATCCAATGCGTGGCGTGTTTTGAAAGTCTCATTGAAAAGGGCTCATTTTGGAAAGTACTTGGGAGGTCTTTCGCCCGGTCTTTTTGACAAGTCTTTCAATCATCAATACCGTTTCACAAGCGCACTGATGTCAAGTAATTCAAGCGACAAAAATACAACAATTTAAAAATATCTTCACTCCGAACGTTTGCACTAGAGGAGGAAAAGGAGATTCGAAACAGTGCAAATATTTTGTATTCGTCTTTCACACCGTGGTAATTGTGCTCACCACATGGACTTCGCGCACACTTCCTGACAAATGATCGGATATCGATTCTGTGGTCATAAGTGTGGAGATGAAATAAATTGCGCTACCAAGATTGCACGCAACAACCTACAAGCTTTTATGAGGAGGCATGCCATAAACAAAACGTTCGCAATGCTTCCAAGTCACAACTGAAAGAGTATTTCACTTTTAAACACAATACTGGAACCTTCGACAGAAGCGGATCCATGTGTGCGGTAAGTTGCGTGATAATTTAGCAATCTTCTTCAATCGAGAGCCAGACAGCCGTGTTACAGAACCTGGGAACCTCGGTGACCTCGGGAATCGCACTTTCTGAACGTGATGAGCTTCGAATTAAATCGGGCTCACTGCAAACGTTTTTTTCGAGTCTCCTTGGCGCGTTAAGGCAGAATCACTGAAAATGAATAGTGCAAAATGTAAGTAGAGATTTCGAGATGTTCGGCAAAAAGCGCTGCAGAACTTGGCCTCCTTGTGATAAGGGCGGATTCTCACAAAGTTTTATTGTTGGCTTTTCAAGCGTTAGCATATTTCTTGAGGCGTCGGAAAGTCTTTACTTACTTTTAAGTACTTGAGTTCATTCGAGACAAACAACCATTGCTTCCTGTGGTTTTCTGTTCCCATAAGATGCCAAATTGATAAAGAAAACCCTTTTTTTTCACCTCCGCAGACGAAATTAACAGTTCTATGGACAAAAGACTTGAACTTATCTGGCAGCTATTTCTTGAAAAAGGTTCCCTCATTTTCCCGTTGAAAAGTGTTCAAATAAATCGCTTCTATATACTTGAAGGCCTCTTTTATTGTTCTAAAACTTTCTTGCATCTCAGGGGATGCACGATTCGCTAAACGGGTAACCAAGGGAAACACCAATTGATGTTGAGGCAGCAGTTCTCTTAAGTTCATACATTTACCTCGACATGGACCAAGTTTCAAAGGATATTTCATTTAATAATGTGGACAACTAATTTATATAAGCCGATATCTATGGCAAGTTGGAGTGGACATACATTTGCTTCTTAAGATGCTGAAAGGGCACGAACATAACCGTCAGATAACATGCACGAACGATGAGAATTTGGAGTATGGTCAAGCAGGCGAAGCAAATAATCTTAAGCCTTGATAGTTCCCGATAAAAAAGTGGAGGTTTCTCGACAGCTCATATAGCGTTAGGAGATTGAAAAAGCTGATTCCTAATGATATTTATAGAAAACAAAGCATTTAAGTCGATTGAGAAGTTACATCAATGTATAATCTGGAGACGTGCAAAGCTAATAGGTGATGCTTTCGGCAGAAGAAAGACTAAGCGAGCAACGCAACCACCGGATCCTGAGCCCCCTGAAAACTTCATCATTTAATTATCACCGCAAACCTCATTCTTTAATAGAACCTGGTGCACAGTTTATGCGTCACTCGATTCTCTCCGAGTAATAGGAGGATTTTCAAATTTACCAATAAGCCCATCTTCATAAAATGCTCACTTGGCTTAGGGAGTTGATTTTACCTTATTAGATTGACTGATTTTGCAGTAACTTAAGTGTGATCTGCTCCATTCACGTGAGGTATGCATACCACAATGAAAATTTTGTCAAACCGATTCGAACGGCGTACACTGAGCGGTTTGACCGTTACGCGTTGAACGAGTGATAAACTCGTTTACTTTCCTCGAACTCACTTCAACCTTTACGGTGAGATTACCCAAATCGTTTGTCTTTCAGATATTTCTAGATTATCAAAGCATCTGATCCAAGTGATCCACTTTCCTAAATGCCTGTTTAATTTGCAATGTGCATAAATAATAGAAGCTTTATTATTTCAGCTCGCTAAAATGTGTTGCATCACAGACACAGTTTTGCACAGTTTTCAGTTTCATATGGTACGAGTTTGGAATCCGCATCCTGCAGATATCAATACTGCGCTCACCCTAGCTTTTCAACTGTGGTTAAGTCGTTATCTGCACTCTACCTCTTAGGTACTGGATGTCAGTTTGCCTGGATTGTGGCTTTAAGAACGTTTTGCTTTTCTTTGCTGTTCATCTTCGCACAATTCTCATGTTTTCGCACTTTGGCACATTGGGATAGAACAAAATGAATGAAAGGAAGCTGAAACTGTGTGTCAGCACAGAAAAAAAGTCCCTCTATGCTTAAGCTATGTCGCTTTAGCAGATTTGGCACCAGAGAGGCCGAGCATGTCGGTGTGCAATGAATCTTGCATAATTATGTAAACTAGTTCACAGATTCATAGTATATATGCCAATATATATGTGAAGACGTGCTTGGTGATCCGGGCCAGTTATAGTATTTATTGTAACTATGGTTCGACGGTAGAGGTAATTGGAACTACTGTCAAACGTGATCGGAAAAGAAGAGCGACGATGTTTTATTAATGCGTCTTCCGGTTCGATTTTTTTAAAGCTGATAGATATTAGTATAGTATGTACTGAATAGCTCATGCAACAATGGTGCTTGATTGTACAGGATTTTTATGTAGCTGTCAGACAAATTTCACATGAATTAAGATACCTCTGAGAGCTCGCTTAATAATCCACTTCCATCGTCGGTCGCATTGGCTCCATCGTGGCTTTCCACTGCGAAAATATTTCCTATTTTCTCAGCATGAATTACTTCCTCACCAGATCCTTCTCCTGAACCTTCCGCTTCCACCAACTCTTCTGTAATGGTCATATAATATTTTCGACCTCAGATTTTCATGTGGGAATTCACAGCCGGACTGCATCATAAAACTTGTATGGGGCAGTTTGATTCAGTGATCGACGTTCGACCGGAACGGCAGCTCAAAAATACCTTTGGATGAAGCTTTAGGAAATAGAATGAAGGGTCGTAGTCATATTCAATGGAGCATCATATATAAAAAGGAATCTGTTCGGCGTTATTATACCTACCTTATGTAGTTCTACTTATTCATTTCGTGTTCAGCGATTGGTTACTTCATTTAGTCCGGTCATGTAGAGGTTATATGCTGGTAAAACTACTCTATGACTACTGCTCGTGAGTACAGTTCAACAAAGCCAACTTCATTAACCGCCAAAACAGAACTTGTATTTGTGCCACGTCAGCCGAAAAGTAACCTTCCTGCAGAGTTGGTCTACCTACCTATTTTAAAGCCGCCTCAATCACTTGAAGGATTTGCAAACCCCAACAACATCTAGGTGGATTTCTAGCAGGGCAAGGTCGGCGTCGTGCTATCACGAGTTTGCATGTGAACAGGAAACAGCTGATAACATAATTTGTTTTTCGCCGTCGGATTATAAATCCGCTGATAAAAACCATGTAAATGTGGTCTAAAGTTTGCATGGAAAATTAAACCCCTCGAATTTTTCTGTTTTTTCACCAAGCGCTCGTAACTTTTTGGAGGTTTAACCCATTCTGATTTCGCCTCTCTAAGATGAGGGCTTGTTCTGATGCTCCTTACTAAAACAGACGAGTGGCATATAATTTCCTTATAGCGTTGAAAGATTTGGCAAAAAGTGTTGCTGAATTCTGCCGGCAATCATGATTCTCATGTAATCTTCACTGTGTAACGTAGTTATCGTTTTCTGGCCGACGGAGTCGTGAAACGTAAGTATAGGCGACATCCTCATACGACAATCTTTTGATTTTGCTCTAATTCATCCCTGCCTTAAAGAAATCCATCATCGTTGCAGCCTACAGCGTGCGTGAAAAATTCTGTTGACTGATGGTGGAATGCAACAAACAGTGTATGGCGTCGAACACTGAAGCACACTCAAAATCGGTGTTTGCTGCGGTGCTGTTCAGTTTCAAAGTCTCAAGATGAACTGACAACCGCTCCTAGGACTAAACAATCCAGCACTAACGTTGACCTTTCCATACCGCAACCTCCTCCTCCTACCCATCCAGCGAAAGGAGCTTAAACGGTTTCCTCAACGCCAACCACGGTGCAGTAGCGTCTGAAGGCACTTTTCAGCATGTAGAAAGTGCCACTGCAAAAAAGCATCATCACTTCTGATTTGGTTCTTGCGATCGTCGCAACAGGGCTTGGAGAAATGTGCGTAGTTTTGATCAGCACCACTCAACATCATCAGGCGTTATTGAACAAAAAAGGCAAAGGAACCATCAAGCTTGATGAAGATCTGCCGCGATTTAACACTGTCAAATGCAAACAGATATTGCCCATAAATTGCCTATAAATGTGGCTGAATCAATATTGGTGTATGTGAAAGGTTCGTCGACCAGGCAAAAGAGTAAGAGCAAATTTTTTCAGAGAAATTTGTGGTTCGCTTCTTCGATGGTGGGTAAATCTAAAACAGTGCCTTTGCAGATTACTATGAAGTCGCTTAGCGTTCGGCAAGCCTATCAAATGAGTCACGGGTGACCGAATTCAGCTGCCTAGGCATGCCATGCGATGGAACAAAAGTGTCTGAGGAGGTTCAAAAATGATACAGCAAATGGAATGTTCAATTGAAGCTAAATACCAGAGTTGATCAAGAGATGAGGGAGAACAAGCAACTATCATCAGCTCAATATTGTTTCAGAAGTCAAAACTTGCTCAGTAAGAGAGAGATAAATCCACGATATCCATTCATGCAATGCGAGAAAGCAGGAGTTCTGCAATGCGATAGATGTCGAATTATCGTCTGCGATCGAGAACTCGTCTCGCGCAGGTACGCAAGTGACAATCTTAATTCTATCGCCTTTATAGCAAGTAATCACCATCAGCTGTTAGTTGAGATATTCAGAAAAGTTTCGAGGAATGTTTACCAGGATTGTTCTCCACACATCCAACTGGCAGCTGAGTCACTCTTTTACAGCAATAGGTATACTCGATGGGATATTTTTGAAAGAATGCGGCATCAAGTGCTAAAGGGACTTGTTGTGTCTGAAAAATCACAAATTTCACTTAACTTTAGAACTTCTCGTCCTGACTTCATTTAACTGAGAGCACCGCAAATACTCTTTTTCTGGCAGAAACCATAACTGAATGAGTGGGAATACTACAAACTTGACATACCTCTTTTTTACTTCACAGGCATAGCTCAAATTGAGAGGCACATAAGTCAGTTAAAACGCCATCATTGAAAACGTATGTGCTTGAAAATTGAAAAACTTGTTTGAGCTCGCCCTGATTTCTCCTGATTTCCTGCTGGCCTTATTCTTTCGTTGCAAAGTCTACATTTACTAGAAACTGCTTCAACGATGCGATCACTGACTAGAAAGCTTTTATTTTGGGCCAGACATTCACACAGTCATTCAGTAAAGCCTGAACAAAGTATTCAAACGTTGTACGCAAACAACAAATTTGACCTGAAACGAACCACGGCTCCCAAAAAAATTGCAAATCCACCTTCACTGGACTACACCTTCACTGGACTATAGACCAATATTTCGAGCCTAATTTGCTTTTGAGTTTTAAACTCTATGTAGGAGCTTTACGTCATCACATAAAGTGTTTTAATTATCACTCGACTTGCTCTAGAATCTTGAAGGCAGCACGCCATCGAAAACACAAATTTTTGTCACCTTTTGCATCACCCCACGATCATGAGTTTTGAAATGTTGTTTTTCCTGGGGCAATTTTGCGATCATCATAGTAGCAGCAGTTGCTACAGAGTCCACTTTTTAGGTGCAAACATATTATTTAGACATCGTTTTGACTGCGCTAAACGCCCTCATAACAGAAGCAATATTTCACCTACTAAAAACGAAAGAGTGTTTATGAGCATCGCATGAATTAAAAGAAAAAACTTGCTATGTACTCATTTAGACAATGAGGTTATCAACGACATTTATACGACGTTAGGAGAATCTGTCATGGCTCGTCGTGCATTTCTTGGAATCTTTAGAAATACATGCCGATCTTCCCTATTGCACAAGTAATTAGCACTTTGAATATATGAAAACCCATCACTGACCAGCCTAAAAATTCAAAAGAGGAGAGAAAAGAACCTGCCAAACGACACATGCGACATTTAGGATGAGAAACCAAAGCAGCGATATTCAGTAGATAGGCCTTTCACTGTTGACATGATAGTTGAATATTTTCTGGAACATTCGGTTTTCGTTTTAGATATTCTTTGGAAAAATTTGTTTAGGATTTCTATGGAATGCCGAATTCCCCAATTTAATTTAAACAATACCTCTTTTCAGTCGCATTGCTTTATTCTCTACGATGAAAAGACAGAATAGAAGAAATGCAAAAAAGCAAGCAGAGAGTGCTCTTTGCATTCTATATAGCCTGTTCGAAAAGCCGCTTCTTGAACTTCACGCCTGAAAAGTAATGTTGCACTTAATGCCTCGATATTTCACAATCATAAAAAGGTGAACATTCGCAGCGCTGTATTCTCCCATTTACATGATATCCCGAGAAAGCACTTTCCCCACCCATTACCAGTATAATCGACTACTTCCAATTCAGCGATAAGCACTTCTGGAAAACTTGACATTACTTTCCAATGGATACCGTCAAAATCTTAATTATGACAGGATATGTTTCTTGGAACTCTTGTGCTTCTGATGATCTTGCCTGATCCCGCGCCATAATGTCCAATCCAATACAAAACCCCTCGGTGATCTGTTTCTCAATATTTAAATTCACGTAATACAATGAAACGCTAAGACTGCTCTGGAAACAGGCGATTTGCAGACGTCCTGCTCAATTTATTGCGTTTACAAGGAATTCACTCTCGCAGTGAATGTGCGACGCCATTTCCCACTTCTAGACTTATGTGAACACAGACATTTTAATGCGGTCTATTTAGTCGACTTGATTATGAGAATTCTTAAAAGAAGTGTTTCTTTGAATTGTTGAATATGATATGGATGATCCAATATCACATTGTTATTTTTTCGCTCTTTCGATAATAACATCCAGAGGGAGAGCGTTTAAAATCTTCGTCGCTTTTTTTGTGTGAATGCGTACTTGAAACAAATTGCACTTTTATGAAAGGCACTATAGAGAATAAAAAAACTTTCTGCAATTCTAATTGCGATTTGCGGCTAGCAAAATGAACAAAAGCTACTTCCACGTTTATTATGATCAGACGAATGAAACACAAATATTGGTCGAAAATGATCTAAAGACACTCGTGAAGACAGAAAAGAAACATTTGACAGCAAGTTGTTTAGTGGGGTACGAGAAGCTGTTGACCGAGGCCGCCACATTCAACTCGTCGCTTATGAATGAGCATTACATGAACAAGTTGTTTAAGAGGCGGGTCGTAGGAGTGCCCAGTATTTGTGGAGCTTCCTATATCCTTAGCGCAGAGAAGCGATGGTATTCATTTGTCTGCGGCAGACAACTGTTCGAGCTACTCAAAAACGAAGACTGTACTATTACGTGATGTTGGCTCATTTATCAGTTCTCGTCGCCTTCGTTCATTCAAGACGGATTTCACAAACACATACTTTTTGGGCTGTTTCTCGGTCGCGCCGCATCCGATGATACAGTCACTTAGTTATAGGCCAGCCAACAAACATTCCTTTTTATTCATCCATGGCTCCCCCAGGACCGAACACGTTATGGCGCTCATGAGTAAAGAACTTGTTGGCACCAAATTTTAACACAAACACTTTACGCTTCACATAAATCCTTGCCGTGCGAAGCACCAAAGAGGCAATGCCTCAATATGTGGACGAAAACCAGGAAAAATAATCTTCCTACTTCTTCCAGGAATTCTTTCAGGAAACAAGAGGTCTATTCTGATTGCATTTCATTCGCAAGGGCTTTTTTTTTCAATATGCAGTCACTCCGACTCTTGATGGTTTTAGCTCCAAAATAAGAAATTCCGCACACAAAAATTTAACAACGAACCCGGAAAACGTGCATGTTCATCGAAAGCCGTTTTTGTCACAATTTTCGAAAAAATTGTATTATTGAAAAGCGTTCGTTTCAGACAGATGAGCACGTATTTCCTCTTACGAGCAGGATGCTCAGCAATTTCGGCACCTGAAAAAGGAAAACGAGATGCATACGATGTGAAAAATTGAGGAAAAAAAAATATTTTTGAGCAATGGAGAAGTTGTAATCGCTAGTTGCTCGGCGAGAAATAAGTAAGAAGGAAGTCTCAGTGAGACCAAAAGCGATGTAGATTAGAGCGATTGCAGCCGTTTTTTATGAGTGGATTGGCGTTTGATGGCTTAGTTTAAGAAAAGGTGTAAAAGTTTTTTTGCGAAACGTTTCATCTTTGTTCATTTGCAGAAATGATCGTTGATAGCATTTCGATGTTCTTCAAACATATCACATCAAACAGTTGGAAATAAGTGAAGTGAGTGCGGTAAGTGAAAAGGAAGATTTTCTATTGCTTATCGGGGGATCCAAAGATCACTTCCTATACAGTAAGCAAATTGTTGGAGAACACCAATAATTGTACAGAAACTTTTAATGCATGATAAACAGCCTGCTTATCCATCTAAGTGGATAAGCTGGTTGCATATCATTGCATCTGCAACTTCACCATTTTCATGAAGGAAGCTTAATTCGTTGAACGACCGGATTTTCAGTCAACTTAGATTTGGAAGCAGCGATGCTGTGGTACTCTTCAGTCCAGTATTTTATGCAGCTCTAAAGGCTTGGTTTAATTGAACCTTTCAAATGTTTAGCGTCTTTCGATAGAAAAATAGATTGCATAGACCGTTCACAACTTGATAGGAAAATAGATTCTAAAAAAAATCGTGCAATTTAGTTCGTCAAGTGCAACTTCGGTGAAGAAAATTCATGTCTTCAATAGAGCAATGCCTTTGAACCGTTTGAGATTCCCCATTTCAACGAATAAAACGAACAGGACTTGGAGCCTGTCGGGCAGTCCGCTAGACTCAAAATGGCAATGCTGTATAAACGGAAAGTGGCATGGAAAGTCCGAGTTCGACGCGGTTTTTTTGATTATTTTTTGAAGTTTTTATAAAAAGAAGAACAAAATGTAGACACAATAAATATGGTACACCAGTTACCTTCCGCGGAAAAGGATAAGGTGCAGAAACAATGCGAAAAAAGGACATCTCGACAATATTATTCCTAATATACTACCTTAAAGCTCTCGACGGGGCTGGTATAAATGTTTCGATTCCGCTATATGACTGGCATCTTGCACAGGTAACCAAACGAAACACATAGAGCATCCTTCGCGTGATTCATTTGCACTTGTTCAGTTATGTTAACCTGTATTTTTCATCTCTGCACAGTCAAGTTCATTGGATTTTACGCGCACTAATTTTTCATTGCTTTACTACGCCACCACCTACAGATCTCACAGCTCTACATCCGCAGATTAATGCCCCTCTAGAGCAAACATTTTTTTTTTGGCGACTAGAAGGCGGAAAAAGAACAACAGCCAACTCTATTCAGACGCATTGATCCTCCCGTTGCGTACCATAGGAGTTATTCTTGTGGTATCAAATAGTCATTTGTAACATCTTCGAACGCGCTATGCGAACTTTGCGTGAACAGTTGCTTAGCCGTCTAGCTACTACTCATGGCTAAAAAATTTTCGGTGATGTAATTATCTGAAAGGTTTATTCGAGGCTGGCAGGTACACTGCATTCGATGAGTAAGCTTTGTTTTTTCCAGTTTACCTAGATGTAGCCAGTTGTTGAATGCATACCGGGCGGTCGCAAAGTGTATTCAAATTTTTGGCCACATATCTTGTTCATATCTTCGTTCAGAGTTCAGAGATCAGCGTGAAAAATGTTTTCGAAGGTACAAATCTATCCTCCAAATTCTTAGATTTAGACTGGGTGATCTTGAGTTGAAACACTGGACGAGCAAACCTAGGTGCCCAAACGCGGTCTTATGGCAACACCTGTTACGAATGCAGATTTCCTAGAGCGTATAAAAATGCTTGTTGTTGTTTAATTGCATTTTTTTCTGTTTGCTAACAAGGTTAAAGAATAGTGTTCAAAGATCTCTCATTGTTCATCGATGAGGCTGAATCAGCAAAACAGTGAAACAGAATGTTCACTGATGAGGGTGACTGAAATGAGTGAAATGAAGCCGTTTGATGTGTTGTGGTGATGTATTTGCTGAACGATGGACGCACTATTTGACTCACAGTTGTTATCACCTTCGGGAACTTTGCTGCTCGATAGATTTCGCCCCCAAACGCAGCGAGCTATTTTTATGCGAACGCCTTTATACGCTTCTGATTGATTTAGTGAAAAGTTGATACGAATAGTGTTCAAGTCATCGATGTGTTAAGCTTTTGATTTAGCTTTCTCCTTCTTGAGCGATTGGACCGGAAATTGCTAAGATAGTTGGCGGTGCAGGGCCGCTAAGTTGAGCAGACGATTTAGCCCTTTGCTGACTACCTGTCGTAGAAAACTTTTGCAAAAACTCTTTTGACATACACGAGTAAAGTAATTTTGACGTGATTTTTTGTCATTATCGATGAACAACGCGGTGTTAAACATTATGAACAAAGTTCAAATCTGTGTAGCAAACAAATCTGCAATCAAAAACCGAAGCAGCTTGAAACGCACTTTTCATTCGCCTCTAAAATGACTTTCTATTTGAATGAGTTTTTAGGCTCAATGGGAAGTTTTACCCCAATTTATTACATGACTATGTTATATGCCTGCTAATCAACTGAAACCTGTTCATGCATTAGTAAAGTTCTTTTCTTGTCAACTTGGCCACCCGCCTACATGCTTGTTTGAGCCTACGCATTAAGCCTTTTCGATGAAGGTTTTCTTACCTTCATATGAAAATTTTTCGCTCCGATCACATCCATTCCATTAAGGTGGGATGTTCGAATAATCTACGGTTTTTACGATCGTTAACAGAGTCAAACCGCTCTTTACTGCGTATGGAAAAAACGCAAGTGAACAATATCTAGCGGCTTAATCCTAAACTGAGGCTTCGCCACACTTTTTGGCCAAACTCAGGTAGCTGGCACTTTCTCTTCCACTACACAGCTTGCATTTTGCAGAAGGAATGAAACCACCAGTCAGTAGTGAAAAAGGTGTATCGCATTTTTGGCATATTTTTTCCACGAAATAATGAAGACATAAAGAAGAGGAATTTGAACATTACAAATCCTTGTAGGAGACCTTGACTGCGAACTTTCACTTTTTTAAAAATTATTGCAAATAATTACGTGAAAACGAGTTAAGATTCATTTCGGAATATTTATTTAGCTGTTAAACCAACGTGCTCTCTCACAATTGCAAATCCTTAGAAGAATGGACAGTTTTCTTCTGGACTGCGGAATCGACAAAAAACAAACGGAAAAATCGACAGAAATATCAAATGATGGGTATGAGGGGAAAGGGGAGAAAGGAAAGAGGGAGAGAATGGCAGCAGTCTAAATCATTTTACTATCGAAGCTTATATGTTCTTTTGCAAGATACGATTGTAGTGAATGAAACCGAGCCAAATCTATCTAAACGAATTTTAAGTGCCGTATTTTTGCTTTACACTACATTTGTAGCTGTTTTTAAGGAATTTCTACTAGACGTTTTCGCTTAGTTCCTCGATTTCTGATCACTGAGAAACATACCGCACTATAATCGCTAAAAACATCAGCAGCTTCAGGCAATACGCTTTCTGTTGTAAGCAGTGTAAGCAGCAATTCGAGCACCAATCACGTGATGAGCTTGCGATGCCACATGACCAGTATTATTGGATTATCTCCCCATGAGAGCTGTCGTCCTCATGCTTTTTTGCAAGATGAGTGATGTGAAATATTTTTCGCTCCTTTTTGAGTAGAAGAACTCACTTTGCAATGAAGAAGGTCGATGGAGCGTCGCATACTTGGTGCTCGATGTGCAAGGGTGTCGGCTTGATGTATTATATTTCAATTAATTTAATGCCTCAAAGGAACTGAGGTACAGTCTCAAAAAAAGTAAGTCTCGCGAAAGTATCATGAATCATAGATCGAACCTTCAAATACTAAGCTCGATCAAAATCCAGTAATACTGCCGTGGGGGTTCTTGGATAAGTTCAGGCCTGTCTACTCTCTTCTCTCCCACACGATGATCAGAGGTGCAAAGCAGGGAACGCTAAAAACCCCCTTGAAAACGGAGCATATTGTAGAATAAGTTTGAAGAGCAAGAACTCATCTTTTGATGTGGATCTACGCTTTCATGAATCAAACTCCAAGACAGTGGGTCTGCGGCATTGGTGCCGAAAACGTTTGCTTCTTGGGACGTTAGCAAAATTACAGATGCTCATAATTCTCGCGGTAATGAAGCAGGGTTCATTAAAAAAGAGGGCTCTCACGAAGCAATGTTGAGGAACTTTTTTCGTTTGAAGGGTCAGACGGCATCTCTGCGTTCCCTGTGTAAATGCCCATTCAAAGATAACCACTTTTGCGCAATAATGAAAGCCTCAACGTTCACTCTGTTGGTGGCCGCCTTTTGCGAAGAACATGTAGAAAGAGGCACGCCTCCCCTTTGTCAAAAAAACTAGATTGCAATTACTTCGATATACTTTCCAGCATCTCTATTCCGATGCACTTCTACACTTATGAGAAAATTCCTAAACTACTGGCACAGTAGGATGCCCATTTTCATGCCTCCCTAAAAGATGAAAAATAAACATTCATTTATGAGACTGTTTTAGGTCATAAACTCGTTTTGGCTCACGAAGAGGGTTGTATTAAGGAAATAAACCTGGAATGCCAATAAACTGAGTGGAGAAGCTTGGAACAAAACAGATTTAAACACTAGTGAATGGAGCTATTAAAGAACGCAAATATGGCCACTATTAGTATCAGCACATTAAAGATAGGCTCTATTCTTTCATTCTTCTGTCCAAAGCTATGCAATCCGGCTCCCATATGCAGCTAATTGAACTCTGCACATCCCTGACAGCCATCGAGGAAAAGAATCGTGTGCACTTGAGGACGATGAGAAATACAGGAAAATGTATCAATTAAAGAAGGTATTTACATTCGTCCGTTATTTTCTAATGAGGAAAGCTACAGAACTATAAGAAACGCCCCTATATGGCTAAGTGCTAAAGTGATGAGAAGAAGGAAGAAAGTTGGGGAGGAAAGCAAATAGTATATTTGACGGCCCTCTGTTGTTAACAGAATGGAACGCAAGCAAACGGAAGGCAAGAAGAGGGACAGCCAAGTGTAATTGCTTTCAGGTGGCAAAGAAACAGATGGCAGAATAAAATTCATAGTTGGAGCTCAATGTTCAGAATGATATATTTTCTTCATTTATTAACAGGGTTAACAACTAAGTGAGCGACTATCCCATGATCTGCTGCTTTCCAGCAACCTAAGTATGACTAGTGTGAGAACTGGTCACATATGTAAAGGAATGGACGCAAATAATATGTGAAAATTAGTGTCCTCTGAACAAACGAATGCCGGCACAAATGCAGAACAGCAATTACTGGTTCATGAATTCGAGAGTTGATTCTCCATTTAGCTCAACTTTATTAAATTCGCAGCAATTTGTAATCAAAATTTTTGCAATTCTTTGCTGCTAAAGTCGCTAATCGCCTTGCATATGTTTTGATGAATGGTTGTATGACAATTTCAACGTCTTCTTCATTTAGCAATTTCCGGCGTCCATATCTCAGTAGCATTTTCGTTTCGTCAGCTATTGTGTCCAGCGGGTCAGACTTCAGTTTATAGATTAGAGCTGAGATCTCTTGACACAGTTCTGCAAGTTGCATATCATAATAAATCAAGGAAGCAACGATAGAGCAATTAAACGTAACCGCCTAGAAAATGTTTGCATTCCATCGAGCAATTATATAAAAATTGCTGCAAAATCATTGAGTGCGAGCAGTTCGCAGAAAAGCAGCTGCTTTTTATTGCACTGCAAGCCGCTCTATCGTTAAATGAGGAGAGACGGTCATCATCTTTCGATGTAATCTCTCTTGGATGGCGTCCCATGCGGTACTAAATCTTAATGAAGTGTGCGCTTAAACGGTTGCCAACGACATGTGTTAAGTGCAGAGAGCCTTCCTAGTCCAAACTCTCACCTGTTACGGCCCTTATTGAATAATTACAGCAACAACATCTAACACAACTTCAGCCAAAGCTTCAAATAGTACTGCAGCAAAAATCGGTACTCGAAACGATCAAATCGACTGTATAACACGCAACTCGTAACTTGAAGTGTTTAAACACATATGGTGGGGAAGTCATTAAAAGAAAAATAAAAGTTGTTATCGTCCACTCATGCGACCCTCCATAATGTTAGCTAAGATCCTAGAAAAGATACCTGCCAAATTTTGGCACAGCTTAAAAACCAATAGCTGTGACCTTCACTAGTGCTCAGGTTATTTCGCACAGATAACATACCTTTGTTCCTGTCCCCAAGTTCGCAGCGATACGCCTGTTCACCAATCCGTTGCCTTACATCATTTAGAAACGCCTACAACATAACAAAATTGCACTAAGGTCCTGTTCTTCAGATGTGTGAAACAATGTACGACTGTGATAGGAAAGCTTGTTATGAGCAAAAAAAAAAAAAAAACGCATAAAAATGCACTTCGAAGAATGTAGCATTCCTGCCTCCTAAGCAAGCTCACACTCAAACTGTCGAGCCGCACGAGAGCGTCGCGTAGAGTCGTGTCCATTTATCCTTCTCTCCTCAATTGAACTGTCGAGTCACTTTGTAGCATCGTTCAAATCCGTTGTTCCCATCCACAGTTGGTTGTTTTCTTGATCGCGATGTTGTTGGTTAGCGGTTGTTGAAGTGTGTTGTAAGAGTATTTGAAGTCTTAGTCACATTGTTTTGACTTGCCGCGCTTAAGCAATTTTTGTTCGAAGATTGCTTCGACACAAACTATATTTTTTCCACACTGAAGCGTTTCATTCGCAAGCGAATATCTTCATGTTTGCAAATTCGCAAATACTTTCACACTTAAATGCAATTCGCCTACGAAACTCATGTGCCAATTTTGCTAATTAGTGTGTCAATAATGTTCTATCGCTCCCAAAATTCTGACATCTTCGATGATGTCGAAGATGAAGTTTCCTTCTAGCCGAATGCAAAAGATCGGTAACGGTTTAGTCAGTGCGCACCAGATGAGCGAGAATAGAAGCTTGCGAGGGGATAGGGAATCCGTGTCCCATCCACGTGGTCTCATAGCGCTGGACCACAAAAAAACGAAGTTCGTGGATCTGTGTAAGCAGTCTGCTTACACAGATCCACGGGAGAATCCGTGGATCAATTGAAGCAGTACCTTGAACTTCTCACATGCTGGCGACTGTGCCCCGAATGCTTTACTCCGGTTCAAGCGGAAATTTAATACTTTATTGTGCGAACAAGTACGTCGCAACTGTGCCTGTTTCCATGGAAAAATTTTATCCCTGTTTATTCCAGCAGCTTGCAGGTACATTTTTTCAATCCTTTTCGTTCTAGTCTCATTTATATCCACTGTCCTTGCACGGGCTTGATATTTTCGAATTTGAACTTACGTTCCTGTTTAATATCATCAGATTTCAAATTTGATGGAAGCAACGTCATATCGCTAATTTTATCCAGTTTTTGAGGACCAACGAAGGGGTAATACAAATCAGGTAACAGGCACCCTGTACGGTCATGTTTAACGTGTTCATCAGATCAATCGACAGCAGAAATGGTTCCAAAAATTTCAGGTTCTTTTGAGCACCTCATAGCTTCACTTCCTAGGTCCACAAACTAAGAGTGCTGTTCCTTCACGTGCCCTGAAAAGAAACGAATGAACCAAACTGGTTCATTGGTGGTTTTGCGGATCACATTTTCGTCAGATAGAAAATGTAAGGAGAATGCGCGACTCTAAGGCGGCAGGTGATGCATCCATGAATCTCTTTTGAGCTGGAAATCAAAACAAGACTTCCTGTATCAGGCTGCAAAAATCAAAGACAAGGCGACAACAGTAAAAGAAATCAAAACAGAAAACAAGCGAACGGATGCAATCGATCGCAGCACACTTCATGAAGATTTCCTGTATAACGCTGTCTTAACAGCAGGAGTGATAACTTTCATGAGAGAGAATCACATATCGACATGCCTTCGAAAAAAAAAAACTGGATGAAACTAGCGACATGGTGTTGCTTTCATCGGATTTACCATCCGACGACATTAAACGGAAGCATACGTTCGATGTCGACAATACCAACCGCATGCAAAACCAATGGATATAAAGCAGACCAAAACGAAAAGAGCTGGAAAAATCGCCCGCAAGCTGCAAGAAAAAATAATGAAAAATTTCTTGCACAGAAATAAGCATGGTTACGGTGCACTTGTCTTCACAGGAGAAGTTCAAGTTGCTGTTTACATGGCGGTAAAACGAAGAAATCAATTGGAGCCATGGAACTGCTCATATAGGGCCATGGAAACTGGGCCACGGATTCTGGCTTACTCTCGTAGCTAAAGCGCGACGGAATCCCCCGGTTATGGTCGGACGATGTACTCGTCTTTAACGTGGTCCACTGCCAGGGGGTTACGTGGATGAAGAACGGATTCCCCTACCCCGATTACGGGAGCAAAGATGAGATTGCATTGACGAACTACGCCGGATGGTGACGCACTGCACAGAGCAGGCTGCATTGTGTACGCGAGGATAATTTTCATAGATTACATATAAATCTATTGTCGCATGCGAATTTGCTTTGGCGATAGGTGTAATAGGCATATGACTAATAACTTATCATCAAGAAAAACTGTGGAAGCTTGGTAATTATAGTGTTTAATGCAATACCGTCAATTCCATCGAATACCTTCATTGGAGGTCGCAGCCCAGAGGGAGAGATCAAAATTTTTGGCCAACTGACATCTCCATTACATTACTTTGTACGTCTGACGAGCTAGCCATTGACATGCAGGGAAAAGATTTGTTCGGTAATGAACTGTTATCAAATTTTCTTTGAAAGGATGCAAAGTTCGACATGATCGTGATTCCATTACAACTTCATTCACAAGCACTGAGTTCATGGTCTGTCGAATTTGGGCATATCTTTCTTCACTGGAAGCTGTTGCTTTTGAGGAAGCATGGGCAAGATCTGATGCAATATGGCTACAGGTTAAGGAATTATGCAAACGTATTATGCGCTTTACTGCTCTTCTGCACTACTGGCAGGAAGATAGATGCGGACAAAGCAGAAGCATCAAGCCAAACCTGCGAAAGTGCATCGACGATGAGGCACCGAATTCTATATTTTTGCATACTGAGTTCTTTTTATAGCACAACAAGGTGGCTAAGGCCAATCTGCTATGCAACCAACCTTTGTGATTCGCGATACATCGGTTACTGCGACGGTCTTCGGCATACGAGTCAAGAGTAACGCCGTCTGAAATTCACTTCTGAAATAAAAACTGAAAAACGTTCAAGGGAAAATTGGAGAGTACGTCTGAATAAATAGGATTACTTTATGCATGCGAACCACTGCATTGACATACTACAGAACTTCAGCTCAAAAACAAGTGTATTCACACCAGTCTGTGCTTTCTTGCTAAACTTTACCGCGTCATTTATGCAGTTCCGCTAATATCCAAGGCTTATTCCATATCACATGGGACAGAAGATTCTCAAGAATGTCGAATTCGGAATCAGACACCCTAGCCTAATCGTGAGTGAATTTATCAAATCGAAACATACTACCATACTCATACGATCGTCGCAGCAACCGTCATCGCCTCTTCGCATGGCTTCCTAGTTTCAGCGTCACGTCCTACTGGTATGTATAAGCTTCATATTCCATATCTCAGCTTGGCACTTATTGTCTTTCAGAATAGATCGTTGGTGGAAAAACTTTTTACAATTTGAGTTTTTTCCAGTACGATCGTTCGAAATTAAAAGCAAAAAATACACTCCACGCCAATCACAAGGAGCAACGAGTGGAAAATTCACCTGTTGATCTGTCGACAGATCATCGAATTCGTGCAAATTGACATCGAGAGCAATGTTAAGAATCTGCTCACAGAATGTATTCTGAAATCATTTCTTTTAATCTGCACAGGTTCTACATTTTCCTGATATAATGCCTATCATGAAAGGTTGTCATAACAACATGATTTCTAATTTCATAGTATTTTATGCAAACCTTTTCTTTCCGGAAATTGATACTCTTATCACTGGCACGTGATGCGTTCCGTTGACTCGCCACAAGTTCGCATAATAATGTGATCAGAAGACCGCAAGTAATCATGGCGCAAAAACTGCGTCCCTTTTGAAAAAAAAAAAGTGGATTCAAAATCACCCACTTCTGCAATTCAGTGGCTAACCTCCAACGATATTTTCTTCGTGCTGCACCCCAATCTGCGGCGTTTCAAAGCTAAAAAAAAATTGTTTTATTTGCAAAATGCCAATATTTCTTTCAAAGCATACAATGAAATATATTGGTGAGAATTTTTGCTTGTGATGAACGAAACTCTTATAAGAGGTAACAAATAACCAAAACCACTCCTCAAGTGGATCAACTGGAGGTGATGGTTGCGGCGACGAATGAAAAAATGATTTAAAAAGAGTAAGAACAAATTAACTCCTGAAGCTGCAAAAAGTCCGGGAGTAATGTTTTAAACGTATTGGAGGAAATAGACTCCAAGAAGTTACGAGTTTGAGCGAAAAATGAACGATTCGCAATAGGGAACGTATGTGAGCTAAAAGAGAAAACTAGTTATGTTTTTGCATCGAAATGCACTGAAAAAGTAACAACTGAAGATGGGTTAATGTAGTTTAATGTGAGAACGCAACAGAAAGCAAAATTTGTGTGCGTCATTAAGATAACTCTAGAACTGCTTTTTTAAGTGAGATATTCCATCTGAACAATTTCCATACACCAACCCACCTGACAATAGTAACTGATAAATGTGAAGAAATTTTCGAAAGAGTCGATGTGAAACAAAATCGCAACCGTATAGTGCAGACAACATCACTATTAACTCACAGCGAAAACAATTAGCCCCCATATTTTCACTTCCTTAAAAGAGGAGAGTACTGCGAAAACCCTTTGTTATCGCAATTAGAGGATCACTTCTATCATTACACGCCTCGCAGCGCAATCAGAACAACGTCATCTTCAACGTACTCCATTAGATGTCATTGCAGAGTTTATTTCTAACTGGTTTGGAAGGTACATCTCCACTTCACTAATATTTATGCCATATTTTTCTTGTGCAAATATACTGGAAGATGGGAGGAAATATTCAGGTAACGAACAATAAAATGGAACTATGGGGTTCATTCCATGATGAAAAGATCCACAAACGACTGCTGGAATGCAGGAACCCTTAGCAATTTCGGAAAATCCACGACGATACTTGCATTAACTTCATTAGGGGAATTCCATCAATAGCATCCAACGAACCAAAAAACTTTAAAGTGTTAAAGCTAAGCGGCTATCAGCAAAATAACGAGCAGGAATCTTGTCGGAGTTTTTCGGTTTTCAATCTTTCACATCTTCTGAAGTAGCTATTTTTCTGAAATTTCGGCATGTTTGCGCTTCCTTTTCTTCAAACCCAAAAAGCAGAATATACTCTTATATTTTCCAAGTAATATCCACACAAGCAGACAATTTTCAAATTCTTCGCCCAGTCACATATGAAACTTAATTTTATCTCTACATATCAGACCACTTCAAATTACCTGTCAAAACAACGCCATCATAATATTCGCATTGAAGATCAAGTCACGAACGATGAAATTACTACGTAGAAGCTCTCAGCAAAGAGTTCGATTAGATTCGGAATCACTTTTCTGTTCACACTCGTTATGCAAGGATTTGGAAAAGCGCAAAAGAATGCGCGTTATTTCAAAGATAAAACCTGATAATTTGAACTTTGCTAAACAACGCAGTCCTTCGAAGTGTGAAGATAGCGGCAACCTACGCTTACTTTTGACTCAAAAAAAATCTACTGGAGCAAAAATCAGCGTATAGTTTCCTGAAGGCACTCCTTAAATATAGCTTTTGAGTCAACAACTCGGAGGACAGCCTAATTCCTAAGCTCTCTCTCTTCGAGATGTCATGGTTGAGGAGTTAAAACTCATCACTCGCAAGAATGAATCAATGAATCAATAAGTTCCAGAAAGGTGAGGCGATGAGCAATGCAGAACGCTGTATTTATGGAATAGTGTAAAAAAAGTGTTCGGTTTGATTAAAACTCGTTTCGCATCACTTTCTTAAACCATTTTGATGTCGTTCCAAGGAATCATAACGTATCGAAGAAACTGACACAATGATATGAGGATGTTAGGTGTTGCAGATTTAGTAAACAGTTGAAACTCTGAAACTGCAAGAACACTTTCGATGCTGGCTGGCTAAATTAAAGGAGAGATGAACTGTGCGAAGTGCATGACATTTTCTCTTTTCAAATGATGACAGCGAACATCACCCTGGTAAATGTAAGAATAACTCGTTAGCAGCACAAGTAATACGCCTAATGAGAATAATTACGAATTTAAAGAGCTTCGTCATGAGATAAGTGCCAAAAGATAAACTGGTATCCGAAAGTCCTTCACCAATAAAATAGAGGGATTGTCGATAGGCGCTTAAATCTCTTTAATAAATTCAAATAACAAATTTTCTCTGAATTGTCATCCCTTAATTGTTCTAATTACCAAAAAAACTCCTTTTCCCTTTCAGCTTCAAAATATCTCCGATCCTAATTCCATAAACATTCATCAAACATCATTTGCGTTGAATGCATGATATTTCGGAATTTAGCTAGTTCGTACAAATACGTCAAACGCTATCGCTCGTAAATGTCGTAAACATGCTTCTTGACGGCCGCATATGGTGGCGGAACGTCGAGAAACTCTATATCTTCGTTGTCGCGCATTCGACCTTCATCGAATGCAAAATCAAATTATCGCTACGGGGAGGATATAATCATGAACCCTGTACAAGACAAATCTCTTCCTAAGCTACAACAACATCACAAAACAGAGTTAACCAGTCGGCTCGATTTGACTTTCCCTCTACGTTCCATAAATTTCCAACATCACCGATGCCAACTGCACTAGTTAGAAGATACGCTGCGATCATGGCTTACCACTCCACTTACAGAAACGAGTTACAAGCGCGAGCTGATGCTGCATATGCAAACAGTGCAAAGAAAACACACTCATAAAGCATCAGCACGAAGCAGTGCTGTCATGCGAACACACACTGCACTAGCCAGAAAAACTAGACAGACAACGCGATAAGATGAGCACACTCTGAAACTTCACAACCCTGCGAAACACGCCTAAATTTGATGGATGCTATTGTTAACATTGCTTTTGTGTCTCGCGCTCGCGAGTTCTACCTTTGTCCTAAGCAAAAATTACATGGTGATTACGTTTGAAGACGCTGTGACTAGCCTCATGCTTTCGATGGTTTCTTTTCTTTTCTTTTCTTTTTTTTCTTTTTTTTTTTTTGCAGAGAGAACGTGGAGGGCTACTTTTCTACTGCGAGAGGTTTAGAGCAAAATGTTGCAAAAAATTGTTCAGAGCATTTATATTCCAGAATAGTCGAAAATCCGCCAGCAGAATTTGCTTATTGGATCCAGCGTACGCGTAGCAAAGTCATCGACGCGAAATCCCACAAACCCCAAAAACCTCATGTACTGCGATTTATAGCTGTAACCAGAACGGTACGAAAGAATAGTCAATACAAAACAAACGAATGCATCTCTTGCAGACGGTGCATGGCATTAAGAGTTAAAGGTGAGATGACTTGTCGCAGGTATGTGTCGGTGTAATACTTTGCTAAGTAAGCTCAGGCTGATTCCATGATGAGAAGTGATGCAGAGAAGTTATTGGCGAACCAAGCTATGGATAACCGTTACAGCGCATCATAGAGTCGACCATCACATATGGTTTTCATAGTTCCATCCGATCAGTTGAATCAACTGTATTAATATTCGTTTTCCTTTCCAAAAATCGGCTGTTTAAAATCTCGTCCAAAGTCGATTTTAGCTTGCTGTTCAAGCCGACTTACCTACAACATAATTAAGCTTGCAAATTACAGAAATGTGCCAATAAATAACTCATTGAGAATTTAACTAATGGAAATCCAGCAAGGTAAGCACCGTGAATGGAAATATAATTAAACGAACGATGAACACCATACCTGTTCTGGTTTACGAGCTCAAGGTACTCAACGAAAAGAGTGAAAAGTGTTGTTACAACCACTAACGCCTAAAATTTCACAACGAAGCATTGAAAAAGGACAAAGGAATTGTGCTTATTATCAAGTAAGGCGTGATTGCCTTACACAGCACCAAACGTCATTTCGTATACTGGTTCGATCGAGGAACTTTCGTCACACTCAATAGCACTTCGGAAAGCGTAAATAGATGTCAAAATATGAAAATTTTTTCTCCGAATAAGATCGAAACTAGAAATATTGCAGAGATATCAATTCTGGCGTTAGAACTCCAAAGTGGGAAGTATGACAACAAATGAACATCACTGAGGCAGCCGATAAACAGATTTTGACATCGACGTAAAGTGTGTGCATCTACAGCGAAATGAGCAAATGAATTACCGAAAGAACAGCACTGGAATTTAAGCAGTGATCGTTAACAGTGCACGTCATACACTGCTTGTCAAAATGCTATCAAGCTCAAACAGTGGACTATTAATGCAGCCAAATATGGTAGTCACGGCTAGATAGTCGGCTGTAAAGATCAGAGATGAGGGAGGATCATTAGAAAAACAGAGATGACGATGCAAAGAAAATTAACCTCTGATCAAAACACCAAAAGTAAGGTATACTTTACACTTGTTAAAGTTGAGTATGCATGTAAGAGTCTGTAGCCTAAATTTTTTGTGCACTTTTTCGTTTATTTCTCTAAAATTAAAGCTCATATTATTATCAACAAAAATGGATTGAATGTGCACATTTTTTAAATCCCCATATCTCTGGCGTTGATTATCATTTGTGCTCGAATTTACTTCTAATAAGGAACACATCATAAACATGACGTTGTGTAATAACCATTCAGGTTTTCATTTCAAGCTGGTCTTGCAGCGAAAACAAGTGAACGGTCACTTTTGAATAAGACTACCTCTGAGCGGTCACGTTGTGTCAATTTCATCGTAGAGGTGTGTTGAGTACAGCGGGAGTGGGATTTACGGCGTGAACGTTCATTTATTTCTCTTCCACTTCTAAGTGCAGTTCCGTATGGAGAGCGGGGGTAGTAATGTTGCATGTGGAGTATTTCCCGCTTTGACGCCTTTTAAGGTGACCTTTTCGCCTCTTGGTTTCCTTCCATATTTTGTTCCATAACACAACTTATAGAGGAGAGTATAGACCCTATTATATATATATATATATATATTCTCATGAACATGAATTGTATGGTTCAAAGTAATGACATTCTTGCGCTTTAAGGGATCTACAAAAACTTGGCAAAATGGGTTCATATAAGGCTGATGAAAGCAGCGGTATGGTATTATTAGCCGGCAATTCACATCCCGAGCTAGCTCGCCTCGTTTCCGAGTAAGTTTCTTTTTTCATTGATCACCTTTGTCGATATAATGGCGTAGACAGCTCTGCTGTGCAAGCAGTTGAATGCGGGCATGGGAGTAATTTATATGTGAAGGCTTGTGCGATTCATTGGTTTCCTAGAAAGGGCATTATTCTTGGTTTTATGTGCTTTTGACAAGTATCTGGTGGGCAGGCAAAAGCGCATAATATGCCAATTTTTGATTCTTTCTTATCTATTATTGCGGAAAAAAGCGCTATAGGGCTTTTATTGTGTTTTCTCACCTGTGTTCCCTCTCATTTAAGCTTGTCACTTCTCATAGTGAACATATGTTTGTTAAGTTTGCTTGTCATAGCATGAATGCGTTTATTTTCAGTCGGCTAAACGTGAAACTTGGCGATGCGATTGTTTATAACAAAACGAATCGCGAGACATCGGTTGATATAAAGCAAAGTGTGCGTGGAAAGCATGTCTTCATAATACAATCAGGCTCAAAGTATGCTTGTTCCCAGATTTACCGCTTCCGCTTTCCTCTGTCTTCATTGAACGCTAGTATTTAAAATCTTTGCAATGAAAAGACATCTGCTCTTAGGCAACCTGTTCCCACTAAAGTTTGCTTCGTTACCTTTGCATGCCGTGTAACTTATCGTCGTTTATTTCTACTCATCATTGCATATCACTGTTATCATTTCGAGTTGCACAGTATTGTTGCTCGGTTGGTGTTGCTTTGTTTGCTTCCAGCATACTTCGTGTGCATATGTAAGCGTTGCTGCTAAGTGTTTCTTTGCCTGTTTGATGTGTTTTTTATGGAACGTAAGGCATTCTATGCGAAATTCATGTTTTTTCTTATTAACTTTTACTCCATCCTTCAGGGCATCCATATTTCACTTCCTCATGTATTTCGCATTATTTACTTCCTCTAATTTTGAATGGTGAAGGAGTTTTGAATAACAAGAGTCCAAATTCCTTGATCTTGTCCAGCGCCTTCCAGCATCTTTGGCTGAGCAAATTATAAGGTGCTGTTCCGAGGAACTTGAAAAGATTAGTATATAATATGGGGAATTGATCTCTGGTATGTTACTGCATGGTCTATGGGAATTGATGGTGAGGTGTGGGGAAGGACGTGAAGGAGGAGCGGAGAGGGATGTTGTACAAAAAGAAAAGCAGTACTAACGTTTTATTCGTTCATCACTGAACTGGTTCAGTGGTGAAGGTCTCCCGCTGAATGTGCATTTTCGGGTAATCGTCGCGTTGTTAACTAGCAGACTGCTCCGTTACCGAAGTATTTCTCACGCTTCACCTTTGGCAGGTTATCATTTTTTATTTATGGTTTGTTTATGGTTCTTTGTCTTGTCTTGGTTTTACCGTTGTAATTCATGCGTCGAGGAAGTATTCCCGAATCGAGCAATCGCAATTTCCTCGGTCCCAATTTTGCTCAGTTGTCTGCTGAAAAGAGAGAGCGTACACTGCAGGTTCGCTGATTTCAAAGCCATGGTATTCTTGTCCGAGGTTGTACGTTCATATGCACGCTCGCTTTTCAAATGTAAGCAGATAAGCAGGTCTAGCATTTGATATGCTTATATATGTAAGTGAATTATTTGCATGGACGTCAATAACAACATAATGGAGTTGATGATTCTCGTCTATGCGTGTAAGACTTCAATGGCGAAGACAATAACCGTTGTGATGCCTTATCTGCCCTATAGCAAACAATGTCGTATGTTACGAAGATCAGCAATTCCAATGAAACTTATCGCTGATATGATGTGCAAATCGGGTGAGTCTATGTTTTCTTCGATTTCCTAAATTCGTGTTCGCTATCATATTGTACCCTCATAGTTACACAGCTGCTAAATATCCGTACGCTGACTGAGAGATATCTAATTTTCGCGATTTCAGTACGCAGTGATGCGGTTTGTTGATAGTCTGGTTATGAGTTGGCCAACTTTGTTCGTTTTGTTGGCTCATCTTTTATGGGAGCCAGATTAATGGATAATTATGGCATCACATTTCTTATTTAGTTGCTGAGGCATCTGTTTCTCCTTTCACTCCTTTTTTGTGTGCCTTTGCAAAAGTGCGTTTTGGTAATGTCGTGTCCATGAATGTACTTGTCTGACTGTTTAACCATAATTTTCACCTGACAAACGATGTGATGACGTTTTATACCGTATTTGGTTTTGGTTCGTCAATCTTTAAAGAAGTTGCAAAATGTAAATTTGTACGCCAAAGATTTGTACAGGTAGCAAGGTGGCAGAAGTTGTCGAGGCATTGTTTTATTACTTGTTGGTGACCTATGAAATCGGTTGGTGAAATGATTGAAATGCAAGATCAAACGTGGTAGATCAGCTTCATCAGATATGAGCGAAATGATAGCAACTCCGGCCTATTTCTGTATGCTTTATTCAACTGATGTTTTAAAGGAATGTTTGCGTTATATTGATTCTTTAACTTAGCATTTCTATTAGAGGGACTTTGCTCACGCACCTCTATTTTGCCTATATTTTGTTGATATGTTCTGCTTGGCTGATTGCCCTGTCTGTGAAGTTTTTTTGGAAGTAGCGAGAGTTGCGTTTATATTCGTACTGCTATATTCATATTATATTCAACATCTTTAGTATTATATTCATATTCAACATCTTTAGTATTTTATTATTGCAGGAGCTATGCGAATGGTATCGCTGGATTTGTATAAGAAAGAGATTCAAGGCTTCTTTTCTATACCAGTGGATAATTTGAGGGCTTCACCCTTCTTGTTACAGTATATTAAAGAAAACGTATGTTTCCACCACCAAACTTTTCAGTTTTTTGGAATTATACATGACGGCGATGTCTTGTCTCTGCACGCATATGTGTGCGTGTACCTCATTTCCTCTCAGGTAGTTTCAACCAGGTAAACGCTGAAGCCAAAGTTATCGCATTTTATGAGCATAATGTGAACTACAGATTGATCTAGTATATCATGTTTCATCCTCACTCTTGAAACAAAAATATGTTTGCCTGCATTTAAAGGCAGATTAAATTTACAAGCATTCAAATTAATCAGCTTTTTATTTACCCCTTTCAGTTGGAGGAAAAACGCATGCTTTGTGTAAGAAAAATGTTGCAAAATTTGAGGTTAGTTAAAATTTGCTGAAATCATTTCGTAAACTTCCTATTTACTGGTAACTTATGAAATTTATTGGTGAGGTGAGCAGGACGCAAAGCACATGCCTTATCAGCCTCCCTTCTCACGCTTCTCATTTGTTACTCATTCAAATGATCCAATTTGCGATACATCCACCTTGTAGAGAACGGATCAGTCTGCAATATTTTCTTCGTTCAGTATCGACTTCTTGTTCCTTATATCCGAAAACCCTTTTCATCGCATGCTTTACAGAAAAATAATTGTGATAAACTTGAAAAGACGCTTTGCTTACTTCAAAACTATTTGCATGAAAAGATTTGGAAAATAAAATAATGATTTCAGGACATAATAAGATAACCGCTATGCAACGAGATCCAATGTTGAAGAAGGGGAATGGTGAGGGAACGATCACACGAATATATGCATTTAAGGCCTGATTGGATCGCTACTGTTGAAGATAGTTTGAAGTGATATTTTACTTGAACGTTAGCTGCCCAAAAGAAGTTGTAGTTTAGAGCTGCTCACAATCGTCAGGTGCTCGTCCTCGACAATTTCTGCTTTTTTTGAGGGGGGGGGGGGGGGGGGGGGGGGGGGTGGGGGGGGGATGGTGCGGAGCTGAAACTGATTATATCAGTTTTATTCCTTGTGATCCAGAGGGAATTCAACATTACTGTGCTGCATTCGGCAGCTCTCATAAGTTTCCTGTTTTTGAGAGGCATGTGCACTTCTACTGATTAATTTGTACGTTCATGTGATTGAGGGCAAGTTACAGATTCCTGATTACAAGAATGCAGTAATTGTTGCGAAAAGCCCCGGAGTTATGAATAAAGCGACGTCATATGCCGATCGTCTTCGACTAGGTTGGTTTCTTAAGGAGATAGATACTTGTTCCCAAAAATTACGTTGTGATGCTTTTGAAGGTAACGAGAGCGTGCATGCGTGTGCCGCAAGCGCACCACATATAAAAACCACCACTACTCAGGGGCTTCCTCTCATTCCTCCTTTTTCGCCCCACAGCCTACGTCCTCAGACGAACACCACTGTGCGATCTCTTATTTTGTGTGTACAACGTTGTAAGGATTAGTCAAACTTTGCTGGCTACGGCATTGTGAATGTGTTCGGACGTCAGTCAGCTTTTATTGCTCAGTCCTGAAAAACTCATAAATTGGCTGAATAAGAAAGCCGAAAGTAAAGTAATACCCGCTGAGACATCTAAACGTCGTTTCCATTACGTGAGTTGGGGAGGTGCAACTTTTCATCTTCACTTATTCATGACTTAGGAAACAGGTGGTGGCGGAAAATTTAGCCCATATTTCGAATAGGCTGAGTCTGGAATTGATTTGATGTCCTATAATTAATAAAAATTTGCTTTAAAACATTTCCTCGTTCGCTTGGAGTGAATTCGTTTGTTCCTTTGCTCTCTTAACCGTTAGTTTGTAGTGGAATTTATTAATATTCTTTGCTTGTTAAATTAAGTTCGTAAAATCGCGGAAAATACGCTCTAAATGGTTGAAAATTTGTTTCAAGTTAATTGCACCGCCAGCATATGGTGGGTGACAGCTAGCTGAAGGTCCTGTAATGACTAAGGTGTTGACGGGGGTTTCTGTCACACTAGAGAATTTCCAGTTGTTTCACCTTTTCTTTATGGGACTTTCTGTGATCGAGTTCTCCTTTTTTTTCATATGTTTTCATCTGTTGTAATCTGTGTTCTACTTTCTTCGTATAAGACATGACTAGAGAGATTATATGAAGGATTTCGCATACCTTAGACGATACTCACCTAGACAGAATTGCGTTTCTTTATTCCTGCCGAATGCGATAATACAAATTTCCATTCATAAGTATTTCTGTTTTCTGTACAGAAATACACTTCCAGTGAAATTTTTACTGATGCCTTGTATAGTTATTGGTGTTCATTTGAAAGTTGCAATCGGTTATTTGCAATTCATACGCAAATGTTTATGTCGATGAAACGTAATCTGCAATGAAAAGTTAATCTCATCTTATGAATTTCATGAAACTCCATCTGCAGGTCCCTCAGGTCAGTGTGTCTTTAGCTGTTTCTGTGTTTGTATTGCTGGATTGCGGCACCGGTTTCCATCTTGCTCATAAGCACAAAGTCTGCAGCCGGGATTTAATTTTTTTTTTTTTTTTGAGTAGTGAGGTATCATTTCTGTAATCTCGAGCATTGTGCCCAATGGATCTTGTGCTGTTTTTGTCTGGGAACCTGGCTGTGAGCTTCCAACTCTCGAACATTATGTTAGCGCTTCTAATTATTTCTCTTCTCACCCTGTGTATCTCTCTCTCGTGCTCTTTTTTCTCGTGGCACACACTACATAATGGCAAATTAAATTCAGCACCTTTTGTATGTGTGACGGTTAGTGGCGGATGGAGTAACGAAATGAGCTCGTCGAGCTGCCTTGGATCTCTCTCATCCCATTGCACTCCTTGTCACAGCGTGTTTGAGTCACTACATCGTTAAGGTGCTCCATTATTGCAAGTTGCTCGGCTTTTTACTAAAAACCTTGTGTTCTTTTGATTCGTCCTCCAATTTCCGCTCCTTTTTCTTTTCCGGATAACATAGCAATCCGGATAACAACAGAGCCATTTCGTCCGTTTCATCCATTATATTTATTGGATTTTCAGCGTTGTTTTTATCTTCTCCACCGCCGCACACTAATATCTTTTGGTGGTTACTTCAAGGCGCTTCCTGGCCAACGTGCTGAGTAACTGCTTCCCTCTCTCTACAAGTCCAAAGACTAAAGAAATTTTAAAAACGAGGTCATTATTATGATAATAGATTGAATCTTTCACAGATCCACCCATCCTGTCGTCAAGTAGTGAATGAATGAGTCCACTGTCCTCTGAAGTTATCATATAATGTGCGAGAGAGATTTTACACCCAGTTAGTTTCCTTTACTGGTGTTCGACGATGCTTGCTGCTTATTTCTAGTCACAGTGGCAGATGTGCTCTCGCACACTATTGGAATTAAGTAAGGGAGCCTGAAGCATATGTATGTGATGTTGTATAAGAAGTGATAAGCATGATCGATCAAGGATGTTGTATGTGTTAGGAACGACCAGTGTCGTTTCCAAGAAACATGCCAGGCGCGTTTTAAGGAATAGCCGTTATCCATGGTGAACAAAAGGACGTAGAGGAAAGTGGCTTAGAAGATGGCCGTCAGAGTCCACCGCCAAATACTCACCATGACAATTTGGCTGCTTTCGAACTTTTTCCAGGTTCATGTGCTCTACAGTTCGCATTGATTTTTCGTTCGTTCTGAATGGTAACTGGAAACGTTTTTTTGTGATATGTAATCACTGAGTTAGCTTATTTCAGCTCTCGCTCACCTTCGAGAATGCTGTTTCGTTTTTATTGCTACGAAATTCATTTCAAGGCTCAAACTTTATTTTGCAAAAGCTTCCAAACAATTTAGTCGGAAGCTGTGATTTGGTGCTTTAGCCTTTGAAATATTTAGGCGCTATTTGTTTAGACGTAAGAGGTAGCTGACGTCATGTGATTTTATTTCAGCTCAAGTGCCAAAGGAAAAGCCGCCTCTGACGGTTGTTGGTGACGTTGGTGGCCGCATAGCAATCATGGTGGTAAGCTAATATTAGTTACAGCTGTTGGGGTGTGAAGTGGTGCTCAGAGTTCACCACCATCCTCCCCCCTCCCCCTCCACTAGAGCCTGGCCGTAAAGATGACCCAAATTTCTGACCGCGGTGAATTTTCTTGCTTTTTGATGCTAAAAAAATCACCCATCGAGTTTTAGGAGCATGAGGAACTTCATGCAGTGTATTGGAGTATGATACGGAGTCATACAGTGTGGTCGAATACGATACGCTGAAAGGAAACGTAACGCGTAGGTGTTAGCAGAGAAATAATTTATTGCAGAAGAGGATACTTGAATATAATCGACATAATCAGAAACCATGAAAAAGGGATAGGCTGAAACTGGGTGAGCTCATCATTGATATTTTATGAAGGAGTTCCCCCATAAGCAGTCAAACAATATATCAGTGCGTGCTTGATGGAATTACAAACAAAACACTGAACCTGAAAAAAAAAATCAGGTCGTGTCATGATTGTGTTCTTTTCTCAGCTGATTCATTCCAATAGAAAGGCACTCTGAGGAATGAAAACTTACAAATTCTGAACAGCGTATACAAAGATAACGTATACAAAGATAAATGCATCAAAATATAGGCCTATATTGCAACTGCTTTAGTTGCTAAATTCTTTGAATGTTTATATTGGAGTAGAGCTAGAAATGCCGTGTTTCGTCAATCTTTTCACAAAAAGTCTTCCAAAAACACTCATTTAATCAAAATCGTCGATGGAACAAATCTCACAAAAGAAAAAAGTTGTTAAACCCGATTTCGAGGAAAATACAACAACGTCGAGTTGATGAAAAGTCCTTCAGCTGATGAAAAACACGTTTCAAATGAGCGACAAAATTCCGGTTTGTTAAAAAGTTATCTGACAAGGCAGAAAAGAAAACCGATAAAAGTCATACATGGATTCAAATGCTGTACTCTCATTCTCCTTCTGACGGCCTCTTATCTTTTAACCTCGAAAAAATGTTTTGCTTGAGAGTAGTCATGCACATAGACGATGTGAAACTTATTCCCTATTTCAAGAATTGAAAGCAACAAGAAAAACTTTATTTAATCAGTATTATAGAGAAGCAGTTGGCGGAAACTTCGCAAACCAATGCTTTCAATTCACTTATTTTTAAACTTTTGCAGTATTATTTGTTCAGTCCAAAATTACGAAGACTATGTTACGTTATACTTTTAACCACTTTAACCATACAAAAGTTTCGTAAATTAGGAAGTAGTATTATATATCAAGATCAGGTTTTCAGGAATTCTGTCGTATTATACCTCACTATTAGAAAAATTTCTTGTAGTATATTAATATTCTGTTACATCGATGAATTAAGAAGCTATACTATCTGTCCTTCAGTGCTGCAGAGGGTAGGCAAGGTTAAGATATATTTTGTCTGCCACCTTCCAGAGATCTACATTTCTCCCGCAGCCTAGGATCCATCGATGTTTTCACTTTTTATCATTTTCGTAATGAAAAAAGAGCGCGAGTATCCCTCACTCTCGTCACCTCTGTTCTGCAACAATTCAGCTTGCTTATCCGAGAACAGTGCAGCATTACTGCATCACTTCTCACATCATCGCTAAAGAGAATTTGGCTCATTAGCAACCAGTTTCTAAAAATCCCACAGCCGGTAAGTTCAACCGTGCACACCGTCGTGTTAGCCGCATACAAGCCTTCTGGATCTTAGCGGCAGCTACTTTATCAAACCAGCTGCTTTCGAACATAATAATATGACGAAACCGCAACTTTTTGAAAACTGCTGATCCACCGCAGTTCTATACGGGGAAAGTACAGCGCAATAGCATGGACGGTGTGAAAACGTCTTCTGATAAAAGACAGCGTTTTGTGACCTTATAACTGTGAAATTTTCCAACGGAAACCTAAAAGGTGATTCTTGCAATTGTTCCACGACAAAACGGTTTACGATTCTGTGTCATGTGTTTCATTTTAATCAGTTTGTTTCCCATTCAGAAAAGAAACGATGGTAAGGTGGTTATCGCAATATTAGTCTAAGTTCAAACCTGTCACCAATGATTATGTGATTCAGGCAAGTATTATGTTTTGTCAAAACTTTTTTAATGAATGCAGTATTTGTCTTCACAGCCTCGTCATTTGAGGATGATATAATTGATGATGCACAGTCGTTTGTGGCTGCTGCGCAGGTGTTAAAAAATCGAGGTGCGTACAAGATATATGTGATTGCCACACATGGATTGCTGTCAGCCGATGCACCAGGACTACTCGAATCATCGCCAATTACTGAGGTTATAATTTGCTTTCCACAGATTTGCTTAGCATCCTGACAGATTTCGCCGCTTTAAGAACTGTGGGCTTGCCTTTTCAATCTCGAAATTAAAAAGGGCGCCTGGGAAATCTGGTTAGGAGGACGTTGTGATAGTGAAATCTGGAACACTCAGATGGAGAGTTATAGGAATGGTTCAAGAACATGTTACTGGTGCTCAATGTGGAACTCCTGTCCCACCAGGTGCGCACATCAAATTTTTCGCTTTCCAATTAAGAGGTAGGATGGCGTCTCGACGTGATCTCAAGCCAGACAATGAAGTTAGCTATGCTATATGCAAGATTTTCCTGTTATCTCCAACCCGCTCACGTGGGCACTTAACTGACGTCGAGCTGGGTTCCAGCCTATCACGCTTTACAAGGTGTCTGCTGAAATACATCTACGACGATGCTTGGCATCAAAATTTATATGTAGCGAAAGCTTCTGTAACATATACATAAGGAAAAGCTTTTCTCGTGCACATCAGGCTTCATGAGGAACGGATGTTGGCTGGAGATGTTTGTAGTAAATATGTAGTTTACACCAGATGTACGATTGGTTGGTTAAATTTCGTTGCAGAGGCCAGAAACTTATCATATACGAGTGCCGTTCCGGCATGCATTGGTGTAGCAACTCCTTCCTCCCGCTTTTCTATCTCTTTCTCCTTCTGCAATCATCGCACACATGGTCAGAGTGGATTATTTATGAAACCTCGGTGACAGTTGTATTGCGTAAGAGCGAGCAAGCTTCAGTAAGGAGTGATTTATGTGCTTTTAGGCAAATAACGATGAATGATCTGAAATAGGTACAATCAGTTCGGTCGTTGAATTCGTTTTCACTTCCAAGAAAACAAACGATCTGTGCAAAAGTACTCGAAAAACTCCACTTATTATATCAGGCGCTGTCAGCCCCAAATTTTTGTCAATTCTTATCAGTAGTTGTTAAGCGTTTTTGCTAAGCAATCTAAATAGATAGAAGTCAGCATGTTAAATGTGATCGTGGCATGCATGAGAAGCTCAATACAAAGTAGCTGCCCCATGGGAGAAATTTCTTTCCCTCCATTATTGAATGAAGTGTAAACTGTAGTAAAGAAGTTGAATATACACTGTCAGAACTAAGATGGAGGTCCTATTGTAACAGTTGGATTTCATCCAAGGGCACCGAATTGCGTTGAAAGGCAGTTGTATCCTCAGTGCTGCGCCTGTTCGATTTCGGGCTTGGCATTATGACATACAATGTCTTCTGGCAGGCTGATGCTATCTCTCAAAGAGTTCCTTCGAAATGTCACTCTCAAATGTGGACTGAACTCGAAGCGCATGAATGCTAATCATATATTTTTGCCACTCAGTGATCAAATCCCGAAATTTAAAACTGCTGTATTTGCTATCTCAAAGTTATCATCAATTTAGGTAATCGTGACAAATACGGTACCGCATGAAGTGCAAAAGATGCGATGTCATAAGATCAAAACGGTCGACATCTCACTAATGCTTAGTGAAGCAATTCGTCGCATTTACCATAATGAATCAATGGGCCAGTTGTTTAGAGATGTGACTATAGACGATTAGCATTTTCCGTTGCCCGTGCTGCTGTTTTGCGCTAATGGCTCACAACTAATTAGAGTATATCTTCACTTTTTAAATTTTTAATAGCCTTTCTAGTCAACCGTAAGTGGCATTTTGACTAGGTACCTAAAGAAAATAAAATGCCAGTGCACCTTACGATTAATGAAATGAAAACGCTGTCATCCCGAATATGCTTCAAAATGAGGTGACAGTTTCCAGCGTTTGTAGTTACTGAGCGTGAAACAGTTGATTACAAATTGCCACTTTTTAATTCGCTATGTTCTATATATGTTTGTGCTTATTAAGACAAGCGGCGTGAGTGGCATAATTAGGAAATGAATCGCTGAGGAGGAATTCCTTTGACATTTATGTAGTACCTAAATCAGCCTGTTTTCAATGCCGCTAGGCTGCAGTTAGAGGGCAGCTTTGATATTTTGAAAGCTACCTACCGAAGCTGGTGATGAATTCGTAGTTAGTGATAATGTGTATGACATTTTCATGATTGAAATGTGGACAATGTGAGGAAAGACCACACACGTTGTTTCTAACATGTACCCCTTTTTGCAAATGTGATGGTTCAATGTGATTGATTATTTGATGCTTGCGTTAACTTGTTGCATTGCCACCGTTGCAATTTTGTTTTTGTTTTTTGAATCAGTGAAGGCATTCTTTTTTAAAAAATAGATTTTAACATTCCAGCCATCTTTATTGTTTCTTCAATCTGACTAACTTTACTGGATCGTTTTTTTCGACTTGGAAATCAAGAAGTATTTCATTCACAAGTCGGGGTAACTGAACCTCTCCTAACCTTAGCTAATGAAGAAAAGAAAACGTGATGGCCCAAGCTCAGAAATTTATGAGAGAGTAACTTTCAGCTCGACGGCGAGTGGATGTATTAGAAAGAAAATTGCAAATTTCAGAGCTGTATAGGTAAGTCGTATGAAAACATAATTAAAAATTCATCTCGTCTAGTCAAGTTACTTGGTCACGAAGGTCCGTGGTTTCGCTGCCAGCGGAATGAGGCGATTTCTGACGATATTGCTGCTCAGGAGTCGATTTTGTTATATAAAAATCTCGACCCTTGCAGCCTGTCATTTGTGAACTCTGAACTATGGTTGGAAGTGATGAATCACAAGTGAAAAGTGACCAAGTTCAGCCTGCCGCAAAGTTTCCCATGACTTAAGCTGGCAAGATTAGATGTGCTAACAAAATGATACATTAGTGGCAGTTGATAACCTAAAAAAAACTTGTTAGTCAGAATGCAGTTGATAACCTAAAAACTTGTTGGTATGTAAAAGTTAGTCAGAATGGTTTCATGACTCGCTTTCTATGAATACAATTATACACTCCAACTATTAGTTGTGTCGAAATGTCTTTTTTGTTGAATTTCCTGCATATTTTCAGATCAGTTTTTGGCTCGGCTCTTGCGTTAGATAACATTTTAATGTAATTTTTGCAAATGAGTTCCTTTGCATGTATAATGTTTATGTTTTGCATGGTTTTATGTGCAAATGTGCAGCCCAGCAATCGTTACGTCAAACAGATGTAGTGAACTTTGGAAAAGGAAAAAAGAACGACCTCATATCAATCATGTATCACTGCTGTATGCTGCGGTACTAAAACGATATACTCCTAGAATCGCTAACTTCCGCCCCTTGATAGATTCGTTGAAGCCAATTGATTGTTATGTGAATGAGGAAACTGCATTGTTTTAGTATTTTTCGCACTTTTTGCGTTGACTTGTGAAGTTGTGCCAGTGTTTTGTCTTTCCTACTGCCTTAATAGGCATGGGTGGGGAAAGTCGTTCTTTGATTTCATATCAGTTCTGTTGTCTCAGACGTCCTTTCAAAAGAACTTTTTCTACGGAAGCAGCAATATCGCACTCTTCTGCCTTCTGCAAGATGCAGTTGTGTTACATTAGCACAAAGAAACGCGCATTTTTTTTTTTTTGTAGGTGGGTCGCTTGTCCGTGAGACCGTTATCTTAGTAACTTTGGACGAAGGCAAACATTGTTTGCTCACAATCAGGCATACTTCTCATCTCCATGTGTCGATATATTCTCCGATTACTTCGTTGAGGATAGAGGACGAAGCGAGTGAGTTGTTCGTTGTTGTAGTGCATTCGGCCAGACCTGGTTGATTTGTTGGTCGGTGTAGACATTAGCAATAACTTGTATCTCCGTCATTCTCCGGATGCTGATGTCATGCAAATCGGAGGAAGTTGGGGCGAAAGTTCTTGTGTTAAATCTTCATCGCGGGATTGCTTCAGATGTCAAACGTGACCCTAGAGCCATCAATGACGCCCGACTTCGGTGGCAGATCCTGTTCCTTATAAAATAATAGAATCGTAGAAACGTCTTCGGGTGTCAAATATAATCTAGTTCACATAAGCTGTCGCTCTACTCCTGATATAGAGCCTACCCTGAAGTGTTGCTGGTCCAGCAGTACCTAAGCCTTCGGCAGGATGTTCCTGATGTCGTCGCCCCCATGAAGTCCATAGGGGATCCTCTGTGGACACTTGGAGATTCCTACGATGTCTAGCGAGTGAAGATAAGTTTGCTGCCACGTACACCCGCAGACACGATACCTCGTGATCCTCTTCATCCAGTGGACTCTCTCATAGCCAAAAGTAGGCAGTAAACATTAAAGAAGCGAGGGAACTGCACCCACGAAGGCCTCTTTGGGTAGGATCTGTTGCTACTTAATGTTGAATCGTTGCTGTTGCGAACGCGGATGTGCCCACCCGGCCCATCGAAAAAGGCTCGATCCGCCTCCCCTCTCTTCCCTTCCCCTCGACGCCTTTCTTGCCTAAATTTTCTCTCTCTATTGCGAAAGTATTTGGAAACGTATACGACTTTAGTTTCACTCTTTTTCCGGCAGAAGCTAGAGAAAAATATGAAGTTTATAGTTCCCCGAACCGTCACTGTTGCCGGAAATGGAAGCGGAGGATGAGGTTATATTTTCGAAGCGTCTTTGAAAAATACTAGGTCGTGATATTTTGAGAATTGTGATTCGTTTCGCTAGTCGCTACTACCTTACACCGGGTGCAGAGGCGGTGAGTGGTCCAGCATGTAGTTAGGCTGTGAAGGCGAGGTTGCGCTTCTCATCATGTAGGTGATGCCCTCATTGATGTGGGTCTTCCTACACACTTTATTGCGTCCCCTGTCAAGTTTTCATCACCTGGTACGGTGCTGAGATTGAGGCAAAATAGTCCATGCGAAGCTCCCATAGCTCAGATGAGTCACCAGGATTCTTTCTGGCGTGGGCGTTGTGTGTAGGTGAGGTCACAGTTGGTACGCCTCATTCCTAGGAATGAGGCGTACCAACAAATGACCGGCGCACTAAAGGTACACATGTACTCTGCTTGGTCATGAACTTTTTGAAACCGAAGCGCGTTTTCGATTCTTTTATGGCACAAGCTGTCGATGAGTACTCTCAAGGGACGGTACAACTAGAACCGGGGGCGTTTTTTACATTCGCTGATGCAGTTTCCTGCCTATCACACTGTCGTTACTGCAGTTGACTTTTTCTCGATGCCGTTTCACTCTATTCTTAAGGACCTCTTTCTTGGAGCTCACGTTGATGCCTTCGCCTGCTTTTGCGGTCCTAGATCGCATGGTGGTGCTACCTTATCCTCATGGTCATCAACAAGTCCTCCACTCCGAAACGACGTGTAACTTCTGCGTTATATTTGTTTCTGACAGCAGCGATGGTCCTGACACCTTTGCAGATGAGCTTCATTGAAACGGAGAAGTAACAAACTGGTGAAACTAGCCTTGCACTACTCGTACCTGAGAACATGCTGTAACACATTGCCATGGTGCATGAAGAAAATGCAAGTGTTGAGTGTTGTTATTTTTGTGCAGATAGCTATAAAACTATTGCGACTTGAAAGAAATCTGAGTAGCTTTGGTCCGTCCAGTCCAAGATGTCAATTATTGTGTTATAGCAACAGTTAAGTGAAGTGCTGCAGATGTTGTCGTCCTTGGCAAACATTTTCTTTATATCTTTGGAATACCGTCACAGCTTAACACGACCGTAAGGTGAAAACGCAGAAAATTAGAAGATTGACAGGTCATCTTAGTTCTCTCTTCACTTATCATAATGTGGCGATGCCACTGAATAAATAAAACAGCTAAAACAGTCAATGAAACGTATTGACAAGTATTGTGGATGTTTATATTGCTATTGCTGGAGTGTAGCGCTAATCGAAAGTGAAAGGTTTGAAGTTGAAAGACTGAGGGCCGCAAGAGGATCAATCTTATAGGTGCAAATGGCAGCTTTCATCTAATTTTGTAAACGGCAGCCTCAAAAGACAAGCACTGTGCCAAGTAGCCAGGTTAAACAGCATCATGTTAGCATTGCCAAACCTAGGCTTTTGCTGATTCCATCTGATTTCGAGTGTATTCTATTGCAACTGTTGGTAGTTCCATCTTCCTCTCCCAGTTCACGAAACCGTTGGAAAAGTAACTTTCCTTTAAGAGGTAGAAGCTAGCGCATAAACAGCGACAGTGTTTACATATAATGCATGGTGTGTGCATATGGAACTTTTGTTATACAGTGAGTATGCATATTTCACTTAGTCTTCCCAGCTATCTCAACTGTGCGGTTAAATACATAACAGATAACAACTGTGGTCACGCAGATATATACATGATTGAACACAGTGTCATATATCTAATTCGTATATATACACATATATACTTCTGACCAGCAGAAATCGCCGTTCTAGTTGCTGCGGCATAGGGAGTCTAGCTTCAGAAATCAGCGCTTTCATATATATATATATATATTATATATATATATATATATATAGCCTAGTATACACATGAATTCCTCGTCCTTCGTTCACTGTCGTGCTGACAGCGTCTTCATGGGAGTGCTGAATGCAAGGCAGTATTGCATGTAGACTCGTCGCTCGTCCAAATAACGATTGCAGTTGTATATTATCACGATGAACCAACACTGCAAAGGCACTTCGTTGTGATCCTTCGTGAATCATACTTTGAAGAACACATTGAAGTCTTGATTCAAGAAATAATTTTTCCTCTATTCAACAATCTTTTCCAATTTCGATGCGTTAGAGTGCAATATGTTTGTTTTGCTTTTCGTAAGAATTAAAAGGTTCACATGGACAATAATTATACAATGCGCCAGAGAGCTGAATTAGGCATTGAAGCTTATGAGAGAATATAATAAGACAAGAGTGGAATAATTACCTCAAGTGCGAGGGTGACTGCATAGAGAAGAAATAGTGCGTAAACCCTCACAGAGGTTTCAGTGTCTAGAGCCACAGTGTTCGTGCCAGGATGTTCGTTAAACGGCGCCGCATTCAGAAGCCGGTAAAATACAGTCGAATCGGTCGAAAAAGCGATAATGCCATCAATTATGACAAGAAAAAGTAGGAGTATAGTGAGTACCTGAGAAAAATTCCTCTAAGGCATGCCCATTAAACTCTTTTCAGAGACTTTAACCACTAGAGTAATTTCGTCATCCGATGAACAAACGAAGACATCATCGTCATTGAGTGCGTCAAGGTAAAAACCATAAATTAGACGAGCTTCTCGTTTTTCGTCAAGAGTTTGAAAGAAATCGTTTACAAAGAGGGGTTCTTCACGTCTTCTGTGCTACGAATTCAGCCCTATCATGCTACCTCTTATAGCTTTTCTAGTTGAATTTCATAAAGACCTCCAACTGTGGAAATAGTTAGGTGAAAGTTCCTTTTGTTATCCTGAGGTACTGCGGAAGCAGCCGCCGAGGACATCATTGCAAATGTTAATTGTAATTTTGGAAAAGTCACTACCCTCGCCACATCTCTTCATTGTTACCCCGTTTTGAAAAAGCGCATATATATATATATATATCTGCAACGGTCCGATTGATTGATTCAACTCATTCGTGGATGACTGATTCTTAAAAGGAGCGTAATTTACAGGTCGAATTTTGTTCCACAGTCAGTGTAGCGTGACCCGAAACTTTCTTTTTGTTAGATGCTGGTGCAACCGCTTAGGTTCCTAAGAAACTACGTTGCTAGAGATTTCGCCTTTGTTCCTGGACATTTGCGAACGAGGTTGGCCTGATGGGCTAGTATGCAGCCGACGCCGTGCCGACCGAACTTCCTGACGCGTTTCGTCACTTCTTTCGTATTATCTTATATGAACCTTATGAAAGCGAGCGTCAAAAGTGCTGTCAACCTGGACGACGATGTGAGGGATGAGAAGAGCGGCACAATTCCTCGCAATTCCGACGAAAAGAAGAAATACGGCTAGCGAACTGATCCCAATGCCAACCATTGAGGCTATAAAAGGTCCGTTGACGAAGCTGTCGCTCACGCCTGTAGTATGAAACAAATAATCAACATTTACTCTTTGATTCAGAATTATCGCATTTCCTCAATAAAAAGAAGTGCAGCTTTTATTCAAGAAGTTTTCCGTTTACATCAAATTTTAATGTCGCTGCATAAAAAGTTCGAAAGTGATTCCATCTTCAAAATTGTTTTCTGTTAAAAGAGAACGTTTTTCAAAATTTCTCTCACCATTCAAATATGCGATTCCCTTCGAAATTTTTAGTGTTCTCATTTTTTGGTGTAGTGATAAAAATTATTAAAGCTATTAGATTGTCCCGTTTGCATGTTGCTAATCGAAAAAAATCTCATTCGAATTGTAACAGCAACTGAAAAAAGTGTATAAACCTGTTGCTTTGCGGTAGCCGTTGTCTTGCATTGTATAGGCCAAAAGAGAGTTGACGAAAAAGAACACCAGCATAACAATCTCTGCTGCTAAAATGTACAAAATCCGCTCATGAACAACTGAAAATTCTGAATGAATAGGTGAAATCTTCCACATCTATTTACTGGATGATGGAACAGCGTAGAATTGACTAACCAGATTTAAAAAAAACTGAAATCGGACATGACGACGGACAATGCAATTTGTTTGACAAACACGAGCGGAACCCTATTTCGATTGAAATTTTGATATGCTCCAAACTTCAGAAATTTTATGAATCTCAGATCTATTTTTTGAACATGATGGAGGTGTCAACAATGCCCGAATAATTTTGCGGGCTTTTGACGTTGAGGAAACTGTTGTCAAAAAAACTATATAAGAAGAGCAGAAATTTCGAATCTCAAAGTAGTCGTCAAAATCATCTAGCATCGGAAGGCCATTCAAATGAATATCTAAAACTTATGAAAGTTGCATTCTTACATGAACCACAGCAAAAATACTTCTGGCAAAAATACTTACATTGGATGTAATGGCAAGTTACTAGCACCTAGCACCCTTGTTTATTGTAGGTGAATTTTGTAGGTGTAGCAATCAAAAGGACAAAAATTACTCGACGTGTCACGTAACAATGATTATAGTTCTAGTGCGCATTGCGTGACCAAATCGGTGACGAGTGACCAAGCGTGAACTATGTTTGGCTTAAGGAAAAATAGAAAGGACGAATAGACCAGTCATTTGACAAGGTACCAACCAGTAATTTGGCGAGGTATCAATTTATAAACCATTATACTTGGGTCGTGGTTTGTGGCACTGAACTAACAGCTTCAAGAGGATGAAGTTAAGGCCTGCGAGGGGTCGTCAAATAAATTGATGAGCACGTAGAAAAACCACCTGGGTAGCCCGATGTGTCTCGGCAGGAATGGTTGGACTATTATGAACAAATGAATTTAATCTATGGCTCGTTTCTGTAGCACTATGTTTGTCACGAGAAATACTTTAGAAACGAAGCGAAACAACTCCAGTAGGAGCAATTATGACATACAGCCGACAAGGAACGTCCCAGTTTTGACGTGAAAGCAATTGCAAAGGCATCGATAATTGTCGCTTGACTCATCGAATTGTACCGATTTCGGCAAACTACCAGCGGTTATTCCGTCCGGTGCTTGATTCCGAATTAACATTGAACGCACTGATCTTCCATTCATCATTTTTGAATCCTGAAGAAAGGAAAAATGGAATGAAACTCAACCTCCGGCGATATAACAACCGGCTATCATGTGGCAGATTTGGGCGACTTCGTCCACCGCAAACGCATTGGTTGTGAAAATACTCAGGAAGCAATCGTAGAACGCATAACTGAATAGTCTTCATAAGATCGACAACAATTAAGGAGTCTTATCTAAGAAGCGCTTCAAAGAGAACGTCAAATGCTTAGTTCAATACAGGGAAATTGTCTTAACGTTCAGTGTGCCTCCTCAAGAAAAAAGAAACAGCTGTACTCGAACACCACATCTGAAGTCACATCGATATTACACCTTCAGCCTCAAGCGAATTCGAGCTCAACTAGACGACTCTTGGCTTCAGCCTACTCTAGCTTGGTTTTCGGATAAATTATGACACTTTCGCCTCTAACGAAACCTTAAGAAACAGCTGCACAATATTTTTTCAGCGTTGCGCTGAAGAGTCATTTTAAACATAGTACTCAACAGTTCCCATAAAAGATGCTTTTTAGTCGCCTTCTCAAAGATTTTTGATGACGAAGATCGAGTACTTGTCAGTCGATGGAAGTAAAAGGAACATGGCCTTAAATTTTATGCAAACTGTCAGTCATCCCTAAGAAAATACGCATATATTTTATGTCTACAGTAGTGATGACTATATTTGCGAATTACATTAGCACAATGAATCGACACGCACTAGAAGTGATTAACTACCAAAGCAGTATTCATACGAGAGGCGCACTGACGGAAGCACTTAACTCTCTTGAAAAGAAAATCATATCTCATTCTTATTTTCCTGTATTCATTTTTATTTCAGTTATTCTCTCCTTTCTGCACTTTTTTTTTATCACATCCGCTCTCCATTAATTATATTTAGTTAGTTACATCTAACCTAAGTGATTACATTTCCTCTCTTCCTCAGTTTACGCAATTACCTTTTTCTTCAGTTTCCGTGAATTTTGCACATTTTTCGGGCAGTTGCTGTTGTATATTTTGGAATTTGCATAATCAGACAACGTAAGGGATTAGGTGTTGAAAGACTCAGAATAAACCGTTTTTATCAGCGTTGTCGAACAGTTTCCTGATGGACAGCTCAAGCTCATATTCCCTGATGGATTTCTTCACAGGTTACTGAAAGCCTGGCTTTAACCTCAGTTACAAAAAGTTCCAAATATTCATAATTAAAAATGACAGCTCGTGAAGAAAAAGAAACTCATATTGTTCATAGCGAAGAGTAGCGGCAAAATATAATAAAAGTCAGTTCTAATCGATAAAACTTACATACTTAATGCTGATAGGAAACTCTTGATGCTAAAAACGACACTCAAATAGACCGAGCTAATGTTGACTTCGAACCATAATACGCATAAATAGATATTTTCGCAATTACATAGAACGAACTCTCCACATTGGCGTTAAGCTTCATTTTGCGTCGCTAACAATAAAAATTCTCACCAATAACGAATGCGTTATGGGCGTTTTTTTTTTTTTTTTTGGAAAGGAGAATCAAAACGCAAACAATTTCTCGTTGCTATGCACAACACAAGCAACCAATGAAAATTAATGTTCTTTTAGCGAGCAATAATCACATCTCGATGCATAAAATGCACTCGGATATGACGTTAAAACGTCGAATCAACAATTTTTTTGAGCGCAAATTCGATAAGTCGTTAACAACAATACTGATTCATCGTATTATGCTGAATATGATGTCTCGGGATTGCGATATTCAGAGATATCTGAGAGGCCTGGAACGATATTAAGACTCCCTACTTAGGGGACCCGAAAATAAGGTAATAAAATATCAACAAATTACCTTGAAAATGACACAAGTCACAAACCATGATATTGCAAACGCGTCAAGTATAATGAACGTGCAGTTTGTTATTTAGACTGATTACATATTTTGAAGACTTTGTCTATTGCGAGCATTTTATTTCTGGACACGCTTTGTGATGCAAACATAATTTCTGCGGAACCTGTGAGCGTATAAATTTTGGGATTTGCACATGTACTACTTTTAAACCAAACGAAGATAGAAATGCACAACATTGTCATCTCGAAGCAAAACAGGTGGTAGGCGGTATTCTTTGCTCGTTGCAGTTTTGACGCCCCACTGAGTACACAAACTGATGGTGCAACGTATGCTGTAGCAAAGAAATTACGGAATTGAGACGTGAGATACAACTTTTTGCCAGTCTTGTTGCCATCGACTGGTTTACGTTAATTTTTAGGCGCCTAGCTTGGATTTTTCACGCTGTTTCAGACTACACAAAATTGGATGAAGGGCTAGTGGAAGATTTTCAGAAAAAAATAGCTTGGAAAAATCGCCCAACCCTAATGTTTGCTATTTTTCGCGATCACCAGCTTTAACCAATCTGCATTTAATAAAACGGACGAGCACTGAATGCCTCTTCTCCCCAATCCAAGTAAATTTTTGCGTATATTCCTCTAAAAATGGTCTCCTTTACTTTCGAAATATTTGCTCTTGCACCTTGAGGCATTTCTGATCAATCTTTTATTACTTCTGGCCGTCGTTGTCATTTTTTCCATTTTTTTCTGACTGCTGTCGGTGATGCCTACAGCTATTCAATCTTTTAATGCGCATCCTGTTCTCAAGTTCCAAAATGGACCTGTAGCGGTTGTGCTTCTCTTTCCGACTAGGATACGTTGAAAGGAATACCAATCTTTCAGATATCTTTTGTGATCGTTGGCAAGTACAGCAATATACTCTAACTTGGAAACTTGATGCAAAATTTAGCAGCGCTGATATCACCGAAATTAACTTCCGAAACGAGATGAGAAAGCGAAACGAAAAGGTGTTAAATCAGTCGAAGAGAACGAAGTGCATGAGCGGGTGTAGAATCAACGACGCAAGAGAATATTGTGGGACCCACAACGTATGCGCTCAGCAGCGATCGGCGTAGAAATGCCGCTTACGAAAATAAGGGTGCCTAGCGTCGCTAGTTATAAGCATGGTCAGAAAACGCGCACATTGATGCGGAATGAGCAAATGAGGCGATGGCAAGGCGGCTGCTACGCTATCGGCATACGCTGCCATGGTTATCGATCGTGGAAACCGACTTATTCGTACTTGACGTTCACGTTAAAGAACTTGACCACTTGATTGCTGCATTTCAGGACAGCTTCAGTTCGAATAACGCTCTGTCCTTAATCACCAATCACAAACAACGCACTTCCGGTGACCACAGGACTATAAAAAAAAAACAAAACAACAGCATTTGTTGACCATTGAGCGGCTTTTCTTCGGTCTCATAGTTTTTCTGCTGCTAACATTAATGTTGAATAGGACTCTTGTAAACTGGGAGTAAGGAGGTTGAGAGAGGAGGTTGTTACTAGAGTAACAGGAGTGGCTCTATCGGCCTTTTCCAGAATGCATACCTACACACGAAAAGCCCTCATATACTCCTTTATAAAACTTTGTTAGAACATTCCATTATGCTTCCCAAGTTGACCACCATGTAAGCATTACTAGAGGGAGGTAGAGATATAAAAGAAAGGTGTTGAGGAGAAGCCGCTCTCGTATTGAGGAGGAGGGATTTGATGGGAAGAGGAGGTGACGACCTGCAACTTCGTTAAGGATTTCGTTAATGAGAATGTGATGGTAGACTTTCAGCAACATTATTATGGGATAGCGAGTGTTATTGGCGCAGAAGGAGGTAATAACCCCCAAATTCGACTCTTTGACCCGAAATCACCTCTTAATGAGTTGAACTTTCCAAACAGTGTTAATCTGTTTCGCGTTCAGAGCTCAGGCACATTTAAAGCGTATTTAAATTTTATGTACATTTTACAATTAATCGTTACTGGTACACTTCGACGATAAGACAAAATTGCTTGTACAAATCATGATCGCACAAAATGGCTTTCGTTGCGCTGGCATCGAGCGCCGAGGGTTTTCAATAAACGTAATAACAGTATCAGCTTTTCGGAATGCAGAGGAGCATTTGACATGAGATTTGAATCCACTCAGAAGCGATGACGATCCTTGGTCAGTTTAAGCCACGCTTTCTCCCCATCAAAATCATCAAACTGTTAGGAGCCCTCATATAAATATTGCACCTACCATCTTAAGTTGAAGTTTGGCCGGTAGCAAAGTTCAAGAAAGCTTTATTGATGGGTTCAGAGGAGGTGACTTTCATCTCAGCTCTGATGAGTGAGGAAAAAAGAACTGTAGGTTTAAAAAAAAGCTCGAATTTTCATCGGATATTGGCAGCCTGCATTGCTTGAGCGTCCGTGACCAACTAGTCCATTTGAATGTGTGCCACTCAATAGCCTTAATTATTTAATCTTCCATCCTAATGTAACAAACCATGGAAAAAAATGGAAAATTTCAGTTTTCGAAAAAAATGTCTGAATGTAAGAAACCACAATGAACAAATAGTAGATTTTTATTGAGCGAATAAAGAAGAAATGAGAGCATAACAAATAAACAAAATGAAAGTAAACCTTCGAAAATCTAAGTCTCAATTTAACAAACAGCGGCTGAATAACGACAATAAACGCAAAACAACGAATCAAAACGTAAACAATGAGTGTCGAAAATGCAGCGGCATCAGAAGTCAACATCGCAGAGTGATGTGGGACGAATGCTTCGTAAATTGGTATGCACGGGGGGAGGAGTTCTTAGCGGAAACCACTTCGGGCGACATGGCATTCCAGATTTGAACAGCACGATGGGCGAAGCTGTGATCTAGTGCACTTAGATAACGCTTCGAATTAAATATAGAGGTCGAACAAGACTCAATACACTCGCACACGCTCGCTTGTTGAAAATTATGGATGGTTGAAGCAATTTCGTAAGAGTTCAGCAATTTTTTTGGAAGGGATGGGAATGAGAGGCGATAAGTGGTTCTCCTTGTGCACGCGCCACTCACTATAAGCTATACCATGAAACGAAGTAGAAATATCTCAATTGTGTACATATCAATGCAGTATTCTTAAAAACAAAATAAGATGAATCGCTGAAGCTTGAATGAGAGATTTTTAAATGCGTAATATGGAGAATTGGTGAAGCTTTGATTACTGAAATAGCTTATGGTGATTAAGTGGTGTTTCCCATAATTTTTGCTATACCAAAAGCTGCAGATTTTCAAGAAACTTCGCCGTTTTGCCTCTGTCACTGAATGAGCGGAATATTTGAAATGTTGATCAATGGAAAGAAATCAGCTGCAACTAGTGCACTGGAAACGGAATGCGATTCTCCGAGCTGGCACAGGAATCTGTGTGATTTGATGCTGTCTCAATGGATCATGGAAATCCATAAGAAGACCTCGTGCGAATAGCAAGTTAAGCGGGTTTGTGCTGCTTAAAATGAGCAGCCGAATTAAAGAGAGATTTTCAGTAGTGGGGAAAGAAATATTGTGTAGTATAAATGCTCATAGTCGAAATTTCGTTCAGCAGAAATATCTCCGCTGATGCGTCGCACGCATTTCCCATGACGCAATGGTTCTGCATCCACTTGACACGAGTAAACACACCAAATCTTACGGGCTAGATGACGTTTAAAAAACTTATCTGCCACTTAAAAGTGATTTCGCCACTGCTTGTGATGACGGTTAGTATCATCTTCAGTTCTTTTTTGAAACTTTTTCAAGCGGAATGTTTTTCACGAAGAAGCGCATTCTCCGACGGTTCGCTAACATGCTTTGCAACTGGCTTCAGCTTTCTTAGGAGTAGTAATAGGAAACTCAAATCGTAGTCACTTTTGGCAGAAAAATGGCAGAGAGAAGGGAACTTTTACTTTGCTTTTCTTAGTTCTTCTAAACTTCACTTTTATAGATCACAAGAGTTGTTACTTTAATGGACAACACTTGACAACAAATGTGAATAGTGCTCCATCGCCAACTACTCTCCCATAAATGCTTTCGTTCTACGTGATACTTTCTTAAGGTATCCGGTGGACAGCGCCGATAATGAGGTTGGCTCTATCGGTTAAAAAAAGCTATCCAGAAAATAAATCTTGCTTTATTCGGTCACCATAAAAGCGTATAGACAACTGAGAGAAAGGGTTTGCGCTAGCGAGCTGATTCAGTGCGTAGTCATTCCACAGTCCATAGATGATATTAAATGCCGAGAGTTGCTCAAGCAGCGAGCGCAGTTTGATCACTCGAAGGACCGTCCCATCGTTACAACTGCGACTGCTCTTCACTTATGGTCGGCTCATGGATGCCAGAGCTAACAAATGCTGCTAAGGGATGCAAGCACTCATATTTGACACCATTCATTTATTACTGCAGCAGTTAGAATCTTCTGGAATTGCTATAGCTTACCAAATAGAAAACACAGCCATTGCAGTCATTCTTTCGGAACCGTTATCTTGTTTTCTTGACGAAACTGTTAGGCCACTTTGTGATCTCTACTGAGCCGTTGATAATAGTTATTTTCTCCAAAGTTTCCTCAAAAGTTCGATATTAAGCAACTTTACCTGTCTCTCTTTACCAGCAGCCTCTCCAGCTTCCGCTGACATGTCCACAATTTTTTATTTTTTATTTTTGCTTTCTTTTGCACATGTGCCCACATTCCTCTCCTAAACTTGTCTAATTTAAATCATTCTATATGCGTCTCGTTTCCAGTACTTTTCTTGTGTTTTCATGTTACATTCCTGTAATTTAAGGGTTTTTTGCTTGATATAAAATGTTATTGTTCTATGAATAGATGTTGTATGACGTTTTGGTGTGTTATTTTATGCGACGTCATGTTATTTTGTGCTATGTTGCATTATTTTATGTTCTATTATATTATTTTGCGCTAGGTTATGTTAAGTTCTTACGAAAAAGTTCCACATCAATAATGAAATGGAACAATAGTCAGATAGAGGCGCACATACGAATGAAAATAGCACTTTAATAAATAAGAAGAAGGAAATGAAGGAAGATAAATGTTATTGCCGCACCGCTCGCACGCGATCCGCAGCAGTATAGGTGAAGAAGCGATAGTGCCTAAAGAAGAACATGCGACCTGTTGGCAAAGCAAACACTGCAACTCTACGCTTACTTAGCGTACCAACAACCCTAACGATGCTCATCCTTGACGATCCAGGTGGCAAAGTTGTGTCACGTGAAAGCTCACTCTTCCGGTACTTCCTAACGATTTTGTTAGGTAGTAGAGATAACATGAAATTTGGCACCGCACTAGCTGAGGTTTAGAGTTCACATCTCGGCTACTGATAACTGCTCTGGGGCAAGAGCTTTAATTCATTCAGCTTGTAAGAGAATGTGATGAGCAAAATATGGAGTGTATCTGAAAGGTGTTAATACATCAGCACAAGCTTCATATGATGGTGTTGGGAAAATGATGTAGACCATGTGGGAACGCAGATGTTTTTCAGCATTCAGCAACTGATCTTTAAATATAGCATTATGTCGATATATGCAATTTACCATTAAGATAAGCACTGAACTGAAGCCAACCTGGAACACTCCCTCACATAGCTGCCGACGATAGCCATCGGAGGAAATTTTCCCGTCGTTTTTCTGTGTTTTTGTTGCAAAAGCACGGCCTGGAAGTCAATTTGCCGTGGAGGACGTTTGAGCCACTCAATCCACTCCCACGCATCTCCAGTAGGTATCGTGGTGATAAAGCACAAAGCTGATGTTGCGAATGAGGTTCCTGAAAGCCTCTTTAAGCGGCCCACCCCTCGGTTTCTTTTACAGCAAGCCGTAGAAGTAGCTCGGTGGCTAGTTAGGTTGCCCCCTTTCTATGACTTTCAATCAGCGCTTAAAATTTCTTCCGAGTGTTTGACGAGACCGATAGATGTAATGGTAAACGTTCCACAAAACTGGCAGCGGTCAGTTGTGTAGATCCGTTTGTTGGTGCATCGATCGGGCGATTTCCTGAAAGTGCTGTGACTCCCTCAAAGAGATATTAGTGGTGCCACACGCAGTTGTCCGCATATACACAGGTTTTAAGTGGCCTTGAGTGATTCCCCTGGGTCTATATATCACTGGATTGCATATTTTCAGTAGGGAGTCAACACTGGGAGTGAGCAGCAACCCAAGAAGCTTCATTGATCTCCCGCTGACAGGGCATCAAGTTTCTTACTTCACTCGCTCTATATGCAAGCCTCGTCAAACTGTAAGTTGAAGCGTGCAAGTGGGTAGTTTCTTGACAACTAAATCAACTGCACTTTCACATTCCACACCACAATTTTACACAAGGACTATGGAATGCACTTGAAGCTATTTGCTTGTATTTCACCCACACAAGAGGTCGTTCTCCCGTAGTTGCTTGAATAGAAACCAATGGCGTTATACATGCGCAAGAGTGATTTTTTTACTTGGTTTTCTATTTGTTTCATACTGTGCTAATGAAATCCATGCTCTACTTTTACCAGCTCCACAAAGGCTCTTGAATTTGAGAGATATCGTTTATTCAAGACTGGTTTTCCGCTTTTCCCACCTCAAGGGAGTGGCCTTCACGTCAAGTAGGTAGTGGTGAGGAAGGAAGGGAAGGCTTCTTTATAAGAAAGCTCTTTAATAAAAAGAAGCCTGCTAAATTACTTAGCTCTCATGGTCGCAGTGTTCAAATCAGGCATTGTTTGATGGGAAGAGCTACATTTTGATTTTTATTTCAATGGCGATTATATAATTCGTGGTGTCTGAAAACTGTGAATGACCAGGGTCCGTAGTTTTTGTTTTCCTGTCCAATGTCTTAGCCTATTGAACTGCAGGTTGTTATCGTTTACAGGCATTTTAGCCGCAACGACGTGGTCGCATGTTCAATGCAGCATCGATGGCAACTCGATCTGCTTTAAGATAGCAAAGAAAGTAGAAAGCCATAGATTCCGTCCATTTTATGCTTCTTAGATGCCTTTGCAAATTTATATCTCTGAAAAACATCATGACATTGTCGTAACGAATGGGGTTGAAGTCGCGTAATTTACTGAGTATGATTTCGATCACATAAATTGTCCGGAGTGTGATCGAACAATGCGTATGAAGTTAATATTTTCCTAACTTGTATGCGCAGCTTGAAAAAAAAAAATCGAGCGCAATGCTGATAAAAATCAGTTCCATTAGGGCGTAATTCGATTGGATTACTGTTACAAACGAATGCGTCGACAAGCTCAATGTAAGTTTCCCAAGTTTGCCCGCTCCGTCCCAATGTGAAAAATGCTGTGACGGCGTGATGAACTGAAACTAAAGCCGTTATTCGAAGACATTTTAAAATGTTAGCGATGAAAAAAAAGAGCTTTCAGTGCAATTATTTTCGTTTGCAAGATACAGCTGCATCGTTTCGATGAATTTTTGTGCACCCGGTAAATATAGTTGGTGTTAATGTTCTGAAAACTGCGACGCGAATGCATTGGTTCTGTTTGCTTGTATACTTATTAGAAGATCATCGAGTGTGATTTCATAGGAAATTTGCATTCAAAGACACTACATTCGTCTTGATGAGCAGAGTTTTGGTTCGTATGTCGTGAAGTTGCTAGAATATTTCCCACAATCCACGTCGCACAGTTCAAGGGCTGAAGTTAACGCTGATAGCTTGGAGATAAGTTTAACATATGATTAACAATAGCTTGCCAATCTTTGCCGAACTCAGCAAACAAGCACAGAAGCAACACCCTCAGAAACCAGTAGAAAGGGACCGTGCGTTGCGAGTAGTTAATAAAATATGACAGTAGTACGCTCTTACATTTAAAGAACCAATTACTCGTCAATGAGAACCTCCGTAGAAGAATTTTCATATTCGTTTATCGTTTTCCTGCACTTTTAAAAATTTGCTTTGACGAAGCGAATTATGTCAAGGCAACGGGTTTGTCCCGACATATTGGACAAGACAAAGACAACGGCGTTTGGCTAATTTTGACATCAGAAAACGTTGTTGATATGACGCCGGTATGTTTGCGTTGCCTGACGCGTAAATTTCTTACAGTTAGAATCTCTTTACAGCAAACAGACAAGCTTCTTCATTTGCGAAATTGTTCTGCGCAAGACTTGGCCCAGTAGACGAAGGAAAAAGCTCTTTCCCGCTGTTTTTGACATCCCAGTAATAGTCCACCCCAATCGCAATACCCTGTTGACGATGGTCAAATTGCACACGAGATTATGTCTCAGTATCTGAGGCATTATCGCTTAGAGACTCGTCTTGAAAATTCAGAAGCATAAAGCAGACGTCCTGTGACTCATAAATTTAATAAGGTCTCCATTTACCACTCGATGAAATGGCCCCTATTCAAGGACGATGCATTTTCAGCTACCTAAGACAATAACCGATGGCAATAAGAAGGTATCGATACGTGTTGGTTGAGCATTGGCACACAACGTCGCTGGTCACATGTGTGTAATGTCACAGTTTATTCAGCAATCAGAGATTCTTGCATGAAACCTTCATAATAAATAAGAATATCACAACCGTGGACTACTGATATCATATCACCATCCAAAAGAGCAGCGCTTTACGTCTACGTCAATTTGTGAGACGATGCGTTGTCTGTTAAAATGGCACATGCGCCGTTGAGAGAAATGGGATCATCGAACGGCAAACGGCTCTAATTCGTCGTCACCACAAGGAAGTGTGATGCGGTCGGAGAGCGTTTCACTCTTGAGCTGCTAGGTGCCGGCGAAAAGAGCTCCAGACATTCACGAAATTTCTCATTCCGGAAGCAGTTTTTTCTGTAAAAAAACTTCATTTTGTCATTGTTTCGTAAAAATATGGGCTGAAAACGCATTACAAATCAGTTGTTGAAGTATGCAAATCCTTCAGTACGAACTTCGTATCGTCACATCTCTATCTGACGGATATCCGTATTAATGTTTTACTCCTCGGTAGCTTAAATCCAATTGATCTTCCAATCGGTGATGTTCGCGTATAAAAAATGAAAGCAACTACTGGATCTTGATGAATGAAGGATAGTCGAAAAGTTTCAATAGTGAGTACCATAGAAGAAAATGTTCCTTGAGATCTCTGTAATGTGTCTTTTGATATGTTAATATGCCATCATTTAGTGAAATATTTTTGAACTGTTTTTAAGCACACTCTGTTTATTACAGAATATGTCAGCTACGAAAGAATTGGAAAAGAGTGCAGTTTCAACGCTTGCCTGCATTCGGCCCTGAGACTGTTTTGCTCATGCGAGAACATTTCGTGGCACATCTCGCACACCCGATCCATAATTGCGTGCAACGGCTCATTTTTATATACCGGACAACTCGGGTCTAATGCCTCCCAGTTCCTGTCGCCACGCTTCTTCAACGGTTCTAGCCACGAAGCTTCCAAGTTAGCCTAAACAAGAACACCTTTCAGCTTACCTTGTTTTTCCCGAAGGTGTTGTTTTTGCAAAAGGATTTGAATATTAAGCATGGGAAAGCAACGGTGACAGCGGAAAACACTTTTCGATATATTTTTCACAAATCTTTGCAGAATCGCACTATCGCTGGATCGTGCTATTCATATATATATATATATATATATATTATATATATATATATATATATATGCGTATGCGTATATTAGTCTGGCTGAAACAGCTTGTGAGGTCCGAAGCCTGCGACGATAAAATCCCGTGGGTTAGTTTTTACCATAAAAGTAGCACATGTGACGTTGCCTTCACTCAATCAACCGGTCGATGGCCACTACCTCAAACTCTATAGCTCTATTCGTGTGTTTGTTCATAGTGAGCTCGTTTCATTGAAAAACTTTGTATATTTTTATCTCGCGTTTCTTCATGATTGTTTGCTTTTGGGGAAGTCGTACTTTCTTTAACAGAATTCCCTTTTCACGCGTGCGGTTTTACTCGAATATTGTTGGAGGAAAGAGTTCAACTCTGAGTCGTCTTTGAATATTATTCCTTAATCTGGGTTAAAGTTCGAGTAATATCAAAAAAGAAGGCTGGCTGTGTCCTCAGATGCCAACGCCACGTGCCATAGTGTTCAGTTGCCAACACTAAACTGTACCGTATGCTAGGGAATCCCAACAGAAAATTTTTCTCTGCTTCTAGTTGTTCTGTTGAGAAAAAAGTGGCGTCGAAACGTGCCGACGCCGACTTGTTCGCTTCTCCTAACTGTCCAAGCGCCAAAGCGTTCTGCTATGGTGATACCTTACCTAGTGCGCTTTCATATGTACACATATGTAAAAGAAGAAAATTGGCTTCGCCTTGTTGACCCACATAGTTTTACAAAGATCTCCGCGCTCTCTTGATGCCCTTTTCCCAATTCGAACTGCCACTATGTTCAGCAGCTCATCCTAACTGCCCCGTTTTTCAACGACCTCTACGTGGTTCTTCAGCTGGCGTTACGTTTATTAGAGCTATTCTGCTGTATTTCCTTATTTTAGACATATTTTTATGGATGTCGTGTAAGGCATGTAGTTGATGTATAAAAATATAGTAGTTTGATGATAACTGTTTAGCTGTTCTACAACGAACTATGCACTCATCGGAAGCTTTACTGAAAACGTTTGGCTCATGTCGCACAGGAAGTTCATAAACGTCTCAACTTGCAATTATTCGTCTATTCAAAAAAAAGGCGTGTCATGAACGAGTTTTTGACCTCATCAGAAGGATCTTTGTGTTTCGGTTTCGCCTGCAGCTTACGCCACGAGCTTGACCTAAGAGTTAGATGTACGTTTATGCTCAACATAGACCTAGGCCCACATCTAGACTTAAGCTTGGGCCTCCTCTTAAGTTTAGGCGTTGAAGTAGGGTTGATGTTGAACTAAGAAAATTAAGAAAATTTGGCTGGTGAGTATTTCACCCATTCTAGCAAACATCAGCGAAGCCGACACTGTTCGCTTTCAACTGTGTGGATGATGTAGGTCGTTCCCACCTTGTTCCCATCGTAAAAAAAAAAAAAAACCTGAAAGATTTCAACTCATTTATGCAGCCCAGCGACTCACTAAGTACTTTGGAAGCGACCGGTTGTCTATAATTCTGATTATAGTTCACCAAATTTCATTCGAAGGAGGGGTTGTTACTTAGCGTAACTAAGGCTTGTTTTTTCTGAAAACTAAAAGCAAAAAGTGAGGGAAACAGCTATTAAAAAGAATATTTGATTATGAGGGGGAGCAGTTTATGGAGAAATTAATTAGCAACATGAGGGCATGAGAAAGGGGTGAATTTTGTTTTATATCGTAGAACTACTTTTATCAGTTAGTGGATTTACCCAAAGTCAATCTCGGCTCGAAGATGGACCCTTCTCTAAACATCAATATTTCCAATAAAAACGTCACCAAAGAATGAAAAAAATCAACAGGAAGGTGTTATAAGAAAACTTTATAATATTACTAATCGATGAGGCGGATCAATTTTCACTTAAAATAATAGCATATTTTATGCTTTTTAAGTTGAAACTAGAATGGAATTTTCGACGCTAGATAGATCCTTGGAATGCAGATAAGGCAAGGTTCATTTTCGCAAGAGAAATATGTGAAGAAATTTTTGTGAGAAAAAGACTGAGACCTTTCGAGAGTTAAGAGTTAACCTTCTCTGAGAGCCATTTAGGTTCCTTTTCCTCTCCCCAAGAATATTTGCCTCCTGCACTTGCAATCCACGAGGCCCACAAAAGAGGTGATGGAATAGAAGAACGCAAGCTATCGAAATTATGATAAACTTAACTCAATAAAGTCATGAATTTGCTATACGTGCTGAGATTTATTGCTTTATGATTCTTTAGTCATTTGAGCCACTTCAGAGCTTATTGTGATCAGCCTGTATGGTGTCGTGCCCACATTTTCCTTCTCAATTTGCAAGAATCTTACATTCCACATCAGGCTTAATATATCAGCCTTAATTAACACCACATTGTATTCTGTCGAGTGCTCGCCATATTGAAGTGCCTTTCCAAGGTCTTATTGTCTCGCTTCCATTAACAATGCTTGCTTCAAATAAGTAAGATATCTGTTTTTTTTTCTATATAATACGGCTTTGAAGCTTTCTGTAGGAATGCGCAACTTTTCTCTGAATGAGAACGTTTAAGAGAACAAGTGGAAAAACAAGTTTTTTACTTCATTTGGTCGAAAAAAAACGTCATAGTCTCTTAATGACCGCTGACAGGTGAAGAAGAAGTGAAAATAGAAGCATAAAGCAAGAAAATTGCGATAGCTTTCGTGCAAACTTAAATAAAAGGGCATCTCTCTCAACCTTTTTTGCAGTAGCAGGTGTTAATGCGTTTTGAAGACTCATCTGTTATCAGAAAGAAAAAGACCTGACAAAATCCCGCTATGCCTATTTCCTTCACCTCATTGGCTACTATTAAAAAACTACTTGCGGCTTATTCAAATTTATTAATGGAGCATTTGGTTTTTTCATGGACCCTTCCAAGCATTGCTCTCCTACACTGTCCATCTCCCTTCTACTCTCCTCCCCTTCCCCCCTACTGAATCGGAGGGGTCATGGTTTTCGAGGCTGTTACTCGAGATTGTGCGGTAGCGCCTTTAAATGAGACGTCAACAACATAATCCACGGAAGATCAAATAAATGAAGTTAAAAGATTGCCCATTTGTTCAATAAGGCGACCATGATGAGACATCTCCCAAAACCAACTGGAACACAAAATGTTCAAATTTAAAGGAAGCTAATTAGGCAGCATTCATAACTATGAATTTCTTCAGTGATGTTTATGCTGTTTAACATGATGCCTTGCATATCACGCCGCAGTCATTTTTTCATCAGCTCATCGTCTTATCGTTGTTGGTAAGTTCTCATTTCCTAGGTCCTAGTTGACTGCGCATTGACATTTTGATGACAACGCTTTTTTCTTTTCCCAATTGACATTTCTTTGCAATTTTTCGCTCAAGGAATGCAAAACGAAGAATTGCGCAGGAAAAAAGACGTCGTAAAGATGGGTAGCAATGAACCTTGGAAATCGCTCATAATTTAGGGGAAAAACTTCCCCCTTAAATGTAGAGGAGCATATGAAGTAGCCAATTAACAACAGAACAGTTATTAAACTCTCACTTATACAGACGTTCTTGAATTGTAGCATTTGAGCTCTTGTTCGGTATTTTAAAGAATACCTTCTGCTCTCAGTTCATAAAGAATAGCTACTCCCTTCATAGTAATTATCTTCTTAAACACGGCTTAGTGGTCTTTTTGCAGAGTTGTTGTATCGACGCAGATGTACATTTGTTTGCATCACATTGCACACTAGTTTTTAGGGAGCTAAGTAAGACAAATTACTGCTTTCATTGGAGATAACTGTGTAGATAAAGTGTGAAAACCTCATGGAGCTGCTATGATGGATAATCTAGCAGTGAAAGAGACACTCGTAAACATTAGCGAGCTGACTTTACTCCCTGATTTGCTACCTACCGAATTGCGAGTTTAAATAGCGCACAGTACTTGTATGCTAAACCTTTCTGTCGATATTACATGGAAACGTGTAGCATTTAAATGATGGAACAGGAGAATTCCTTCTATCATAGCGTTAAATAAGAACGGTAAATTTTTAAGTAAAAGATTTAATGAGCATATTATCAGGCGCTCAGTGAAAAATCATCAAACGATCGCTTCTACAAACTCTTATTTCATAAACTTCGAATCTACAGCTAATAATCACTTCGCAATTGGTCCACAATATTCATCGCTCTCTTCGTCGGTTACTTGTCGGATGTGCTGGCTGTCAGCTAATATCAGCATTTCCAAAGAAACGTTTAATCTTAAACCACAGAAAGCAGTACATTTATAATCTCAGTTCCGTCCAGGATTTGACAACGGGTTTGATGTTAAATTTCTGAATTGAAGTGGAAGCTTTAGAGCTTCCATATGTTGCGTTTAAATATCAATATTTTGTAGAAAATTCTTTTTTTTTCCACTTTTTTTATTTCCTAACTCACCAATTGTATTCATTTGGTATTGCCTAAATAGCATTATGCGGCCTATGGGTTTTTTCCTATCATTTGTCATCTCGTATATCTATTTTACTGATGAGGCAGATTTGCATCACCATTAATGAGGAGTAAAATCGCGCTGATTAAAATTACCGGCGAAATGTAGTCGTCGACGCTTTGCACGATATATGAGCGGCTTTCGACGACCGCTGAGGCGTGTGCAAGCATAATAATAATAGTCGCAAGGATGTAGTAGTTGAAACTGATAATCGGTGTAGTTCGACTTTTTGCCTTAGCGAAATGCTCGAGCTGTTCATCCGACGAACGCATGCTGACCATTTGTCGCTCTCCCATCCAAAGTACCATCCCTATCTAGATCCTCTCTGTAGTGTTCACCTGTTATTTAAACATCTAGCAAAATTAATGGTCGCAAAAACGCTGCCATTATCAAGACTCACAATTTCTCTTCACTAGTGGTACCGTTTACATAGCCATACTGACGAACAGCAACAGTGATTGGGACATATCGATGCTGACGTCATGAGTCTGCCGTCATTTTCGGCATTTGTTAACTATCTGCCATAACCAAATCCTTCAAGATAATTTTCGTTTTAAATATGATGCAGCTATGAACGAACTTATGACTGCCACGAAAATCAGTTCCCCAAAAACTAACCAATTATGACTTAGAGAGTTGAAGCAAATGAAAATAGAGGTATGCGATGTTAAGTGATAACCAATCTAAGCTGAATTACTATGAAGAGGGCGTTTGATGCAGAAAAGAACGTAAATAATACCAAGTTATAAAACAAGGCACTGGTCACTTCAAAGATCAATGATGTCACCAAACTTTGCACAAGTGAGTGATAGAGATTTCAACCCCATGCAGTTCTCGCCAGGTGAATCGGAGTATGTTTTTGCCAGCAGACTAGGGAATGTGCAACGTGCAATCGAGTTCTGTTTTCTCAGCTTAAAATGGACAAACAAATTCGTTCTTTTGAGTTTTCGTCCGTTCTTTCAATATTGAAGTGGTATTGAAGTTATCAAGACATGTTGTGAGCATGGCATTATCATCGTCCCTAATGTAACTCCTGCAACAGCTATAAAGTTGGCAATCTACCTACTTTGTTGCTCAACAACCTTCGCACCTCGTCTATGCAGCATAGAGAGCCAGTAGAGCACATATGAGACTTAAGATTGCCAAAAACGGGGCACAGCACTGAAGACCTGTTGAGGCAATCCAGTTGACACGTAACGTTTATTATCATCTGGGCAACTTCATGCACCTTTCGTCGATGCTTCTTAGAGCAAAACTGAAGACAGTAATTTCCGCTGTTCCTAATTAGAAGAGGCTGAAGAAGAGTAGCGTAGCGAAAATACAGCGACCAATTATCCTGCTGTTTTTTTTCTTTCCAAATGCACATACATTTGCTAGTTTCGTTTACAACTTTTTTTAACCGGTCGTCATCCCACTCCACAGCTTCCTCTGAAAACTTGTAAATTACATTATAAAGATTGCTGACGATCAGGCATGAGTGAGTTTTTATAGCCACCTTCACAATATGAACAGCTGCAGTCGTGAATTCGTTACGTGTAGCTTGCATCTCGGTGGCTCGAATTTCTGCACTGATTTCGGTTATTTCTTATTCCAAGAATCGAATGAAAGCAACGAATGAAAGCAAACTTAATGCATTCATATTAACCCTATAAAACAGTTCTGCCACAAAACTAGTACATGTGAGGCGCTCGCTGAAATGCATCAACTTTGTTTAATTACTCTTTTTCGCATGATGGTAGAGCTGGTTGAGCTGTTGCTAAATCAGGCGAGCGGCGTAAATGTCCTTGGTTCTGATATGAGGCGCAGGCATGGTTTTAATTACCAATTTCCTGGTCATACTTTTTGCAAGTCTTCATGCCTGCAACTGCGGAAGGCAGTTTGAAGAGAAGCTCACAAAAGGACGATGTTTAATAGTTGAATCCGTTCAGCCATTGTTATCATCATTATGAAGCGTAGCCAGGAGAACGATATGTCATTAGTTCATTGAGGTGTATTATGATATGAGTTGTGAGCTGATCTTTGATTGTTTAGGAAGAGAAAAATCTCAACAGTATGCTAGGAATATATCTGCGCAACTATGCACCATTTTTAACGAGCTCTTAGCTATTCGGATCCTTCCTTCACAAAAGTTCACAGCAGATTATAATTATATAGAGCTGCAAATGACAACAACAAAATTACGACGCGTGACATGTGGAAGAGGATTATAGATGAAAGCTTATTAAAAGGAATGCGGTTTAAGCGTTTAAAAAAGTGAAATCTGAGTGACGCACATTGGTGCGAAATCTATTAAAATACTCTGATGCCGCTAGCCTCTAGATTTCAGACTTTTTTCAAAGTGTCGGATTTCCAATAAATCATGAACCAGGAGGCCAGTAATATTTGAAAAAATAGCTGATATTTACGGTCGAATGCTGTATAAGACATCAAAGTCGATTCTGAAATAATAAAGTTAAGCAACCAAAAGAAATTCGAAATGCTTTCCTTTTTTTTCCTCGACTACAGCTGGAGTCGAGTCACAGAAATTTGCACTATTTTTTGGTGAAAGCAGATGTTGAAATTTTCGGTTAATCTCGATCATTTCTCAAAATTTACATCCTAACCGGTGGAATATGAGCCAGAAAATATGGGATTGCATTTTTTCATTTTAACTCGCATCTTTTCTAATCTGTCCTGATAATCTTTCTCTTATTAGAAAGCTTCCATCAAGGCCATATTTACAATTCAGGTTTGGAATTCCTAGCCTCAAAACTTTTAAGATGTTTGTCTTCTCTGAGGTGTTCGGACTTCGGATCTGCTATAGGATCATGGGCAGTGTTCGAATCGCCATCACACTTCGCAAGTTGGGTTCCGTCTTTTGGAGATAGCGCTCATGATGTGTTCCTTAAACCCAACATGAGGGAGGCTTTTTTGGGGCCCTCATATAGTTTTGACCTGGTGTGTTAAAAAAAGTCATGAAACTTTAGTTCCGTTTTTTCGAGACGAAGGTGCCAAATACTATTTCTACGAATCCAAATTGTCGGCAGGGTTTTGTAATCCCATCGCCTAGTTTGATTCGGTAACCTTCAGAGCGTCATTAACCGTGGCTGCCAGTTGCCTTCAAGGGTAGAGGTGCCAGATATGGTGCTCTCATAAAGCAAAATAATGCGAGGAGGGTTCTTAGGTCTGCCGGCAAGTGTAGAAAGCTAATAAACGTTATAAACGACAACTTTTATAAACAGAATGTAGGGGTCGTGGGGAAGCTTCACAACTTCACAATATCGCCCACAAACTCCGACGCATTTGCTTAATGTGCGAACCAGTGCTTAGGCTTCAGGTAATCGAAAGTTTATTCTTGAAAGAATGGAGGATATGCAATTCACCTTTCCAAGTCCCCAACGATGCCAATAACGTTGCTTAAGCGGAAAGGCCATCGAGAGCAACGTTTCGGTAAGTGATGAAGCCGCTTCGAATGATGCTACTCAAAGTCATTTTACGCCTTCATCATCCATTTATTAGGTTCAAGTCGCATGAACCACGAGATCACTAGTTCACTTCGTCAGAAATCTTAGAAAATTATTGCTTATTGGGTGATAAGTTAGAAGAATTTCGAAAAAAAGTCCTATAGCTTTCACCAGAAGAGTTGTAGCATGAAATTCTGGACAGTTCAGGGAAATCGATAATCCACTCACTCAGCCCCCACCTCTCTCCCTTCGCTCCCACTTGGCCCTTCATCTCCTTCTTTGCATGAGTTTCAGTAAAAGATTTGGTAAAACGGGGACTTGTAGGCACAATGATAAGGTGCCTTTTGAGGGTCAACGGTATATGAAAGAATTTTCCACTGAGATATAATAATTATATGTTTTTTGCAACAATTGCTTTAAACGGTTGTTCAATTTGCTGCGCCGTCGATTGGACTCAAAGATTCTCTAGATGAATCATAAGTACAGCTGCGCCAATGAAAAAATGCTGAAAGCTGCATTTAGTCATAGCATTTTAGCTATACTGTTAGAAAATAACTTTGGCGCAAGCCGTAATCTTCTGAAGAAATTGAAAGATGTTTTGGCTAGGGCGTTGCAAACACAGTTGAAATGACTAGAACAGCGTCGATGTTTTTCGATGTTGTTTCTCAAATGTTACTGAGCTAGTTTGCACCCCACCGCTTGAGATTCATGAAATTCTTTTAACGCCCATGGACATTTTCCATCACAACCTAGTGAACACATAAAGGTGTAAGCGTCATCCTTGCAAAGCTTCAATTCTATCAGTGAAATTGCAGTCTCGCGATGCTTGATTTTTTTTTGTTACTTGCTCTCCCCAATACCTATACGTTTGTTGATGCAGCTGAAGTTCTGCAGCGAATGAAAGCAGCAATGCTATAAATCCACAGGCACGAAAAGCTGAATTCGCTAAGTTCCAAGCAGGATTAGACGAAGTCGCCTAATTGTCTCTGAAAGAGCAAAATTGTTGAGAAGATCAGTACTGCGCTAACTGGTCTAGCTAAGTTTGCAGCGCCGTTAATTATAATTTTTGCAGTTGTTTGCAAAGACTCAAGCCTGAAATCGAAGCAAATAAGTATATTTTCTGTAAATGCGTCCGACATTTCTACATTTAAAAGAATACAAAGAAGACCATAAGAATTGGAATTTTAAAAAAGTCGCAGCGCTGAACTTGACGTTCGTAATCAAGCAACTAGAAATAAAATCCTCTCATGAATACTTCAAGAACTTTTCCATAATTTTACAATGGTAGAAGTCGTCCTTACCGAGTTAGTAATTGAATTTGTATAAATTTTCATTTATCATGAAGAATCCGGAACCTTCAAATGAAGAACTGTAAGAAAGACAAGCAAAATTCCCAAAATATCATCTTAGACATTCATTACATTATGAACTTAAAGAAAACTTTTGAATGAAGGAACTCTTTTCATTCCAATTTTATAACAAAAATGAACGCAAGAGTTGATTAAATCTTAATCTGCCTTCTGCAGTTCCTTCGAGACAGTGCTTACAGACCTTAGGCTGATAGCTTACTCTAGATAATGCAGCTTTAGTGTTATGAACATTAATGTGGATCTTTTCGCTCGCTTAATTCACCTTTCAAATCAGTGGCAAATATGAGCTGAATAGCACTTTGGAATAGTCTCGAAGATATTCGCTTAAAATATGCTCAAAAATCTCATGTCTGATGTATAGCAGCAGCGCTGTAGGGATGAAAGGGAGAAATTTTGTTTTTTTCTTTTACTAAGTAAAAGCTGCTTTTCTCATGGCAAGCTCCAGTGGCAATTGACTAAATAAAAAGGAAATGATATCAGGGCAGATGAGGTCCGGTTCAATACCCACAATCAGCTTCGGGAGTTTGAAAGAAGAACTAACTGAGATAAAAGACGAACCTTAAGATTTTAAACAAGGTGCATAGCTTCATTTTAATCACTGCTATGCACGTATGTAGGAATTTTTTTGAAAATCTTGTCGATATGCTCACCTATTCAATTATTAGTTCTAAAAAGTAGAAAATAAAGCAACGCAATAAACAAAAAGAAAATGTCGATCACTCATCCATCCATGACGTTTAAGTTTTCCTCAAATGAAAGAGATGAGTACTTGCACAGAATGCGCCATTTGCAATTGGTGTTTCGGAAGGAGATCATAGAATATTTGAAAAAAGTGTTGTTATTTGACTATTTTGTAAACATTTATTACGTTTGGAGTGCTAACGTCATTTAGGGTTCAATCATAAATAAGAAAAAACTGTTGTCGAATCCAGCTAGCAATATGCTTAAATCAATGTCCTTAGTGGGTTTCAACAAAGTCAGAAATTGACAAATAGACGCAGTTGCAATTTTTCACATAAGAGTAACTTTGCACTTCTTGCGTTGAACGAGATATGCCCCCAGCTGATGTCATGCTCTTACATCATTAGCTAGCTACACTAAAATAACCCACTAAAGTGCGCTGCCATTTCGAAAATGGAATAGGGATTTGTGATTGGTGAGCCACTTTATGAGATAGTTAAAATGGAAGGGCGAAAATTAATTTTCCGCTCAGTCTTTTCCATGGCAAATGAACGTTCTCATTTTGTAATGGAAACTAGACTTTGGAATAAAGGGTAGTGACAATAAAGTTTTCGAAGGTTACGAAGGGATTCAAGCGCGGAAACTGAAACCTTCGTCCTCAACAGACTACAACAATGGATAATCCATCACAAAATCACATCCTATGGTCATCTCCATTTTGAAGGGAGTTTCAAAAGGAGATGTAAAACTGCACTCTTTGGAAACCTTCTTGCTCCCATTTTTTAATGCAAATTGTTTTCATGCACACGCCGAATTGGTCTGCAATCCTGTAGCTTTAGCGAAGTGGGTTTACACCTCTCTAAGCAGCACTCAGATCAAAGGAAAGGTAAAACTTTTGATGTTTTTCTCCAAATGCAGGTAATGCCCCTCAGTTCACTCCCGGAACGAGCCTTGGTTTCGAAATATCTAACATGATTCGATGCTCATCAAAAGAAAAGCTTGCATGCATACGTTGCAGCTCATTCGCAAGCATATCATGTTTTCAGCTAAAACAAAGCGCGCCCATATTGCAATACGCTATATTCGTTATTTTTTGGTTATTGGTGTCGAATAGTTTTTTTAAAGTGCCAGGAAACAATATTTGCCCTCAAACACACAAAAAGGAAAGAAAATGAGCTAAAACAATAGAAACGAATGTTACCACATATAGTTTTTATGCATAAATTGAAGACCATTTAGAGTGCTTGAAAGAGAGGACTATTTAGGTAATATCGCTACTGAATGAGACTAAACTTTAGTAGACGCCACTTTGCAGATTGTTTCTGAGGTTCAGTGAGCGATGAGAAACTCAAATGTTACCTATTTCAGACAAAATTCAACGTGACTAATGGAAGCAACCCCATTGAATGGCTTTGGGCAGGAGAAGAACATATTGCTCGATGGGCATTTAAAACCGCTTGATACGATGACAACCAGTGCGAGATTTTCTTTTATCGGTTTTAATTTTGATTGGAAGGAATATTTTCTCAGTCTCCAATTTCGAATTCATGGTTGCGCCGAAGAAAAGAATAGCCCATTGAAGTTTGCCACTCAAGGAGTGATATTCAGCACACAATTCGCACAACTATAGCAAAAATTGTAGGCTCCTCGCGCGTCCACAGGTTTATATAGGAAAGTTTTACAGAAGAAAACAGATGACGACGTGGGCGATTTCTTGTCTTGAATGAGAGCCCTATAAGCCTGCAACTAAATTAAGAGTGAGCGAGCACTTCTAAGCGTCACTTAACAATGCGATGACGCCAGACATGATATATGCAAAGAAAGTGATGTCCATTGGGAGATTGCAAGGTTGATACGTGCAATGAAGTGATCGTATAGCTGAAACCTCCACTTCGTTTATGCTTTTTGCTCATCAACTGAGCACAAATCACCGCAACTAACAATCAATATCGTTCAAAACACATCTCAGAGAATTATAATTAACAGCATTGATGACGCCCTTTGAAATTACCACTTTAGATCGCCACGCCATCAGGCTTTTCAGCTCTTAAAAAGTGGCATTTCGACAATAATTTTATGAACATTACTTTGCTAAACATGAATGTTACATGAAATAGCTGGGTGATCATCGGACCTCAAAGATGAACAAACTGCCTCGGAAATAAAATGGCTAAAGAGATAAAAAGCTTCAATTACTGGTTTGCCCACTTTGACAGAGATCCATTAGAAAATAACCTTCTAGAAGAGACAATTTTTTCAAAAGTTTTCCTCTCGAAAAGAGAGCGTAAAAAACTTCAGTCATTTCTTGAAGTTGCCTTCAGTGCATGAAAGCGTATTGCAATCGCATGATATGTCCAATCTCGAAATGTGGAATCTTATAGCATCTTCATTAATTGAAGCATGCCACAAAATAAGACTAAAATAGAGTAGATGAAAGTTCGGACTTTTGTGTACTAATAATATACGGTCGGAGTTGTTGCACTTTGTATTATGCAACTCCGACATATCCAAGCGAATGTTCGTACTCTTTAGCTGACCAACAATCCCATTCAAAGCAATGATACATATAAGGCGTTTCTATACGGATGTGATATATGCTCAGAATATCCAGGAAACTTGAGAGAATTAAACAAAGAAAGTAAGCGAAGTAAAGAAGGGTTTATTGTTTCGGATCAACTTATAGCATAATAAAATTTGCATGATCATTGTTGCTGCTGTTTGCTTACTTCGTAGGCATAAGCATGTCATGCAGTGTGTGGAGACTGTTCCAAGAAGAGAAACTCAACACAAGCGCTGATCATGAGCGAAAAATATCCTACAATGCACCAGTATGAGGCACACGTCGTCAACGGCATGACATCAACTACATCAAAGGAACAAATTAGTGAATGATTAGTGCCGACATAGTAGCACCGCTATTAATGCCGCCGGCCGGATAGAAGGCATCTCGAGCAATATAACGAGTGCATAGTGAATAGGCTTTCAAAAATACGACGAAAGTCACGATCATGGGAAGTGTGTTCCTACAGGACCTCATATCGCACTATCTGATTATCGGATGACTCATCTGATAATTGGCTTTGCATCAGGCGAGCAAATTTCGCTGATGTATCACAGCAAGGAGCATAAGTATTCACTCACTATTTCTTGGTCTCAAGGTGAACTTAGAAGGAAGTTAAGGGGTGAGAAAAGGGAGTTCAAAATTCGAATGAAAATGCAGATACTTCAGCTTGCATTTTTATGCCTCTGCTGCATAGGGGAAACCGGCATTTCGTATTATGCATCCTTGCTCACTCGCATTAGTGTTGAGCAGAAATCGAGAAATCTCAGAGATCTATATCTAAAACTTGCATGTACTAATTTCGTCGCTATTGCAACATCATCGAGAATATCCGCCCACCTTCCTTAAAGCCTATCCTGAACCAGTGCGAAAAGGCGCACCTAACGCAAATCTACGTCATGCTGATAATTCATAGGGATCTAGCTAAAGAACGCATTGGAATGAAAGCGCAAAAGTTTCTGTGTTAGTTGTGTCGCATATTAACTCAACTTCTCCTATAATTATCTTTAATGCCGTTTTAATTAGATAGCAGTGAACGACATTTAAAAAGCCGTTTAGTCTGCACTGTTGTGAGTAGGATGCAGTGCATATCATACTGCAATGCACACTACACAAAATTTATTCTACATATACCGAATATTCTGAAACGTAGAGTAAGAGGCGTATTTGCGATACGATAGCGAGAAAAAAAAATTACAACTGTTGAATTGGCTGCCAAATTCATTAGTGAAACCATCACTGCAATGTCAGGTTGCTGATGTCATAGAGGAAGTGTTTCGCCAGTCAAGTATATTCAGAGCACTTTGAAGTTTTTATAAATGTTGTGAATGGAAACCATCCACTAATTTTTCTTTATGGGATGAACGTTGTCTATTTTTCATCATAGTTAGAGCCGAATTTCCCCGAAAAATTTGCTTAGAGCTATTTCTGCTCAGCGTGGAAATTGACGTTTCTTAGGTAATTCGGTGGAACGATGAATAAATACGGCCAGCCAGAGCCGCAATCACGCTTAGAGAGCGAGCAGTTTAGTAGTCGAACTTCATAATCTTTGTACATTGATGTTCAGATTAAAACACAGCGAAAACTAAGCCAAGGCATCACTCAGATACGCACATATCGCTCTTGAAACCCTTAACGAACGTGAAATATACCTGTGCAGGTTGGAGATATTATTTTGCAAAAACAAATAGTAGAAAGATCCTGGAACTGTGGCAACAGAAAAATATTGAGAAGGAAGAGCTATCGTCGCAATATTTTCTTCACCTACGCCTTATTTTGGCTTAGCTGAGTGTATATCTCCATGTTGGAGTTGTACGATGATCAAGGCCTCTTTGAATCCCTAACTTTCCTCACTATTACGTGCCTCCTTGAATTGTTTGCAAGCATCTCCTAGAGCTCCTCTTAGAAGCAGTGCTTTTTTAGAGCTTTTCATAGAATTTTGCACAATTGCAATATGGCGGCGTGATGTCTGCTTATAGGAACACATAGGTCCACATGTTTATTCAAAATTACAATTTTGACTTCTACAATCTCGGTGGCTATAATCATTTAAAGGTGCCATTGAACATATGAATCGGTATTGAACAAAAAGACAGTTTTTACCTCAGAATGGATTTTAAGAAAAACAAACCGCACAACGATTCATTGCGAAGGAAAAAAGCGACAGTACTCAGTTTTTTTTTTTTTTTTTCTAATATCACTTGAATGGGATGGCTTGCGAAAAGTTGCGAGAAGCGCGCAGAACACCAGTCCCTCTATAACACGTTCTTATGTATTTGTGTGATTGTGAAGATTTGATGAACGTATAAAGGAAATGGTCATAAATTTATAATAGATCTATTCGCATCTTTTGACAATATCGAAGTTCCACGTCATCTTGGAGAGGCTAGTCGACCTTCATCCTTTCCAAATACACTCTATCTACTCCTTTTCCTAAAATTCAGCAAATCCCATCCAGTAAAGAACTCTTCCGGTGTCCTTTATGTCCTTGTGTTCAGGATGGATAGTTTTGCATCCTCTGAACACATGCGACATCGCATTTTTCTCTTTCGAGATTCGGTGCTTAAGCGTTTCTGTGCAGGCATTTGAACTGCATTCACCCAAAAACCTGAAAATGTTCGATGAACTCCTTCACTGCAGCAATGCCAAATTGTCGACCAGCTTCAAGCGATGAAGTTCTCAAGCCGTCAGGAAACGCTGGGCTTGGTTCTGAGCCAAAATTGAAACTATTCAGGGCTTGAGAATTGGCACCAACCACCGGAAAGGATGTTACATGCGAAGTGAACTCTCACATACGAGAACGTTTGTGCATATTGCAACAAATGTAAGTTCAATTTCACAAATTTTCATAGAAAAATGTAGCGAAATCACACACCTGCACTAAAGATTTAAAGAAGTTCGTAAGTGAGAATTCAAAGAAAAATACGCAAGAATCACATGCAGTTTTCATTGAATAGAAGTAGAACAGTGTGGATTAGCGTGAAAAGGTTTGGTGGTACTCTGGAGTGGCCTAGCTTTAAATCGCCTGTGCAGACTCAATGACTGAGTGGCGGACTCCCATGCAACATTGAATATGGTGAGTGAAAGGAAACAGGCAGGGAAAACGATCAGGAGAGTTGTAAGCATGGAACTCCGGTGCCGAGGATAAACCAAGTATTTAGGTAATGCTTAAATACCGAAGGAACCCGCTAAATGGGAACGCCAAGCAAGAAAAACGTGGCCTACATTAAGAGTTTTTGCATGGCAAACCCATGCAAATTTTCTTTCACTTATGAATGTTTGCATATCAAGTAGAAAAGCGCCCCGCAGTTAAACTGACCATTGCCAAATATGAAATAAATATTTGCAGCTGCAAGAGGAGAGGGTATCCTTTTTTGAGCAACGTCTTCAACAATAGTACTTTTCCCAGAGGTGATATCAGGTGAGGTGAAGCGACATTACTATAAACTTAACAAATGTGGTGTTGTTCAGGATGCATATCATAGAATATGCCACACAACCACAAGTGAATCGAGCACGGCACATTCGGCGGCACGCCGTCATCTAGCTTTATATCGCCTCAACATTGAGCTTTTGCCAGTTGTTCAACCGCAAACAGCGAGTATGATGCTTTCGCGTGTTCATATATCGTAAACGCACCTTGATACTTCATAGTACATTTGTGCAGCAGCAAATGTTCATTGATTTACTTTCAGCATCCATTCTCCTTCAAAAATTCTACTGGCGCACAATATTGTTTGTTTGACATGTGCATAAGACTTTCGGTAGTCGACACCTTTGCTTGTTCCTCCTTTCTTACCGCCTTCCCCTTTACCTTCCTCATTTTCCACAAAAAGCAACAGAGGCAACTAACTACATTGGCTGCAAATATTTTTTGCATAAACAATATCTTGATAGTTGTCGAAATCGACATGAGCTGCTAAACTCCGCACAGCGTTACACTATTTCAGTTGAATAAATAACGACAAATGTGCTAGCAGAGAGCTCAAAATTCAAATTTTCTAGGCAACGTCATGTTCATGGTTGAGCATGCAGTTTTTTAAAGTTAGTTCTATCCTCTGCTTAGCCTATTGTGGTTCATAACATTTCTTTCGGCAATTATCTGGTCTTCGAAGTCGAACTTTTTGATGGGTTTCATTGAAACGCATTATTTTTTCATGTGATGTTCCAAGCAATGTAGTACCGTAATGTGATATGACAACAATTACTGAACTGAATGCTTGCAGCTCAACGAATGCAGCACGACAAAATTGCAAGATTCGAAAGCAAGATTGATGTTCAATGTTCGGCGTGCTGCCGTGCCCTTAGAAACTGCTTTATTGACGGTGCTTTCCCATTCATCAGTAAAATCATATTGTTACAGAGTGTAATATATAATGATGCCAGTAAGTCAAATACTGCAAGTACGAAACGCAGCAAATGGATATCTTAGTCTTCCGACAAATTTCATTCGCTACCGGTGCATATACATAAAAACTGATGTGTCCTTGCTCTTACGGGTGTTCTGCACGAATGAGCTATACATGGTTCGATGGAAGTAATATAAATATTTTTTGTTTCTCGAATAAAAATCGACATTGCAAATTTGTCGACGCCAGAAACTCTCGAAGCTTCCCATGCCCAATACAAGAGATGAGCAAAAAACGTTTTCTTACTTGTCTTCTTATCACATGCTCATCGGCGTTTCGAGCAGCAGGCAAATCGTCAAAGAAATGCGAGATGGAAAAATTTGCGATGACTTAACTGAAACAAGCGGAAAGATTGGACAGCATTACTTGTCTGAGCCGCATAAGGATAGATCAAAACAGAATATGAAATAATCATAATTTCATATTCTGCAGTTCATAGCCTTCAAAGGCGTCACTGTAAGTTCACATATGCATTCACTATCGGTATGAGCAGAATGCGATTTCTATAAGAAAGTTGCATTGGCCGATTAGGAATGCGCTGACACAGTACGGTAAGCTTTATTCTAATTATGGTTTATTGATTCGGATATTACTAACGGTACTGTGATAACTTTAACCTATGAAGGTGATTCCAATGGAGCAAAATGAATGATGAATATGCTGGCGACAGCCAATCTATTAGAGGTGTTAAGAAAATGTGCAACGTTAAGTTAGTGAGAATCTTGTTGAAATGTGATTCATATTTGGAGCAAACTTTTAAGCAAAAGCGTTGAACAATAAAAGTAGGATAACGTCTATGCAAATCGCTATGAACGTTCTTCTGAGGTATTATAAGAAGTTAGTGCTCTTTGCTTCTATAGCAGCAAGATGTAACATCTTTATATAATCGACGCTTATTGGTCTCTTAACGACAACTAAAAACGAGACAAAATTTCTGAGCACATTTCCACTCTTTTAATCACTAACATTTCTTGCTCATTTAGACATAAAAAAGAATGCACTTTGCAAATGAGAAACTAGCACCCCATTCATACTAGACACACAAAGCGGTATTCTTTTCTGCTTATGGGAACTAGCCGCTTTTCTGATGGGAGGCAACAAAAAGCTTGCCTACGATTCAAGCGAACAATGCATATGCAGTGTGATGAACGCAGCTTTTTGTCCCTTCGTTCTGAAAAATCTTTGAATTTGCTAAACAACCTTGTGAGATTTCACTTTTTGATTCTGTCAACTTCACTCTCGTCTCTTCTTATGAACGAAAATAAGCGAACAAATTAACTAGTGGAGAAGCAAGTCGTAAAAGCGGATGGAATATGCAATTTGGCATTCTGATCATCCGACCAGCCGTTTTTATCAATCATCGCCAGGAATTGTAAATGTTTTTTTTTTTGCAACACACATCACCAGCTATAAACGTAAATGTAAATTATTCATTCCTAATTTAATAAAAAATCTGACAGATTTAAAATATTTAAGCGCGAAAAAATGTAAACAATCGATTTGAAATTACAAGAGAGGTGGACATGTATGCGTATAAATACGCTAAGACAGAAATTGCCATAATGACCTCTCGCAGAATAAATTTGTACGGGTGAACAAAAATGAAGTTCCATCCGTTGCACTGAGCATATGTTAGGATAAGCTGATAAAACGAGCTTATTTACGAAGCTACAATTCATGCGAGCGACCAAATAGCAATTGGGAGCGTTTTCAAATGTGGTTACAATGAGCAAATAGATTCTACGAGGAAATATGGTCCGAAATAAACGCGTACATCCCTTCAACGCCAGATCTATTAACTATAGGTGAACTGTATAAGGCACGAGCGTCAAATCGAAACTAACTAAACATACCACTACGCACGCTTCGCCTCATTGAGATCACCCATATGGTGCAAGTATAACGCAAACAAAAGTGTACGATGCAAACAGCTGAATTTGTCAATTCCAGTATGCAAGACAAAATGTGAAGTACACAACGCGCAGCATATCTATGTATGTAACCTTATTCACCTCAGCCATCCATTATATCTTGTGATATCCGAATTTCTTTCACTCAACGTCACTCATTACGTCAGCTATGTTTTGGGGCGTTTTTCGTTGAGCGTATCCGCCTCGTCGAGGTGTTGCGCCATTTCGCTAGTCAAATCAGACTGCATCTACGAAATAATCCTTCTGCGTCATGCTGAAAGCAGAAAATTTTGTTATCGTGCGATTTTTTAAAATAAGCTGCTTGTTCGCAGTCGAATTTTTTAACTATGCATCTCTCCATCATGTAATTTGAGAGTTTCACATGTAAACTCGATATGAATACTCAGAGTTTATTTATTTAAAGAATGTGAATTTTAGCGTTGCTTGAAACTGCTGTGTCACGTAAGATTGTAATGCCATGTTAGATAGCCGAATCGAATGAAGAAAGATTAATTCAAATATTGACCATGGATTGCTTCAAAGAACACTATTTTGAGATTAAAAAGTTGTTTAGCTCGTTTTCAAGTCCGCTTAAAGTCGATTCAACTGCGTAGTGGCATTTGCTTTTCCGAAAGCGCTTTTATGCAGAATATCTTGACCTTACTTCTACTATCATGTTTTGTGGACAGAACGCCTTGGGTTAGAAGGCCCTGCTCCTGATGTTTAGGAATACCAGAAAACCATTAGTGAACTGAAGTGACTTTCAAATATAAGCCTTCAATCTGGAATTTTGATAAAATATCTTGAAAAAGGGGGCTTACTGAGCGAAAAATAAGATAAAAGACTTGTGGACATATGTGCTCATATATAGTTGTTTCTATAGGCATATTCTTGCACAAATATAAATATGCTTAGGCTTTTGCATCAACCCTAGTTCTCTCCGCTTCTGTACATAAGGCACGGAACTGACGCATTTCTCAAAACAATGATAAGAAGAAACCTTTGGAAGTGACATATGTATTATTTTCTCCAAAGGATGAATATCAGTATCGAAGAGGAGGATACTTATGAACACAAATGTTCAAAGATAACTAAGTGAAAGTTATGTGTAACCATCTTTAATTATAAATTTTCTAACAATGCAGTCATTTTTATAACTGTCGACTTACATTCTTAGAAGTGACTCCTCCGACTGGAAAAGTGCACCTGGTGATAAGTCAAAATGCATTTTTAATAATTTCTTCCATTTTTTGCGAGAAGTGAATTGTGACGAACATTCGTTTACGAATGTATGCACGGGTTTGTCCATCGGTTTCGACTCATGAAGCACTAAGCTGCAGCAAGATTTCTCGAAATCAATTTCGTTTTGCCAGATTGCCTTATTTGAGTTTTCGATGCAATCAATATACAGACTTGCCGTAAAATTAGCAAAGCAAATTTTGTTCTGCAGACACTCGGATAGAAATGAAAGATTTTTTTACTCAATTTCATCCACATAGCTCAGCAGATGATGTACCACATTTAAGGTCTTGTTTCACTGCCTTTCTTGAATATGGGCGCAATTGCACCATTCTTTCTTGCCCTTCTCCACCTCCCAGGGCTCAGCCAATGAGCCGGTCCGATGTGCCCCCTAGGCAAATCCGCTCCTAAGAGAAAAGACGTTGTCCGAAGCGTATCTTAACGTGCAGTCCGTTCATGTCGCCCATCCACAGCTCCCTTGCCTTCCGTCAAACAACTATAAAATAGAACAAAAACCTTGAGAGAACACTACTTGAATATGCAGTGGTCATGTTCTCTACCTTCTATTTATTGCTATGCATCTCTCAACGTTTGAGTAATTAAAGTAGTCAGAAGGAAAGAAAAAAGTTGTTTTTGGTGATTGGAGCCGATTTTCAAGACAATCAAGGTAATAGGTTGAAAAAAAGGAGCTGCAGTGTCACGCCTTCCTTCAGCACCTCAAAAAAAAAAATAACATAAACCTCCATTATGAATAAAACAGTAATTTTAAAGGCTACTTAAAGTGGCAGACCATCAAAGGTCAGTAAAATGATTGTAAAGTGAAAAAAAAATAAAAGAAAACTTGATAAATTGTTGGAAATACTTTAAAAGATGGATGAAAAAGAATGTAAATTGAAGTTTTTCGTAAGATGTTGATGAGAAAAATTATTATAACTGAGTAGGGTTATTTAATGTGGTAAGGTCAGGTGATGTGCCGAGGGTGACAGTCATTAAAGTATTGCATAGATATATAAACACTCAGCACGGAAGCTAATAATGGCATAGTGATATAAACTGGCAATAGTGCAATGGCAACAGCAGGACCTGGCTGAGTGATGGCGGTCTTTTAAATAGACTGAAATGGCCGAGCATAAACGTTATGAATAAGCGAGACGTACTCGTATGCAAGATCTTTATTAGCACCACCTGACAGCATCGTGCACAATATACTCAAGGTAAATGAGTTTGAAGTGCTGGAGATGATGTTTCTACTTGTGGTGGACGAGCCGAAGAAGATCGATTCAGAAGTGGATACTCATTTTGAAAGGGTTAAGAACGATGCACCTCAGCGAGGTAGTGTGATCGCGAAATGTGACCAATATAACTGAGGCACAACCATAATGCTCGTGATTCTGTCGACGGTTACGCTTGAGGAACCACTGCCAAATAAAAGCTTTCAAATCTAATAGAATAGCATTCTGTAGGAAAAGCACTTACAGTGGCTTAGAAAGATTTTACAAGGCGTCTCGAGAGCTCAATGTTATCACTTCGCAAGTATTCGCTATTTATAACGAGACAAAAAATCAAAGCGCCTCTGATGAAAAATTTTGGAAGCAGAAGTAAGGGAAAAATGTGGAAGTTCACTTCAAGCACAATTATAAAAAAATAGACCTCAAAAATTGCAATGAAACATTTTCAAATTACAGCTCGAATATCTCTGCGTTACTAATCACTGAGTCATGGACAATTTCAGTGAAACGTTCTACGATTCTATAGATTATGCTGGAAAGAATTACCGAGATATTTTAAAAAATGCATTCTAGAATATCAGTTTGTAAAGATAGTGCTTTGCAGACATGTAGAAATAGCACTTGCAAGAAACACAACTAAATTAAAACTCCATCTGAACATCTAGAAATTTAAAACTTTTTCTCATGATTGGAAAACTGCGTTAATATCTCGAACCTCAAATATGAAAGAGAAGAATGATAGTGATATGAGTGTGTGCAACAATACCACAAGTGCAACATAGAACTGCACTTGATCGAGCACGAGACTTCGTGGCTGAGGTGTTAAACAAACGATTGAGAATTCAAAAAATGGGGAAGGTAATATAGATTTTTCGCATTTCAAGGTCTGGCTAACGCAGGCGAAGTAAACATTCACTAAGGTTTTGAGTGAATGGGTAGGAAAAAGGAAGCTACTTATCGCCTTGACAAATGTGACAGGGCACGTAGAAGAAAGGTGGAATGACAATGTGACAGAACTGTGGAAGAGGAATAGAGAAGTTTTAAAAAATAGTGATAAAGATAAACAATTTCCTCATTGAATGGCACCAAATGAAAATAATGGGAAATTGCAGAACAAGAAAACATAAAACGATAATAGTAACTCGGAGATTGTACTACCAAAACGTAACAGGACTTTCGAATGGTGGCTGTATAGGCACGACTGAGTCTCCTATATGCACACACTTGAACACCAACTATAATAACTTGAAACTCTGTCGCACAGAATTTGCTGTAATCTGTTACGGTAGTGTATGATTCAGAAACGTTGAAAGGTGCGCGCTTCGTAAATCACACCTTGTAGTTCCATCTTCAGCGACACTGCAGTTCCAACTGCTGGGCAGACGCGCAGGCAGACAGGCAGATGCATAAATAAGCACCGACACGATGTCGTCTTAAGGTACTTTGCAAATATAGATTTTCAGCAGCGCATAAAAACTACGTATTATATTTTTTGCTGAAGCAAGAACTGAAAACGCATCTGACATATAGCTTGATTAGATGATGAAAAACTTTTTGCGCAAGTCGAAAGCAGAGCGCATCAGCTCAAAATCTGATAGGATGGAATCCTTCTGCTTGATCAGCAAAAAGGTTTATCGGGAAAGGCATTGCATTCCAAGTCACTGGTAACAACAAATCTTCTTTATGCAAGTTACCTGCCCAAAATTCAGGGGCTTGGAGTAGGCTCTATGCACAACTGCTAGGGGTTTTTCAACTATGATCTGATTGCTTGATCTCAATCATCATTTCCTCTGAAATCCTCGTTCACAGTGCTACTAAAACCGATCGTCTTCTGCTTCGTGCACAAACGATTTTTCTTCGCCATTTGTGTACGCCTGACGAATGTGCCCCATACTTTGTTGGCACTGATGGTGCTGCAATCGCTTCGTATTGACGCGGATGAGGAGGGGGAGGGGCTTAGGAAAAGTCTGCACTGCGGACCTCCAAGAGTTCTCATAAGAAACTCTAGTGGCTCTTACTGTTTGCATGAATTACATCACAGTCAGAATGGAAAAAAAGCCATCAAAAATGGAAAATTATGCCACTCTTTATTCATGTGAAATATGTGAAAAATTCACATAGCGCTCGAGCAGTCAGCTAGGTACACGTGAATATTGCTAATAAATTGCATTGAAGCAATTGAAATATTTATGGAAACGAATAAATAAAATGTTACACATAATTATGCACCCACTAATTATTAAAAGTAAATGCAAGGTGAGGGCGCTAAGCAGGAACTGCGACCAAGAAGATTATTTCGAAAAGCTCACGAGATTGCACTATCCAAATTAACACTTTAAATAAAAGGACAGCACAGCATACACTGACGAAATGTTTTGTCTAAGTGCCATTCTCTAATGAGAATTGTTGCCAGATGACATCATTTGAGCAGTATCTCCATTCTGGCACAGTATTTTAATATTTAGCATTTCCAGCCTTCAGTGTGAACATGCGGTGTTCCGTGCTGCTGGAGGATTCTCTTTCGCAGGTTCATATGTACGTTACCTAATTGTGGTCTCGGATTTTATCGGAATAGCATGAGAAGAGTGCATCCAGGAATGTTCATTCATTAATAACGGCTCCCTTTGAAGACCGAGAAAACTATTCGTTGTATTATTTAACAGTCCATCTAACCTAAAAATGAATAGAAAACGAGTGGCAGATATGCATCAGCATATAACGGGAAGTAAGTGGGACATTTGTGTTTTCAGAGTTCAAAGCATTCACCGAAGTGAAACTCTCCAATGGACGTTTTCCGATAATGTTGAACTTTTAGCGAAGAATCCTGTCACACAGATCATCAGAAGACATACAGTTTCATCATAGACGCTTTATTGTTGAACCAGCTATACTGATACATAGCTTTACGTACCTTCTCTTTCGGAGTTTTTCTTTTATTTTGTAACAGACTGAGCCTAAGAATGAGGAGTACGAAACTGCTCAACGTTAATTTTCACTTCAACTGAAGTTGATAGATGGAGATGAACAGCATTATTAAAGGCTTGGCAAGGGAAGGAATGGTCCTTTCCCCCAACACTCCTCGTGAGTCGACGGTCAAGGATCAAGAAAATGATCAGTTCGTCCCTGGTGACCCGCCCTTCTCGAATGTAAAATGACAATATCGGTTTAAGCTCCATCCCACTGTCCTCTCGTCTGCAAAGGGGTCTAAAACGCTCATCATCACACAACTGTCTTCAAAAAATCCCTATGTCATTTACTTGCATGGGAACGATAGGAGAGAAAAATAACTGGTAATCTTGTTCCTCTGAAATAAATTCAACGCCTCAAACGTCACAATCAAAAGGTCCCAAAAACTGGAAAACAGCTAAATCCGAATAACTTCCTAAATAAAAAGACAAAATGAAGCTCACAGGCCATTTCTTTATATATACAGAATGGAGTAGCAATTCGAAAGCTGATAGAATCTATTGACTGCTCCATCAGAATGTGTGCATAAACACTTAATATTGCCGTCTTAATGCTTGTATTGACTACCAACTCTGTCATCCAAGTCTATCCTCCATCAAGGCAAACAGTCCTCTCAATTCATCAACTCTCAAAAGACGAATAGCAGGTCGCTGCTCGAGCCATTTCATATAGCAGTGTGCAGTAATGTAAAACCTACTTGTCATGTTTTCCATGTCCATTCATTACTCAAATTGATGAATGCGCAGTGAAGGAACTCGTTCGTTTAGACATCAGTTACGGAGCAATATGAACTCAGCTGCTTACTTAACCAATGTTTCAAATCAAAATTCCCATAAATCCTCTGCTCAGGAACACTCAGAAACCTCACTGTCCACAAGCTCGGAAAAACTTCAACCTCGTAGGAAGATGCCTCAGCAAAGATATCTTCGGGTCTTTTTTCCATTCTGGGGAAAAGAACTTAAGTGTGAAGAATGTCAGCTGAGACACGCAAGCAACATTTCAGTTTAATCTTGCATAGATATACGGCACATTGAAGAATATATCCTTTAAATCCTCTTCTCCATCTCTAACAGAACATATGGCAAGCAACGAAAATACCAAAACAAAAGCACCGTTGACTGCAGAAAAGGGAACTGGCTGACGTATCATCCCCTGCAAAACAATAAGTACATGTTTGCATGAATATACGACATAACAAACCTATCAACATTAACCTATGAAAAGATCAGTTGGACAAAAGCAGTTGTAACGCCTGCACTGAGAAAGCGACATTACATGAGCGTCTCTTTTGCCACAAACTTCGCCCAACTAAAAGTATCCAAGAGTGCCACACCAAGAGTATCATACATACTGAGTACCACACATTGTACAGTAATAAGCGAAAACGTTACCATGTTATGGTACCTTCCACTCTAATCAACTTAGCGATTGAGGATACCTGCATAAAACATTCAGAACGAAAATGCCCTATATATGCGTTTTCGTTTTGAACAGTTTATACAAGTACAGCTTATTCCAAATATACTGCCCTACCCGCTTTATTGCGACATGTTGTGTATACGACTTTAACGACAAATAACAATGAGGAAACCGAATCAATTTCGAGATAACGTTAGCATCTCTTCATACTCTTTACCGATCTCTACTTGCCTCATCGTCTTATCAATCATGCCTCCAGCCTATTACATTAACGCTTCATGAAAAATATGCGCGAACGGTAAAAACTTGCTGCTAGTACTTCTTGCTGAACATTCTTTTAATCGTTTTGGAGGCGTTTAGTATATGCAAAAATATGCGTAAATTCAGTAGATAAGTCAAGATTTTCACTTCGCTTTCTGCAGGAAAAAAATGCAGGAATGATGACAGAACTGTTCGGCGAGGAACGGTGGAAAGGAAGCCTCCTCTTGAGTTTCTCTCATCCCGTTCTTATATCATGTCATGCTAACTAAGCAGTGTTGTCGCACAAACGGAAACCTCGCACCGATTCTTCCTAAACAGCAAAGCAGAAATTTTGTCGAGGCGCACTATTCCGCAAAGGGCGAACAGCTACTGCATGGTGGGAGTGCGCACACGTGAAGTTGAAGGGAAGTGGATATCTCCACATGAAAATGACAGTTATATTCATCAGTGCAATGAAAAGAAATGCTCCAGCTGTCATTTAAGAGGAAAAAGAGAAATGAATGATAAAAATAACCTTTCCTTACACCGCTTCAACAGCTCTGCTGTTCCACTATATAGAATGAATGAAGCTAGAACCCATACGTAGGAATAGCAGTTAAGCTTGCAACTATTTGTTAAATATATATGTCCCTCTCACTAAACATGTGGGCGCTTTAGAAAGAGATTTGGAATCACAGCGAAAAATTTGCACTTTAACGAGTGCTGGTTGAATTCCGACGTATTAAACTGCGGTTTGAGTCCTTGACACGCCATGTATATCGTGATTCTGCTCGTACTGCTTTACTTCGTTAAAAACGAGTTCTGAAAAAGAATCTCAATATGAAGTCACTTTTCAGAAAAGAAAAATTAGAATTAGTGAATTATGTGAACATGATAATAAAATTTGGAGCTGTCATTCTCTGCTTATGATGAACGAGAACGAGCAAAAAATATAAGAATATCGACAAATTGGATGAGCTTCACAATTTTTTCGCCCTTTCCAACTCTGTTGCTTTTGCAAATACTCATTGTTAATGGGAAATCTGCCAACTAGTCCTCTCAAAACCAAAACACAACGAGAAAGAAATATCTTGACATTGGAAGTTGATTTTCGAGGATTAAAAATGTTTATTTTTGAACAGCGTTGGTAAGCGTTCTTAAATAAGAAAGTAACAGCAAACGATAAAGTGAAAATTGGAATGCATTAAGAATCTTTAAACAACGCAGCAACTATGCGAAAAGATGACGCAACATACAATTTTGTTGCAACGACTCAAACAACTTGATTTCTCATTCCGACTACATTGCTTTTTTGTGCTAGGAAAAAAGAGTACGGAATGAGCGATGATTGCAGCTGTATACAACAATATCCACTTCGACTATCCACATCTATGCGCATGTTACAGATGAATTTCTAAAGTGGGAATAATCAAAGCAAGTACGCTTAATCTCTCGTCTATTTCTTTCTATTTATTATATGGTTAAAAAACGACTCCACAATACGAGGGCAACTCTTCTTGTTGCAGAAGCAATCAATCATCGCTTCTAGAAATATCGGAAATGAAACGGAATGTGCAAAATGAATCAATTCATCTACAAAGTGATGATTATAATAGAGATCGTGTAGCACCTACTATTCCTCTTGTTTCTTTTGTCAAGTTTTTTGATTTTTTTTTAACGAACAGCATTTTTTAACCTCTCCATTGCTCGATAGGTCTCTCAATAAGATCATTTTGCGGATCGTAGCGATTTTCGGGAAGTGGTGCATTCCACTCGGAATCGATAAACCACAATTTAACATAGGGATGTTGAACGGCTTCATCGATGCTAATACGCTTCTCGGGATCGATCTGCAGCATCTTCGAAAGTAGATCGCGTGCATTTTTCGCTGGAAAGAATTCGAGTGCAATCGTATGATACGACAATATGTAAACGAGACATCCAAATCGACGTGATAGATGATTTTTAACGAGCTCTCTGCATAACCGCTTGAATTCACGTACGTTTTCAATGCGATAACAGTGTGGCTATGATTCTTAACTGAACAGCGAATTGCTTCTGCGATATTCTCACCGCTCTAAGATATAGGCTAGAAATATGGACGGTAATTTCATGATGAAATTGCACCACTGTTTTTCATTCGAGGTGCGCACACTTAAGCAAATAAATATTCGTTGATGAATTTATCACCACCTACCGCAAAGTTGAGGAGCGTTTGGAAAATGACCGACGAAGATATCGTCGGGGAAGATTTCCTCAAATGACTTCGGCTCTGTTCTCCCTTTGCTCCGCACAAAAAGTCTTGCATGATGTTCCAACCTGCAAAAGCAATTTTTTAATGTGCAACAATAGAATGAAGCAACATTTCAACTACTCGAATTTCTAGATAGCCATATGTTCAAGCTCGGCGAAAAAATATACGCAAGATCACAATGGAAATGCGACTTGAAAAAAACATTTCGCTATTGTTTGCGCACGTTTTCAAGAGGTCCACAGGACTTATAGGAAACAGTTGCCTGGTGATATTCTTTGAAATAAATAAGCAAATATCTATTTGCCTTTTCAAGCAAAGTTAATCGTTGTCAATCCGAGATCCATTCCTTTGGTCCTATTTTTGCCTCGAAGGACGGGTTCTCATTATTTCTCGCATATGATTACGAATGATATTTGTGCAGTGACTTGTCCCGGAGTTCATGGGCTCGCATGAAATTTTCCTGAGGTAAGTATTAACTAAGAATTTCCGCCTTACCCCATTTGAGATCTGAAAATGTCTTAAAATTACGGATAAAAATTTGGCCACTTAACAAAGATTCTTTTAAATTCCTCCACAATACTCTCAGGGTTGGTCCAATCGGAAGCGCTCCCGTCACATTTGACGCGGAATCTCAGGAAACTGCATTCCGCAGCGACAGATTGCACACAAGTGAGAGAAGCAGATGTGCGCCTCAAGGCCTAACACATCTAGTGCGATGGGGGGATTCCTTAGGGAGCTTTCGTGACGCAAACGGGCGATTCCAACCTCAGTTCGAAGTGTCCATGCTTCAGTCTCAGTCAAAGGTTTACCGGTCTCGGCGCTTTTACACCTTCACGAATTTCGACACATTCTTAATAGGTGTGGAAATCGATTTTTGACGTTGGAGGTGGTTCACGAAACTTATTCGGTTTGCAAATCAGATCGGAATTCGCCAAATTTATAGGGAAACGTAAATATACGGAGCTCCAAACGTACTCAAATGAAAGCAGGAATTCAAGAAAGGTGGCAGCACCTCTGGGAGGTGAGCGGGGAGGTGGAGGTGGTGGAGAGAGGGGGGGGGGTGGGGGGGGGGGGGGGGGGGGGGGGGGGGGGAGGACTTCTGATGCTTACCTCTCTACCGAAATAAAACCTTATAGTCGATTGATACGGCCTTTTCCTTGCTTTTTTCAGCAGCACTTCGGCTTCCTTTCCCTCATATTATCCACCAATATTATTCCTCTCTTCACATCTTCACAGCGCCTTTTTCGCTATTTAGAGATTAGGAGTGATTTCTGAATGTACATAGTCTCATGCATATCAAATTTAATATAAAAGGGGCCATAAGACGGTAAAAAGCAGCTTGACTGGGCTCGGATTCGCTTTGCTGAATTCAATTTCTACAGTTCTATCGAGTGAAACATGAATGGTTCAAATCGGCTGCTTTCCCTTTCCAGAATCTCGAAACCACCTCCTGAAACTTCGATTTTTTATTGGGGTCTTCGAAATCGACCTGCTGGAGATTTGTGTTTTTAAACAGTTGGGAAGAAAGCGCTAAGATCTCCGCAATGAAATCAAAACTAGGCGGTCAGAGTGCAGATCGAGTACTGATTAAATCGCGGATGGCCGATTCTATGGGTACGGCAGTTTGAGCTCGCTGAGCTGACCACAAATTTACGTAGATGTGATTTTTGGTGCAAGGGCCGTAGAGACGCTGAATGTGGAAGTTCCTATATGAATGTACTGTAGCAAACACACGCGGGGTCGTATTCCAGCAATGCTTATGCCGATAAAGATCTACTTTAATCTTTTGAATCTAGCCTTTAAGGCATCACTCAAAAATGTATAAAAGGTTCATATTCGCTGCATACGTCAAATTCGGATCTGTCGTTCTGATGTCCACGAATCTCAATACTTGCAATTTGAAGGATTCTGGTTGTCTGCTGCCGATGGAGATAGATGCTCGCAACAGCCGGAGGAATTTGCCGAAGTATGCCGAGAAGGGCCACAATCAGCATGCCCCTTATGATGATAGGGGATGAGATTTAATTCTCCAAAAGCTCGCAAGCAGTTCAAATAGCTCCCACACTATCCAAATTTTGAGAAGAAAATTTCTGTTCCGATTCTGGTAGCTCTGACACAAATGAAAGAATCTGACGAGCTGACCATAAATGTATGTACACTGCATGACATTTCTTATAGAATACAGCAGACAGAATTTTGCTCTAGGCAAGGGAGGTTAATAAAGTTAGAGAAACACACACCGAACTGCTCGTCACTTCTTGCAAGCAGGACCTATCTCATTACGTGAGCAGCCAATGCTGGATAAAGTGACCAAGCCGTCCTTGTCAATGAAGTGACCAAACATATACGTGTTGGAGTTTTTGCAGGAGATGCCTCATCCGTCGGATCTCGCTCCCCTGTCAGGTTGCCACTTTTTCTGTATGCTTTGCAGTAATTTGCATTTGGCTTGCATTGACAATGACGAATTGCTGCGAAAATAGCCGGCCGATTTTTCCTCCTCGAGACCAGCTTAGTTCTACCGCAGTGGAACTAATGAACTGCTCAAACATTCGCAAAAAGTCGTGAACAGTGGTGTAGAGTATGTAATAGATTTACATGTTGCCTCGAAACAATGCAGATTTGCTTTTATTCCTTGAAAATTAACAACTCTGAAGGCCGGTCTGATGGAACGATGCGATCTTATGTTTTGATCCAATATCATATGAAAATGACTAAGTCACAGGCATAACATACGCGTCGGCAGACAGAACATATCGCTGACTTCTGATGTGTACACCAATGCCACCAAAAAAAAAAAGAGAAAAGAAAAAGGAAAAGAAAAAGGAAAAAAACAAAATGCCAACCTGTCAATGAATTCCTTGCTTGGCGTGCCGAGTACACTCGTGATTTTGGTCCACTGATCTAGGCGATCGGTACCCGGGAAAAGAATTCTTCTCAAAATCATCTCCGCCAAGATGCATCCAATAGCCCATATATCCACTGAAGGCAACAACCAATCGCTGTAATCAAAACCAGATGCAACATGTTTGGGGGGACGGGAGGCAATGTTGCATTTCGTCACGGGGTGGTCATCCCATAACCTCCACTATAATATGGCTCGTTTCCTTCGCAAAACATGGAAGATGCCAAACTGTGGCGTAAGTGGTATTTGAGACAAGTTCATTCCGGTGATGAAAACAGAATAAAAATTCACTCAGTCAATAATCGACTGAAGGCGATGAGTGCGATTGAAATCAGTGAAATGTAGGATGATCATCTGCCGACAGCATTCGATGATAAGCAAGTACCGGTTGCATCCAAAGAAGGGAAGCGCAGAAAGAATTCTGGTCGATACTAACGAGTCCAAATTTTGGCCATGAACTGAGGTCCAGCTGCTCGGTTATCATCACCTGCTCATCACACAACTTTTCGCGTTCCTATTCCTTCTTCCCTCATTCTTTTTGCTTCCCTTCATTCTTCTTAGTTGGTGGACAGTGATGGTAACCGACCAACCGAATTCCCGCCAGAAATGGAATTTCGGCCGCTTTTTCGACCAAAGTTCGGTTTCGACCTTTTTCGGCTGCAAATGATGCTCGATTTTTTGCGAATGAACACATTTCCATGAAGTCTAATATGTTTCAACCGAGTTTCGGTGCAGCCAAATGATTTCGACCGATTGCCCACTATCACCTTCCTATTAGAGTAGCATGTCCTAGTGAAGCCCCGAAAGTGTAGCAAATTGAAATGTGTGCTAGATTTCTTCCTCATAAGATTATAGTATTTGAAGTTTGAGGAACCGAACACCAGTCAAAAATTTTCCCGCATGATTACGGTAAACGCCAAGATCCATTGGGCTGCAACACCTGATATTTTAAAGTACGATCTGAAAAAAATTTTAATCCAACGGGTATTAACGTGGTTTTCTAGAGCGCAAAAGAATGCTTTGCAGGGAAGATCCGAGTAGAAGGGAATGCTCTCACGGAAAGGGAACTCCAGTCGTGCAAGTATGCGCATAATAGCGTGCTTTTAATTAATTTATGCTACATGAGTGAGTTAATTTAGCACTTGTTCTCTGATTGAAATATGACTGGAATTGTATCCTGTACATTCCATGATGATCGATGCACACATCCTGCTTTTTTATCAAAACTGATGCAGGTTTTTCACATTTATATTAAGTTTGCTCGTTCCCTTCAAACATTTCAACTTATTGTGTATAGTGATACGTGAATTTCGTGTACTTTGCAGGCTTTTGCACAGCTTGGACATACTGCTTTTCATTGGTTTAGCTTGCTGCGTTATTCTTTACGGCTCAAAATCCTCCTCTATCTTAGTATATTCATCATATATATTTTCCCATCTTTTATTGGCGCCATTTCTTTCTGACTTGTTACAGGGTGCTCTTTAGAAGCTGTTCAAGACTGTTGGATCGATCTTACTGTCGCACATTACTGAAGACTCTTCTCTAGTACAAATGGAAAGAAGAAATTGCGATGATGCAGTTTTATATCATTTGCGATGAAAATCACAGTGTTATGCACTGCAATTTCATTTCACTTCCAACTCGTTGCATAGAAGATACGAGAGTCGGTGCTTTTAAGATTCTTTATTCTACCAGCGGAACTACTTTTTCTTGCAGCAGTCCAAGCTCTATAGCAAATCCCGTGCAGCGGACACATAAAGCTGATGATTTTTCTGATCAGCAGTCTTCTTGCGTTTTTTTCACTGTGTTGTGATATTAAAATTGTTATTAGCTCTTCCCCATCGAGGAGTGTATTAAGTTATATTTCGGCCACTTTGGTATGAACTTAACTGACCTATTTCTTTTGACGCCTTTTCTCATCGATATTCACGCAAATGTGAATTTCATGGCAACATACATTGTTTTGATGCGGATAGCCCAATCTGTGGTATCAGTGATAGCGACTCACAGAGAAGAAGGGTTTGCAGAACAACAAGACAGGCTGGAACGGAGGGCAAATCGCTTAGAAGTCAAAACCAAAAAGTACGACTGTCTTGCCCCGGCCAAAGAACCTACACGAAGGCGAAGCTAAGCGCGTGGAAGATGAGTCGATAACAGTGGGAAAAGTCAATGTGTCGACTCCTAAAGAAATGAGTTCATGTTCATAAATTTTGATGAAAGGAGCGATGCGAAAAGGGCAAAAAAGTGTTCATAGAAAGATTGGTTTTTTTTGTCCGTTCTTTGACTTTTGCTTTTCGAAGCCAAACTGAATCACAGTTTACACCACTGTTTGTTATGCAGATAGTTGCGACTGCCGTCGTTGCAATATTGCTTCGGAATTCCCACAACCTGGTGGTTTTGTATTCAGTCAGGACGAGCCACTGAATTCGAGAAAGATTGGAAATCGAAAAGCTTGACATCTTTCGAGCATTTTTAATCCCAAAGAGAAGGGACAGTGCCATCAAGGATTACTTATAGTTTACTGCAGCTTAGCATCCTTTGAACGAAAACGGTGTGGAGTTATGAACGGTTGCCAGCTGTACCGACTGATCGATGAAGAAGAGCGAATATATCTTTGAGTATCCGAACACCTTGATTTATTAACACAAATGGATGACGCGTATTAATAATAGCAAGACCTTTCGAGTTCTTAGGTTTCGCACTTGCAAAGTTATCATTACCAATTTAGCGTGATCTCAAAGTTGGGCAAATTGGGCAAATCCATCACAAAACATATACTTTGTGCAGCCCTCTTACACATAACATTCTTCTTGTTCTGTTACGTCCGGATCACACTGGCAAGCAGGCTCGATTCATCCGAGGCTACCGACCCGCAATTCTCACACATTCGGCTGACTTCTCCCTAACTGAATTTGCCTCAAACGTCTGACAGTTTACTCTAAGATTATGGTCAGTTATTTCTTCTAATTTTTTCTGCTTCGATCTCAAACTGTCTTTGAGGTAAACATGCTTAGTCGCATTCTCATTCTCTACCTAATTCTTTTTGTCTTTGAATTGTTTTACTTCATCTGCAGCTGTCTGAGATGCTTTGTAGCGTTTTGTATCATTTTCGAGCTATTCACTCGCGTTTGTTGCTATTTAAAGTGACCTGCTATTTGGCCAATGTTTTGTTGGATTGACTTATGAGAACTGACCAACTTGTAAGATCAAGAACGATTGTACTTTTCTTATACGCGAAATGCTGAACTGACCAGTCCATGCCTTTTCCACTTCACGGTTTCTCCTAACTTTTTTCTATTGTTTCCCATTATTCTATTCTTTAACGGAGTCTTACCTCCGAATTCACTACGGGTCCGTTAATATCCGATTCGATAACGCTTGCCATGCTGCATATTTTGTTTTAGCTGCCGCCTTGTTATTTTTTCTCAGTAAGCCATCGATATGCTGCTATTACTGGAATAAATTTATGTTAAGTGCGACCTTACTGTTCAAATGAAGCTTCACGCTATCTCCGTGATAAAAATTCTTGATCTATCTTTGGCTAGAAACCAAAATTTTGGTTGATTTTTACCGACTGTAAAACACCGTCGGCCAGTTATTTCCGTTGCAACCGAAATTCTCGCGATTCTTGCGATAAGTGACTGGAGCTTTTTTGAAATTTAGACGGTTTCAACCGGAATAATCGAATGCCTTCAACTGATTTTCCGCCGAAATAAATTTTAGTCGATTAATCTCAAAGTAATGATAGCTATATACAACTGTAAGAAACATCGCAATAAAAATTAATCTTTTCGGGAAAATGTATGCCGACAAAGAAAGGCATCTTGGGTGAGGTATTCAGTGCTTTCAGCACATCCCAGGTTACCCTATCGCCCATTTGCGGCACCTGACAGCAATGTCCCTCAACATTTTTCTTCTTCTGTGAAATGCCCTTTTCTGCATTTATGTTTGTTTTTGTCCTCTTAATTTTTGAACAGGCGCGGCCGGACGAAGTGGGACACCAATTTTCCCGTGTGAAATGTAGGAAGCACAACGAAAACGAAGGATTTAGAGAGGGTACAAACAGCTAAATTATTCATTGAACATTCGAAAAAACTAGTGCAGTGCATTAAAGGGATAACGGCAAAGGAACAAATTAAATTGCACAACCCACTTCTCCAATACTGGCGTAAACTGAAAGCAGCTCTAATTGCGGTGGTTCCTAAAACGAAACAGCAGCCCGAAGAAAGAACTGTTTCTGCAAAAATAACAGAGCTATTTCTTAATTCATTTTGGTGCATAAAGCGTTCCTCTTCTAAGGCTAATAGAAAACATTTGTTAATACCGTTCGCGTCGGTTTTATTGTTGGTGCTGACGAGCAAATCGTCAACATCAACAATGAATACTTCAAACTAGGACCTACTGTTCATCTTAGTATCACTAGGGCTTAATTCTTTGCCAAAAACTTTGAACCGCAAATATTTGTAGCCTTCTTTCGGGTGGCTACCGCTGTGTGTGGTCGCTTCAGGGAGAAGACTGCGCCGTTACCATGCTCAACGCAATTCAGTCAAGTTTCCCTATTACCATTCAGTTTGTTGATAATGTTGCCGTGCACTGACTGATTCCTCACGACCATACCAGACCGTGGTCAAAGCGACGACTTAATCTTGTCTTCATCTTTTGAAAATACGCTTCTGACACTGCACTTGCAACAAGTTGCCAATACGTGTCTCTAAAGGAATCCAACTACTGCTTTTCTTTATTTACAATGTTACTTTCGTCTTCATTATACTTTTCGATGAAAATCTCCGTTTTCAGAAAAAATTTTCCCGTTCAGTTCAGAAAATCTCCGTTCAGAAAAATTTTCCCGCTATAAAAAATATTTAACTGTTGATTCGTGATAATATACAGAAAGAAAGGAGAAAACTAACAACTCAATAGTTTTTTAGAGACTTCTTGATGATAAAATTTGAGGACTGCTTAGCTTCCTCCAAGAACAATGGACCTGTCTAATGCACGAAGGCAATGGATCTGTATGGAACCTGTGATAATATGAGGACAGTGGAGTTCATGAGAAAACTTATCCAAGAAGGCCTCCTTACTTGTGAAAGTGAGCATCAACCCCCCCCCCTTCTTTATTCTCCATTCTTTCTTCACCTTTCAGTTTCTAAGCTTCGATTCCCAGCAGGATCAGCTCTCTTCGGCTGTGAACAGTCACGCTTCCTGCGAAGAGATAGTTCATGCGCACGCCAGATCCCTCAGCACATTAAAGCACAAATTAGTTCCCCCTCCTCATCAAGCTTAGAATGAGCTTTCAGAAGTGGTTTTGAAAAGGACCTTTTTCTGTGTACGGGAGTCCGAGGATGACCTCGGGTGCACGATAATGCCTCGTAACGACATAAATCGACATGCGTTCGTTAGTCTCCATCTTCCTAGCTAAACCAAAATCCAGAATCTTCAAAATGCATTTGTCATTGACCACAATGTTGCTTGGCTTCAGGTCCTGAAAAGATACTACACTTTCTGCAGAAAAAGCAGCGGTCTCATGTACCATCCGATCTCAAATTTATACACCAAGATCAGTCACACAAAACCTGAAGTTGTAAACGAATAAGAGCCTCCAAGGTGGTATAAGAGCCTCCAAGGTGGTATATAAGCAGACATCAGTGAAGTCATAAAAATAACGAAGATGTAAGAAAGAAAAGATGCAGCTGCAAGCATTCTTGACAATTCCAAAACCAGCATAATAATAAAAATAGTTTGCAGTTGCCGCATTAAATAACAAAAGCTGGCTGGATTCACTGTCAATCAGAAAATTTCTAACCACTGTTTGCAAGTGGAAATGCCTTTGCGGGAACTATATTAAAGAAATAGGCACTTTTCTAAGTGGCAGGTGATTAACATGCTCTAACAATGCTTCAATCTGATCGGAGGAATTAACCTAATCCTCCATGAAATAGCTTGGGATGGACCAGTAAGTAGATGTATGGCAGCGCAGACAGTGGCGGCAAAATCGATCAAGGCATTCAGTGAGAGCAAAAGCGAGATACCACTACTGCTACACTACGTGAACTGTTAGATTGAAAGGAGATTCTTTTTTGAGACGCCCCTAACATCGACGATTTCTACAGATATTCGAGACGCCTCGAACTCCGGGGTCTTTTGAGTATGCACATTGCAGCATGCGAGGTTTCTGAATATTCTGCGAGCCATTTTGAAAGCTTTTAATGCGCCCTAAACCTCAGATTGCTCATGAACAAAAAATTTGGCGAAGTGGACAATTCAAAACTTTCAAGCGCATAGGCACCATATGAACAACATCATCCAAAACTCAAGTAACCCAGCTTCTATGAATTACAGTACCCTAAAAAAGAAGTTGCTGTTAGTGATAAACACGGAGGTGCAGAAGAAATGACCAAAAACAAAGTCCAAAACAGTCCAATGTTGACGCAACAAGCAGTTCGGCTCCTATCTCTCTTATCACCTCTCACATACTCAAAAAAAGCACATAAAATCATTCTCGCAGCACTCTGAGTCTCGAAATAACCAGGCCTCAAGGTTTTTTGAAAATTATCAGGGAACGCATATTCGGGAGCAGGAGTACCGAGTTCACGATTGCCATAGTCTAGGGAAGCGTCAACGTTACTATACAGTGACGCACTAAACGGAGAAAGAGTATGGGACATGCGGAAATAATTTTCATGTCAAATTTCTCACTTCATAAATCAGTGAACCATTCACGAGAGAATACTTCCGCGAATGATCAATAATCGAATATCAAATAGTCTTCAAACGCAAAGAAAGACGATCTCCACTAGGACAGATGGAAAACCTCTATTTCTATGAAAGTCAAGATTACAGACGAAGACGAACATGCGACTGGAAATGACTGCAGACTTTGCTATCCTCTCCTCATTCAGGGCATTCATATGGCCCTCGTTTTTCGCAGCATTCGTTTTGCTACATCTTTGATCCTTCCTTTCTATGAAGCTGCGCTCACAGCGATCCGTCTGCTAGTTAATCACCTAATATAAGCAAAAAGGACAAAACAGTAGAGGGAATGGCGATGGCAACGCTGCAACGTTTTGATTCTGCGATACATTCACTACAGTGTTGAAACTGTAATATCTGGTCTTCAGAGAAAATCACTAAATTCTTTCGATCTCATAGTGTTGGCCAAAATCTTCCAATGCATCACAGTGATATAACTTGAAGGTAAAATATAAACTGTTCAATGTAGCAAAAAGATCAAATCATTTTTTTTAAATTTTACAATTGTCCGTTGTTAACAAATCTCCGTGATCAGCGAGCTAAAGAAATTTTCGAAAGTTAGAAGCACTCGGATTCCTATTCATATCAAATGATGACCTGTATTTCCCTAAAGCAGAATAAGATACGAAATGCAACTCACCCTATGAATGATGCCGCTTCTATGCATATACTTCATAGCGACGATCATCTGGTAAGTGAAATAAGAGAGGTTCTTATGGTCGAGCTTTAGCTGGCGTATCACCTGCGACAGGTTGTAGTTCATTAGTTCCATCACCAGATAGATTTCTTCGAAATCGCGCAATGAGGACTGTGGTGTGAATGCGCTTTTGAGCGAGATCAGCTAAAATACTTGCCACTATTAGGTACAAACTTAAAAACGAAAGATTACAGGCGAACTGTCAACCCACAGGAAGTGTTTTTGCTACCTGTAGCTAATTTTCGAACAGCACATACATCCAGTCTGCAAGATAAGAAAAAAATCTTCAAGTTTCTGAAGTAACCGAAGATTGACGTGAAAAACCCTATTAACCGCAAGGTTTTGTAACAACCCTGTGCAAGGTTTTTGAACAGCGTCTTTAATACATTGAAAACTTTTGCGCTCACTTCCCTCAGCTTAAAACGTTCAGATTGATTGGCTTGTCTCATTTCAGAAGTATTCGCTCATTGTTTTGTACTGAAACGTCGGCCCGAAATGTCACTAGACTGCACATCTCAGTATTTCGATCAATGTCTTCAGCATGTAAAAGTGGATTCGGAGGGTAAGAAAAATTTTCTGTAAGAAAAACGGGAAAGGTTATTCGGCGAGAATAAAAAATCTCATAGTTTTTCTTCCCAGTTTCCAAGGCATGTGAAGTGCTCATCGAATTCGATTTCCACTGGAATGCGCAGAAATTTTTTTCCCTGCCATTTGACTTTAGTTCGCCAGCGATGGTCTCAGTTTTTTGGCATCGAAAATGGAGTCAGAAGGTGAGGAAAGCAAGGAGATGGAGGAGAAGGTAACAAGGCAGCTCTTTGATTTTATGACAATTCACAACCGTTATCACTGCTGTATAGTATACAAATATCAGCTAATTACTGGTCAATGGATAGGAATAAGAAAGGAAATAATAGCACGGAGATAAAAACTATTTGCTGAGACATTTCAAGTGCACGATGAATGAAGGCTTTATACCCTCCTAAGCTCGCTAGTTCAAATAAAGACAAGAAAAACTTATGAGCATGAATGCAAGATAGACCGCTATGATGTTAGGCCTCACAAAGTAAACGGAACTAACATTTGGATGCTGCATGGTGACAAGCAGAACGAACTCCCGATAAGTGCGTTTTGCGTTCATAGGCGTCAGAAATGGGTGCTGCACTTTTTTAATTGCGACCGGCTCATTGGACACCAAATCGTCCGCCCTGCTGAAATCCTCAAGCACTTTCTCGAAACATACGGCAAAACATATTAAGAAACGTGACGCATCGCGATCACAAAATATTATAAAGAGAAATAATTGAATACATTGAAGCATACGGCGTTTTCGAACAGCGCTGGTGAGGAATGACAGTATTTGCGTTGATGGACATCCGACAGAAGTAATGAAAAATTTTTTGCGATTCTAAATGTGAGGCAAATTTGACAGTTGATGATTGAATCCTACCGAAACAGGAGAGCTTTAATCAGTGCATTTCCTCAATCACCAGCTGGATGAAACACCGCAATCAAACAAAAACTTCATTTCGGAAAAACTGAAAAGGGGAGTAACAGCTAGCAACTTTCGTTCTCTCGTGTGTTTCGAGTAGTTGGCAGTATGCACGTTTACACTTCCTCGAATCGCCCATTAGGAGTCTTTTTGAGCTCAAAAATACGCAGCACGGGGAAAAAATTTTTTAAGCGAGATGAAATATGAAACAACCGAAGAGCTTTTAGATGTCCTGCTCAGGAATACTTCGGGAAACACACCGCGCCTCCCTGTTAAGCCCTTCTAGCCTGCATCTCTCAAGTACATGTCTTTATTGTAAAGTTGTGAACGCATAAGTCACTTTGAATATAAGCCTTCGCCTCAAAATGAACTCCGCTATGCTCGTTGTCTAACCGGCGAACCCGTTTCGGAAAATTAACAACAAACGCTAGTGAAAACTTGTATGCAAGAAAATATCAACACCTGGAGAGTAAAGACGCCCGAAAGCCAGCCTCTACCACAGCAATTTTTCTCAAATGAACTCCTCGTCTTTAAACTTGTCTCAAATATACACCCTTTCTGAAATCTGCCAACGATATAAGCCTTCTTGAAGGCATATGCGATTTTTGAGAAGTACGGGCACAATAAGTCCTTCGATTTATAAAGAACATGCCGAGTAAGTCTGTTATTTAAAGAAGAAAACACATACACAACTGTTCCTTGTGCGCCGGCGCTAATGAATGACAGGTTCGTATATCGTTTGGGCACCGTAAAGACGCTTGTGCCAGCTCGACTCTCCACTCGAATTTGATGAAACTTTTTTGTGTCGAAACTCATTTTTAAGACGCCCTGCAAACAACTGTTTCTTTAATGCTATGACACCAACGCGTCGCTGCATCTTTCAATTTTTTTTCGCCTAGAAACAACAACCACAAATCTAAAAGCGATGACAATAAAATACAAAGCATTCGAATCATCTGTAACCTCAGGAACTCCCGAAGAATGAGCGCTCGCTGAATGATCTGCGAGCTCTCGGAATCAGCCATAAACGCATTACTGCAGAATCTGTTTGCACAGACGGTTGCTGCATCAGCAGTTAATGCAAAAACGTTTCAAGTGACTGTAATTTAATCGGTCCATCTGTAGGCGTCTACAGTGGCTACGTGTCTCAGAGCAAACATGAATGCATCACTCCCCTTCGTATTCTGGGAACTTTTACAACACAATTTTTGTGAGTGCAAATAGCCATGTTACCAAAATTTACGATGCATTAGCTGGCACGAAGTTATTTTATAGGCAGTGAAACAGAGGTCTTTCTACGGTGAATCATTCAATGAATGGCCACAATTAAGCAATTTTCACACGCGATATGTCGGGCCCTGATGATATTCGTTTCAAGAAACACCCGAAAGACAATCCTTCCTCTAATATACAAGGCATATTGCACACATTTTTTGTGTGCAATATGTATGCCATTAAAAGCGAACCACACTTCACAAGCACAAATTTCTTCGAACAATACAGCAGCTATCAGAATTTTGAAATGAGTTACTAACAAACAAAATCGACATAACGATTCTGTTGTGCATTCTTTCGAATGAAAAGTACATCTGCTTTTCTTTACAAAATTTCATCAAGACGAGAATGTCACTGTGGGCGAATTTACCACCAAAGGTCACCTGATGGCGCAAATGCATAGCAGAAGCGATAATGAGTCAAAGGTCACGGGAAAAAGAATGGATGTGAGGCTTGAGGATGAGTTTGCAGTGGTGGTGCTCAGTGCGGAGAATACTTCGCTAATAAAATGGTTGACGGGCGGTGTGGTCTGTGCACTTCTACGCAGTCATTATAGTTTCTTTAGAGCTGCTTGATCCTTGCACGGCCCTATTGCCTATTCTAATCTTTGGCTTACTCGACTTTTAAGTTAACTGAGGTACAACATCGTCTATCCTGCATAAGGGGTATCGTTTCGTTGTTAATCAAGACTGAAACGCTTGATTGGACTCATTCGATCCTCATGCCATACGAGCCGGCAATCGATGCGCTTTCGCTATTTGGTAAGCAATTCGTTTACTATGCATCAGTTACTTAAATAAAGCCAACCACTATCAAGGATATTAATTTTCCTCACATAAGAAATGTTTCTTTTTCACTATCAAATTCGTAATAAGAGGCGAAAATTTAACTGGAATGAATCGAGAGTACTACACAGTGCATCATAACAAGAAGCCATCTAGTAGAGAGCAAGAGCACAATGCGTGATGTATGTGACATGAAAACGTAGTTTACTTGCATAGTGCAAAAGGTAACATCACGATAGCATTAATAGGTAGCACATTAAATGGACGTAGGCAAAAGCTTTGATTGATTCCAGTGATAGCACTGAAATGAAGCGTTTCATTGCAAAGACGTTCTAAGATCCAGTTCAAAGCGTGCTATCGATTCGGACTTGATGACTTCTTCCGACAATCCATTTCATAAAGCAATAATTCCGTTTACACACGGACTTTTAAGCAACCCAACTGTGTTATGAAAAAATTTTTTCTGATGCTTTTCTCGGGATTCATATTAAGGCAGCAAATGGAAAAGATTAATAAGAGGAAGAGTGATAAAATTCGAATAATGTTATGCATCATTATCACATCATTATAAAAGCAACAGTACTGCAGAGTTTAAAAGCTGATGCACCGAAGTCTACTTTAATGTTCCAAACTGCAAGGATTTAGCAAACGAAATTGTGCTTATTGGGTATTCGTTTTTTGATTGATAAAATAGCTATGAAGAGTAATTTCTTGTTGAATGCATCGAACAGTTGGTGCACACTTGACTAGCAAAGTTTTCTATGCCAACTGAGTCGAATAAAACAACATTAGTAAGCACTCTCGAAACTCAATCATTTTAATATGCGTAAGTCTTTTGTAACAGTAAAATTGCTGTCGTATATAATAGTGTATTCATGCTTACATGACGAATAAAGCTCGTAATAACCTATACCTGTAGATCGTAAAACAGTGGGTATTTAATCTAGTTCTTCTTTATGGGACTGATAAAAAAGTGCAAAAGTTTTTTGATGCCTATCAGCCTAATGTCGGTGACAGGCTTGCCGAAGCGGATTTAAACTGGCAATCAAATAAAATCGTAAAATTTGTACGCAAAGTATTTCGTGCACTTAAATGTTTTCCTAGCTTTTCGGCATTTTTAGTTTAGCTAATATCATGCGAATCATAACCACATCGCTAAGCCTTTGCACTGAAAGCTGAGCTGTACAGCTGGAACTGGTGTACGCAGAGGAGGGGCGCTCCTGTCACTTTTAAGACTTTTTTTTTGGCTATAGACGGTTTTAATTTCGATAGAAATTGCCACAAAAATAATTTGGAAACACAAACCCTATCATATGAAAATAAGCTTTATTCTCGCTTAAATGCAGATGATAGGCACTATTTAATGATCACTGAGAACACTGCCCTTAAATGGGCCTGGATCGACGAACTTCTACTTACTGGACAGATGCCTTACCACTGAGCTATTGCGGATTGTGCATATCCGTTGTGCTGTTAAAACAGTTGCAATCAGTGGGACTATAAGAAAAAATAACGGCGATAGGTCGCAAGTTCGAATCCGTCTGCCTACTGCCAATTTCAATGATCATTCAATGAAAACTTGGTCGCCTTTTACATGAACGTCCTAGATTTTTATCCCAACAACAATCAGAACTATGGCACCTCTATGCAATGAAAAGAATAACGACGAGCAATGAAGAATCATAGTTTTTTTTCACTGAAATTTCAAGCTCACGAGTCAGCGAACAATAATACAGCACCAAGTACGCATTAGGTCTATTTTGTTACTTTTTAATAGCCTATTTACTACAGAAGTATTTCAGTTAAAAAGCAACTAGTATGATAAGCATCACTATGACCCATAAAAATTGCATTTGTGTTAATAGAAAACTCAACACCCTTCGATAAAACCGATGATGCTTTACAATGAAAGGAAAGCCTATAAAAATTTATTTTGCATATAGCAAGTGCATGAATTATACTAGCATAACAATTGATTAGGCTGAGATGCGATAGTAAATTAACTAGTAGTAATGGAGCTTTACGCCAACGTGGCGTAAAGTAAGTGCAAGAACGATGCAATAGCACCTACAAAATGCACGCACGCAGTCGTTACTCGCTTATCGAAGTGGTGAGCGCAACGATTTCAGCTGAACGCTTGCTCAGCAATGTGCATACGTACACAAGCAATGCTAATACAATCATCTATGACAACCACATTTAACACAGTCTAAGCATTCTCTTTTGAAACGAGTGAATTGCCTTTTGATATACAATGCTCTTATTGTAAGGGATAAATAAATATGAATGCGTATTTTGTACTAAAGGTTAAATTTGATGTGAAGCAATATTTATTTATTCATTTATTTACTAATTTTAACGCCTTGAAGCAGGAAAACATGTACAAGTATGTGACCATAAACAACAAGAAGGATCAAAACGTTTGTAAAGCTACAATTACGCGCGTGGACATCTAATACGTCTGAGATGCAATAGTGTGTATATCGGGAAACCTCAACCATAGTTCAAAAGCTGAAGAAGTAGCTGCATTAACGATACTGGCGGGAACGAGATTCCAGACACCTACAACGCGATAATAGAAATTATGTTGTCAATAAACTGATCACTGGTTGTCATAGGAGTCAACTTTTAAAAAAAGATACCTAAGAAGCAAGAAGAGCGAGTATGCTCATGAGACGCTGCACCGTTATTAATAGGAGGGACGAGCACAATAGTGAGCGATGCACCCACCGTACTAAACCTACAAGAGTATTGTTTGTGTTGCTTTGTTTACATGTCTCTAAAATATGCGTTTTTGTTTGTTTTTTTTTTTCTTTTTATATCGCACTGTTTGCTAACCGAGAGCTTTATTGATCTGAGATTCTAAAGACATTTTAAAAAATGAGCAACTTTCGCGACGCCTACAAACTATACGCCTCTGAAATACTGTACAACTTCGAATTAAACGACAAGCTTATTGACTATCTTTGATTTGTTTGCAGATAAAGGTTACTGGCTATCTTTGAATTGTTTTGCAGATAGGATGCTTCACTGAGGAAAAGAGCGATAGGGGTTATTTTTCCTTTCAAAATGATGCCGGGTACGACAGCAATGAAGCAATAGAACACTACAACTTCAAGTGAAACTAAGAGTCGATTATAATACCAAAGACGCGAACACCACAACTTAATTTTTCGACCCTTCTGACCGAAAAGTAGAGTGGAGGTATTAAGAAGATTTTACTGATGTGGACGTTTATTAAGGAGGATTTATTGAGGTGAGGGTTATGTCTCACAGCAAAAGTTAAATTTGGACTTTACCTGAGATTACGTAATAAATAAAACGCAAGATTTCCAACAATTTCAAATCAAAATGCGGCTGTAATGGGAAATAACCTTCCTAAATTTCATGCTCAAATTGCATTCACAATTCTCGGCGTCGTTGGAATAGCAGCTGTTTTAGATTTCTTTACCACAGCTAACTCCTGCGGTATGTAATTTTGGTTGAACAGGAAATGAATATAAATTGAGTTAATTCCATGAAACAAAAACTCTTAATGCATATTTAAAATAAGGATTAAACTGTATGCAAAAAATATTAGTTTCCGAATTATACATGATTCTCCCTTCTACATCCCCACTTCCACTCAAATGAGAGTGGATTACCTGCAAATATCAAGATTTTAGTGCGGCACGAACTTCCCGAGAAAGGGCTGCAAAAATACAGAGTTTTGGAGAGCGCACAAAGTTTGGGAGGTTTTTTTTTTTTTCAGAAAGTTTGCCAGAGATCAAACAATTCTTTGTTAAGAACTTTTCAGCAATGTAAAAATACTTTTCTCCACAAGCGCAGCAGTGGTTGACTAAGACTGAGGACTTGCCAGTTTCAAAGTTCGGACCCGGAGTCTAAATTCTCGGTTTAAAAAATAATAATGAAAACTATCGATCTATAAGGTTTGAGGAGAAATTTACTGAAAATTCGTATAAGGTGGGAGCAAAGGAAAAGCATGAGGTTCTCATTGTTACGTGGGTTCAAACCAATACCCGAAAATTCTTAATCAAAATATTCGTATTGAGAATAGATACCGAAAATTAAGCTTGTAGAGAATTGCTAAGACTCTTTTCACTCCGGTTTTAATCCGCTTAACATCAGAGAGGCTGAGGAGCTGATTATAACGGCAGCGAATAATTTTTTGACAGAAAGGAAGATAGTTACTGGTCCCAGAACTGAATCACATTTTACTTTCAGCAATTTTTCACTGGTTTTCTCGCTTTTGAACAATAACTGGAACCACATACCTGAGCCAATTCAAGTATGCATACAAAATAACTGCGCCAGCAATTAAATTTTACTAAAATTCCTTGCTTTACGACCTCCGGTGATGATGAAGAATTGAGGTTTACTTTTGAGTGATGCAGAGAACTGCACAGAGACGCCAAATGAAAACGCCATCTCAGCTGGGAAGACACAAAACAATGCGAACTGCAAAAGCTTGACGACTGACTAGCTGCAACGTTACTCGGCGGTAGCAGGCACAAGATATATATATATATATATATATATATATATTTCTGTAGCATTTCGAAATGTCTTCTTGCCGAACACATCGTCATGGTGAAACCAATAATTCCCAACACGGTTAATATCCATGCGATTAGCAGTAAAATAAGATTTTAGCAATAAGTGGTAGAAGATCAAGGGGGATGAATTAATGCGAATGAGCAAAAAAATATAGATAAAAGGATTTCTAGGCATACGCTTTGAAACTTATTCAGTGAACTGTTCAAAACAAATACTCTCTTGACGAAATACCAATGAAATTTTTCATCCAAAAAAGTTGTATTGTGGTGACCAACGTAAAGCGATAACGAACACAAAGATAAGGAAGCACAATGAGAAGTAATATGATAGCATCGGAAATGGAAGAGTCCGCATCAAATAGAAACATTGAAGGGGACATATTTGTATAATGTCTAAAAGGTAGAAAAACAGCCCAGGGACTTTAGACGTCAGAAAATTTGAAAACGTACATTATCGTGGGGAAGGGGATTTATATTAGTGGCTGTAGTAGCAGCAGTAGCAACGTCTTTATTCATTCAAGCAGGAATAAAGAAAAGATAAGAGGATAAAAAGCAAAGAAATAAAACAACACGAAACAGAATAAGTCAGTGTAAGCATAAAACGCGATTATCTATATTTGTATATATTTGCAAGAAAAGAACGACCAGATCTTTTGAAGGTTAAGCTGCGCAGGTCATCATATGAAACGATGCGAACACAACATTATGTACGAGATACATAAATGAATGAGATCGAAGTTCAGAATCTCAGTAGAGCAATGTACAAAACCAGTGAAAGTCCAAGAGTCAAGCCGATGCATGAATACGGCTGAATTTTGCGCATCGACTACTCTTTGAGGTAACTGATTCCAGATCCAGACAATCCTAAATTAAAAGCCATGCAAGACCCTATCAACTGTGCAAGTTTTGAGGGTTAAATGAAAGTCGTGAACAAGGCACTCTCCAGCAGAAGCTAGATCGAAGAATTTATACAGTGGAACATCAGAAAAGCCTCGGATGATGCGGTAGCAGAATGAAGATCAAACTGAACTCTTCGATATTCTAGGGACTGCAAATTGAACAAATTCTATATTCTAGAGATTGCAAATTGAATACCTCGAGGCGAGTTGCGTAGTCTGGGTCGAACGGGCCGGGAGAGATGTTGTGAAAGCAATGCGAGTGAAATATTTTTGAACTTTTTCAATTTGATTTGTACGCAAATAACGCGATCAAACCTGGAAACAATATTAGAGTAGAGATGACGGTAGATTATAAAGGCTTTAGGGTAATGCTCTAATTATTTGTGCTGTGGCATATACAATATACAGTTGACGACTCTGAATGCTTTAGCGGAGGTCTCCGAAGAGTGAGTATTCCAAGGAAGGCCGGAAGGTCTCTAAAGCCGCAGTCAGCCGATGACAAAAGCATTCCATTTAGCCTAAGCGGGCATTCAAGGTAGAAATTGATATGCATAACAATGCATTCGTCATGAGAAATATCTGACTACTATGCTTGTGACCACTCACTAAACAAAATGAGGTCATTTTGAAGAATATGAAATCAGTTGGTGGACCGTGTAATGGTCGATAAATTTTTACATTTTTTAAGACTTTCTAATTCCAGTGATAGGCAAAAGTATGTGCTATGAGGAATTTTTGGGGTCGATCTTATTCCGCCCATGGTTAAATTTGTTGCAGCAGTAGCCTAAACGGCTGTTTCCTCGAAGACCTATAACCAATGCCGCCAGGGTTACTTCTGAGGTATTTCAGATTCTGTTCACTTCCACTGCTATTTTTCCATAAACTTTTCATAAGCAAGCTCTCTGATCTATGGCTCTTTCGATTCACTCTAAGATGCTATTTTGAATAAATAAGTCAAACAAAACAACGCACTTCCTGTTGATTTAAAACATTCCGAATATGGGATTTCTTCACTAAAGTCCACTACATAACTGTTGATCTCGCATAACAAGTAAGCGATGGCTAATGAGTTGGATTCAACAGTGAAGCATGAAGGAGTTGCTTTCTTGAATTGGAACTTCTCGAACGGTTAGGCAATTCTCGAAAATGGAGAATTTCTGAAGACGATCTCCATGACATTTGCGTTGCACCTACTTGAATGATGCAACACAGATATAGCTTGCATAACATTTAATCGGCATTTATAAAAAAAGAATAGACTTCGAGTGAGACAGGTGATGCACCGACGCATGGAAACAGCTTCTTTTATATTTCAAGTTTAAAAAATTATACAATGGAAACCCGAAGAACACAAACAAGAAAAAGTCAGCTAGAGTATAGCATTCACAACTTGGTTCTAACCACTTGAATTATTAATTAAGCACTTATAAGCAAAAGATGCTACCTTTACAAACACAAACAAATATTGCTAGAAAAAGGAAATCAACGACGCCTACAGCCGAAACATCACATTGCGTGTGTGTGCGTGACTGCGCGTAAACGTTCGGACGCGCGCGGAAATGAAAAGAAAACAGCGGTTAACTGAGCGCTAAAAACGATGATCGTAATGATGGGGCAACACTGAGATCGTTGCAAACAAGGGTTGATGGTCGCTGTGCATGCATCGGTCGCGACGTTGAGCGACGCTAGAACCTGCATTCAGCACACGTCAACAGCACTTTTAGACTTTTAGGTGCACGAAGTTTTCACGCACCAACGATATTTGCACCTAGAGCATTTTCCTAGAAGAAGGATGAGACACGGAGGGGGAGGGAGTGTGGGGACCGGGCAAGGGCGGGAGGGGGAGGAGAGAGGGGGAGGAGAGAGTGGATGAATGGCGACCTACTTGCACTGTAGTATAAAATGCTTCAGCAGGCTCAGAAACTGGCCACCCAGCAAGTTCGAAGCGAAATTATGCCTTCCCATACTTTTAATATACATGCGTGCTATTCCTCCAATTGGTTGTGTCGCTACGTCAGATACCATGGGTCATTTCCTCACCTTCACATATTCGCTTTCATATTCCCAGTCGACATTGCTTCCAATGATTGGTGGACACCATCAGAGACATCATAAAGTGCACGATTACTTGCGATGTTTCTTCATGACAGAAATGATTAAAGATGAACAGAGCAAATACCTGAAAAGAACTCACAGGTAGTAATATCTTCTGTACGAACGAACCAATAATGCACAATGCTATATTATGATATGCTCAAATTTTTAGCGCTGAGATATAATCGACATGGCATATATTAACGAGATTAAGCGCACTATTGCATAGTATGTTTCGACAATGGAAGCAAAAATTTAGTGTAGTGTAACAAAAAAAAATCCTTAAACTGTATGAAAATTTATTTGTTATCGAAAATGACAACAAACAGGTCATCGATTCTGAAATTGAAGGACCCATTACATCTTTATCAACATAACAAACTAGTGTGCCAAAATTGAATGCCGATATCGCTTCATAATTGCGTCCACCTGCCATCCCCATGAATTTAGCAAGGTGATCTTATGGAATGTTGTTTCATCAATTCAGCGGGTCCATGTCGTCCTTTGTATGAGGGGAAACAAATTAGGCCGTTATATTCGAGAATCATTGAATTGCATAACGCAATAAGCGCCTATCGGCAATGCTTTGCGCATTTATTTAACTAGCAGCTGTTTAAGGCACACTACTAAAGGGCAATAATGTTCAAGAGATCTCTCCTTATTGCTAGCTAAATTTGGAAAGCATCTTTTAATCACTCATCGTTTGCATATATTAAGCTTATGGTTCCTTTTTCGCATTGCTTAAGGCTGCGAATAATTTGCACACAAACGTTTGCAGTCGTACTAGTTGGACTAGCCAAGAGTAAGCCGCTGTCGAACAGCTTTACGCCAACCAAGCAAGTTTTCTTTCTTTACTTATTTTAACTAACGATTTGGTCATAGAACATTTGTGTTTTCTTTTGATGCGATGGATTCAGTTTTTGATCCGTAAGCCGTGGTCGACAGTGATCATTGAGCATAATACCCGATAACTATCATTCCTTGCAGTTGCAGCTCTGCGCTGATTTATGAGTACGGCCGTCGAGGTAGAAAAATTCTGCGAAGTAGTGCATGGTCTCAAACCCACCTCTGGTTATTATAAAATTTCAGCAGGGTTAGGATAGCTCCTTACGTTAAAAGGAAGACTGAATTTGAAGAAAACTCAAACGGAGTGGTGTCCCAGTGGTGGTAGAGAAGGAAAAAGGGAGGTAATAAAAAAGTTAGGCTTCAGAAAAATTTGTGCAAAAAGGCATTCATAGATGATTAGACCACGGGGAAAGATGCGCAGAGGGAAGTTGGCTGTGCCTCTCAACTTCATGAAGGGCTGAGTCTGAGAAGAGAAGTAAGTTGAGAAGAGGAAATTGAGAGTTTTTTTTTTTTTTTTTTTTTTTTTTTTTTTTTTTTTTTTTTTGATTGTTTCTGTTTGCCCCTGACAAAACAGTGGATCGCTCTTGCGCGTAGATGATGGCGCGACACAACAAACCTCCTCTCATCGATTATGCTTTCCGCTGGAACCACAGCCTAGCAAGTGATGAAGAGCAAAGTGTACTGCGAGCTACATGTCCTCTTGTCAGCAAAAAAAATCCATGTTTCACGTACAAATTTGCAATATTTTTGATACCAATGATAAAAACAGAGCATAGATGCTTCTGTTTTCTAAGAAATGCCAACAATCGATTTCACGCTTTTTCACCTTTGTTGATGGTAACACACAGTCCGCCCCACCCATCATGAGAATAATTGATTACGTGAAAAATGATATAGCCTGAAACGATTTCTTATCGTTCTGACGAATCTCATTGGTGCTTATTCGGAGAATTCGTTTATTATAAATATAAAAGTGGGTTTTCAAAATTTGTTGTTCCCCTCCCTTTCCGACCTATATATTTTTGCGACAATGAACAGGCTTTTGAGATGCCACCAACATACTTTCATTGCAAGGCTTTGTTGCCTGAACGTCCGCACCATTGGTTGAACGAGAAACTTTGACATCAGTGAGCGAGTTACGATTCTTGCCTTTGTATACTTTCAGTCGGCAAGAGCTGATTTCTTGCCTGCTAATAGCAACGGAAACAAAAACTGGGGTACAACTATAGCTTGCTCTATGCAAGGGTATGGAAATGCCCAAATTTATGTTTCGCTGCATGAATGAACACATCAACGCATCAATGCACCAATGCACCAAACTTTTCTAACATCTATCACGTTCACAAAAAATTCGCTCACATCTTATCTACCGCTGTAGAACGCTCTGACTCAAAGCTTTGTGAATCATTTTCTTAGAAGTGGTCGTTTATTGCCGATAACGTTGGTAAATTTCGATAAGCATCTTTTTTTTCGGCCGAGCAAACAACACTAAACTTTGTGAAGACATATGCTATGCACAAGTTGAATTAGAGAAAAATAAACTTGTTTATGTAGTTTTTCAAATACTAACTAAGCGGAAATAGTGTCAGTGATTATGTTCGACATTATTTGCCATCCCAATCGCTCCACAGATAAATGAGAAACAGTTGTTCGTGCGCTTGTGCGATGCTCCTCATTGTAATGCTTGCTATATAAATTGGATACAACTGCTAGCGAAAGCAACAACACCCAATCCACTGAGGTGATTTCACCTAAAGGCGGCCTTATAAATCTTATACGTCTGGCAACAACTTTCCTTGGCTAAAGCCATCTGCAAGCTCATGTGCCAAGTTTAACTTTAAAACGATGCGTTAAGCTATTATTTTGCTCTTATAGCATCTACACACCGTTGATAACTGTTCGCTAATATTCATCGCTTTAGCCTAGTTTGTTTCAGTGATGGTTGCATTTGCACCATTTTCATCGTTCTTTTTTTAATGATTATCCTATATAACTCTCGATATTTCAAAATGCATCGAAAATAGATTCGACACACGAGCCGATGTTTTTAGCCCCCTTCTCCTCTTATTGGGAGAGAGGTAACTCCATCCAAGAAAACTATCACCCCACCCTCCACCCCGCCCACCTCTGTCTCTTTGCCATGATATGGAAAGGGAGTGGAAAATGCCTGTCTCTTAAAAAAAGCCCTCTCTTACAAACCTTCCCTCTCGTCGCAGTCCTGGCCTCCAAACTGCAACAATTTTGAACTTATGAGAAGTCAAAAGCAATGCAATTGAATTGTTACTAGTGTTTTACAATCATAGCATCTCGAAGGAGTCTCACCACAAAGCACACATTGCAATGAGGTAAAAGAGACATTTCAAGAAGTTCCCTCACCACATATTCCCCCAACTTCCTGATCTAAATTCGGTCTCATCTGGACAATGAAATCCAGCCATATTAGTTTCAACTTATGCTTCAAAGAATAGAACATATTTACACCCCAGAATTCCCATCCAATACCTGTCGGAAAACATCAATTCCTGTGCAGCCTGTCGATGCTGAAATGTTATGCATGTGATTTTGGTACGCTGAAACTCTTTCGAAAATACCCCATAAGTGTTTTTCTTTTGGCTCGTAAACATCAGTCGCCCATGCTGTCTTAACTACTTACATGTTTATGCCTTGCTTCTTTTGCCGTAGGCAAGATTTAGGTTTCGGCCTTAATGTTTCCAATTCAGAATGGCTCTGCTACAACGAGAAATTTCTGTGAAAGGCTACAAATCTATCCGACTATATCATTCTACTTCTCTATGACATTTGCAACCATGGTCTCGAAGCATCGTCAGTATTGTGTTAAATTGTGGTGATCACTAACATAAACTAGAAGGACCAAGAGATGTGAGATATTTCGTTTTCCTTGAGCACGACCGGAAGATGGAACTTTTGATATTTTAGTAGATCATCGTGGAAGTGTGCACATTTTTTCATGAAAAGTTGTCTTGAAGAACGATGCATTTTTAGAAAAGTTTTTTTTTCCTTTTTCCATGGAACTTATTAGTTCCCCTTGTGCTCGAGCATCCGTTCCCATTTTGATGAATGCTCCTAGTGACGGTGCTGTTGAATTGTTTGAAAATCATATCAGATCGCTATATAGTATAAGAAAATTTTGCGCTATCGCTGATCGTTTGTGAGGTTTAAAAAAGTTATTTGTTTGTTGATTTCAGATGTCGGTTAAAGCACTGCTTCTGCTGTGCGTCGTTGTCGCTGTTACGTATGGCAAACTTCAAACAATCACCGTCAAAGGTCAACTAGCGTGCGACAACAAATCCGTCCAGAACGTTAATGTGGAACTTCGAGAAGCCGACACTTGTGCGTGCTTAAATGCAACTTTATGTATTGTTGCTAGTCACTGGGGACGTTTACATAATAAAAACTCGAAGCGACGAACACATCACATATAGCGCTTTCCTAATTTACAACTCCATAGAGAGTATTATAGAGTAAGTGATAGCGAAGATGGGATGATTCTGATTCAATCGCGACTTCCACTTAATTTCAAATGAATTTCGTACAGGAAGATGCCCTGTAAAAGGACCATATTTTCCTTCTATGTCCGATCCATTTTGACATAAATATATATATTTTTTAATTCTTCATGTAGTGTATCGCAAAACGATTAAAATAAGCCAACGCTCAGAAATACATTTATTTGGAGAAAATTTTTCCAACGTTTGTATGGATCAGGTGTATGAAGTAATGCTGTTAAAGTGGATCCGGATGACTCGTTGGGATCAACCCACTCAGACAGGAAAGGACATTTCGAAGTGAGCGGACAGGAGGATGAAGTGGGTAGCATTGAGCCTTACCTTCGTATAACCCACAACTGCGATGGTGGCACCATCAATCCGGTGAGCGATGTTTTCCTCTACTGCATACCTTAATAAGAGTAGCAGATTCTTATTTCACTCATTCATCAAATGCAAAACAGCAAATTTGATCTCATTTGTGGTTTCCATTTTCAACTGTCTTTTGGCATGGTAGGAAGACCGGCCAACACAACAAAAGTTAATCTACTTTATAACTTTCAAAATCCGATTTCAATGATCGGGCAAATTGTCACTCCTTAACAGTAACACTTTAGCTGTCTTCATGTTCATCTCAACGTTGTAGTGATCAACGCCCCTAATCATAAGACTAATAACCAGCGCTTATATGTAACAACACTAGTCTGGAATTCGTGGCGACGATAATTCAAGGGATAGAAGAGGCAAATTAGTGCCACACTAGAAACATTCACTCAACATTTTGCGTATTCTATCTTAACTTTATTGTGACACTTCTTGGTTACTTCTTTGAACACTTGTTCACCTTAGATAGGTTTTCAAGGCAATCATGCGATTACTCTTCTAGCCATGCTCCCTACAGTTTGAGTGAAATATGTATCACTTTCGTTGCTTATTGTTTCGATTACCTGATTGAGGTATAATCGAAAATACTGTCGTAAGTAGTTTTTTCCTTGCTTCCATATTGCTTTTCACAGATTTTACTTTGAGACTTCACATTCGTTCACAATTGTCATTTTTGATTTCTTAAAAACAAGCAATTTCTTTCAAGTGTGCGATGGAAAAAGTGGAAACTTTCGATTGCAAACAATTCACCAGTTTCCTTATTCAGCAGTAATAGAGTTCGATACAGTTATAATACCTATTTCTTGCACACCGCGAAGTGATATAGTGAAGGATGAAATAAGCAATAGCCGTCATGCTTCAATCCACGTTTCTGTTCCCTTCACTTCTCCTCTCAGTGATCCATATGCATCCCTAAACAATGTCTATGGTCGGCATATAGCGCTAATGTGCAACAGTTAGAATGCTGCAAGGAGGTTAGATAGCTGCATAATACAAACCGTCAAATACTGGCATGAAATGCAACGCTATATTTTGTTTTAATAGTCATAGTGGAAGGGGGGGGGTCGGTTCAAATTTTTTGACGCAAATAAGAATAATTTTGACCTATCTTTCCATCATACTGATATCAAATCTGTGCTTTCCAACATTACTTACGACAGCCGATTATTTGAAATTTTCCAATGACACTTAACATGTGCTGCACCATTTAAACTTTTTGCAACTTGTCGGAATTTTCGGCACCTTTATGCGGAAGACTACCATTTTTAGCATTCAGGCTAACCTCCTCGCAAAACAGGAGTTCGATCGCTGCAAGTTCAGCTTACTGCTAGCTAAACTGTTACTACTGTTGCTTGACAGGATGTGGCATCGATTTCAAGCCATTCTTTTTGTCTCAATCCGGCGTTATTACTGAGAATAACTATTTGTAGAAGTGCACAATCGTTGACGACTATCGTATTCCCAAGGAGCATATCAACGGAATCTACGATATGGGCATTGTCAGTCTCAATATTGCACAGGAAGTGCATAAGAAGACATGCACCTAAGAATTCATTTAAGGAAATGATCCTTTCCTATAAACATAAACTTCCTTCTTGCAAACTTTTTTTAAAAAGCACTCCACTTGCTTAATCTTATCGCATTTACATTGCATATTGAAATGTTGCATTTATCGAAATGCAATGCAATAAATATTTTGTACGTGTCTATTGTACAATTTATAAGGATTGAGTTCACTTCACTTGCAACAATTTGCTAGTGGAAAGCAATTTCGCCGCATATGCGATCTTTGCAAATCTGGTGTGCATGGATATAGGTTAATGTGACTGAAAACTTTGGATAAATCAATTCATGCCTTAATGCAATACTGTCTTCAATAATCTTTCTTCACAAGATGACCTAAAACTTCTTACACAAGCTTTATTTTGCCATGTAACGAAGCGATTTACGGAGTTTTTGTTTATTTGTTTGTGAGCATAAAAGGAGCCTTTGGGTTAAATTATAGTCCCAAAATGGCCTCCATCTGCCTTATTGCAGGCTCACGATGGGATCCGGTAGCTGTCTACTTTTTTTGGCAATTCAGTTGAGATTTGATTCCAGGCGTGCTTCAACGACTGTTTCATGCCGCTGGTGGGTTGTTTGAGGGCGAGCATACCTTTGTCTCTTGATTACTTTAAAAACATTATTAGATGGGATTGGAGCTGGGCAAATATGGGGTCGGCCATTCCTTAACTGAAATGAAATCGAGGCAATAAATTCGGCATGAGTCTTGAACCCCCCTTGTCTTGTGAGGCAGCCAGAATCCTGTTAAATCGCTCGGTGCTTGCTCTCGAAGCGTTTCTTGTTCCAAGATAGCATCATATTCTCCAGAATGCGTCTGCGCTAAACCGACAAGTTGAGGAGCGTTTTGTCTAAACTTCCAAGTTGGGAAGAGATTTGCGCTTGCGCCAGGCCATCAAAAGCGTTTTCTCTTCACTTGTAATTCCAAGCCAAACTATGAGTTACTTCGACAATCAAATTTATTTGACGACCTCGCCGGCGCCGGAAATTTCCAGGGTCCCTGCCCTATTATTAGGGAGGTTGTGCCCTTGCTCAATCGTGAAAAGTTTTTAGTCGGAAAAGAGGATCTTTTAATGAAGACGTTTGCACACCGATCATTCATCAACTTGTGCCTAGCAAGCTACTTTCTAAAGAGATGGACTTCATGAAATTTGTGCAGCTTTCTTTTGAGGCCATTTTTCAAACGATGACAAACCGAAGCGCATGCAATTCTGAGTCTTCGAATTCAACCTTCCACTTTCACTGGTGGTCATTGTGGTGGACGAACACCCACTTCGATGGTGGTCTTCAATACTTTTGTCTCCCTGATAATGTCTAAAAGCAAAAGAAATCATGCTGCTATTTTCATTAAGTTGCTGATCTATCAAACTCGCCGTTGCTTATGAATCCTCGTAATGATCAACTTCCGATTCAACTGCATCTTCTTTGAATGCAGATTTATGAGCTAAACAGTTTTCACAACAATGTTTCTTACGATACGATACGAGCTACAGTGATTCAAGAACCTAAAAAATATGCGCTAAAAAATGATTTTTGCAGTTGCAACAAAAAGAAAATTACTTGACTTTCGCGCAACAGCTTTTCGATCACCTTGAAAATGGTCTTTTTTTACACATATGGAAGTAAAGTATTGGTCTATGCCAAAATGTTGCCAGCAAGAATAATTCTGCTTCAGCTACTTCCCTTAAAATTTAGAAAAAGGCTTAGAGTTTCATTCGAGTTCTAAGTAATGCACCCACTGCGTGATTGACAACAAATGCAATTGAGCAACGCCATTAATTGCTTCTTAGAGTCCATTAGAAAGCAAAAATTCTTCTTTTTATGAAAAATCTGTCAACACTTAATGTAGACTTGGGACCCGAATTGTATTCGAAGGTGTACTGTGAAGTATTTGATATCATTGCGGAGATGTTTTCATCCATTTCTCGCACTTCTTTAGGTTGAAGTCAGACATCACGCGAGATAATAAAACAATCATGGTTAAATATGCTGAAAGAGTAGAGGTTAAATATTGCGAATAACCAACGATCTTTACCGAGGGGAGTTTATACGTAGTACTGTACAGCATTTTCGCTGTTGCGTTCCCGGGTATAAAATATTGCTTCCTGATTGCTTATGCAAAAAAAGTCACGAAAAAGACTGTTTTTCTTCGATCGGCTTTGTTCTGATGGGAAGGATGGCGACGTTTAAAAATTTCTGTTTTTTTTTGGGACATTACAGATAAAATTCGCCCGAGTGGGTTATTTGAAGAGCTTGCAAGTATCTCACAAAAGCATTCTGCTGCGTCGGCAGCCAGCTTGTCCAGGCAAAAGCAAGAAGGTGCTCTGGCACTGCTGCGGTGTGCGAGGCCTGCAAGATGTTTTGAGGTGCGTTTGACAGGAAATTTCGATGGCGTCAAAGCATTGCTGGATGCTTTGGAGCACGAAGAATGTGGCTGGGAAGTAATTGAAGTTTGCAAGCTGCTAGCATTTGATGGAACGTTTTCAGGGATGCTCCACCAAATTCCCTGCTATCTTTGACGTTGGAATAGCAAAAACACCGAGGCATATTGCAACAGGTCGGATTTGCCATAGTGGAGTACTGTTCACAGGGAAACGAAGAGGAAAAACTTCAGTAGGGAGCCACTGGCAAATCTCTACCGATACTGCTACTGCATCCGGTTTTGGTTATTTGCAACACTTTGGGACAGACCTGATAGACCACGATACAGTATTCGCTTCCTGGCAAGTATAGTACAAAAATATACTCACTTTTATTCATAAGTGATTTATTTCCTGAGTTTATCGCAACCAAAAAGGGTATAACCACCTATTTTCTCATTGAAAATAGGTCATTTTCCACTGCCTTGGTTATAGAAGCAAAGTTTGAAGATACCAAAGGCCATTTTTTGAACTCTGTAGGTATAAACAATCAGAAAATAACACTTGATCGTTCCGCGTGCATAATTTGGAACTTAAGTAGTGTCTAAAGTTATGCGCAAAATATTTCAAGAATGACCGCTAAGATCTTACCACCTTTCACATAAGGACAGAGATAAAAGTGAAAAGAGCAGGGAGTGCGGCGACCTCCTTATTGTTTTACATCCGATTTTTTTTCCTTTCGGCCGAAATTTCCACCTGGGTTTGAGCTCCAAATGGCGTAGTTACACCGAATCAACACCGGTATAATTTTCGATCATCTACCGCTTGGCATGCATTGCACATTGAAATTATACTTCCCAACATTTGAAGAACAGCGAAAGCGCGCAGTTTTTTTCAAGGGTTCACTTCCGCAAGGTCATCGCAGCTTGAGAACAATTTAAGATGACCTTATTTGTTGAATGGGAGGGGGGAGGGTTTCAACGAACTGAAGTGTTTATCGGTCTTTTATCTCTGCAACGAAAATGTTGCGGATTGCGGCAAAAAGCCTTATAGATCGACGAGTAACAGCAAGAAAAGCGAAGACCAGTGACGTGATACATCGCAACGAGCGCATATGGGCAATTAGACGAAAGCAGTAAAGGAAAAAAAGCACACAATGTTGAGAGATTAGCGGATGGATGTTGTCATAAATAGAGAGGTGTCCGCGAATTGGCTTTATGGGTACGCGAGGAGGAAAGCCGATCAACACAGCTACTGATGCCAGATTAACGCTAATTCGTCTCAACGCTGCAGTTCTCATTTTATGCGAACACACCAACTCTCACGGAGCAATATTCACTCACTGACCTGCAAAGAAATAATGTCAGAGACGTCCATCACTAATAAATCGCCTAAATAATTTTAAATTGATACTGCCAAAAATGGATTCGTATCTTGAAACTAATAATGGGACAATACAGTAGGCATCTTTTAATGAGAATAAAAAGTCAGCAAGAACACTCTGGAATACCGAATAAGCACCTTTGTTGAGCATTTTTGATTAACTCCGGATTCAGTAATACGAAGAGTGCTCGATGATAGGACGTCAGCATACAATATACGTTCTACGCAACTGCTTATTGCGTTTACGTTGCAAACCTCTTCAATATACAGTTTACAACTCTGAAGGTATTCATGGAAATTTTTGAACATTGCAAATTCAAATTTCTGTTAGCGCAAATTTTGTGTTCAAGTCACTGATTGCTCTAACTGGTCATTCCGTGTAAGAACCTTGCTTGGTATGGATGAAATGAATGTCTTGGGATAATCAATGTAATCAGCAGTTCTCTTTCATGGGATGATTCACTTTCACTTAATCTGATGGGACTATAATTAAATACGCCGCGTTGCATATGTATAATTCGAAATAAATGAAGAGTCAAATATCGTTTAGATGCTAATAAATTCTTGGAATTCTAATTACTTCCCAGATGCATAAAGTCTTTGTTACTAGTTCCCAAAACTAGGCTTTGCTTCTCAGAAAAACATTTTACATCTTACTGCAAGTGTTAAGATGCTGTCATTCCAATGTAATAATCGGGCTTTCGGTTTTACTCTGGCACTTTCCTCTTATTACGTTCTGTTATAGAGCATTCTTCAGCTCATTAAAGCTCATTCAGCTACAGCAGTTTCATCTTAGTTATGCTTCTCACTGCATTCCGTCAAACCAAACGTTTATTCAAAGATTCAAAATTCCTATAACATGGTGCAAAGAATTGCTAATATCGTTTTGATCGGTGGGATTAACACAACTTCATGTGATTCAATTAGTAGCAATAAAGAGGGCTTAAAATCCACCCTAAGAGTTCGTTCTATGTTTTGATACGGCGGACAAGGGGGTGCCTTGATAGTGAAGCTATATAAACTTGATGAACGATGATGATGGAGACTCTCTCCCCTTTCATCTGCTTACTTCCGCTCGTAGAATCCAGTTTTGCCCATTTCCTTGTTTCTATTCGGCCGATTAAGCTCTACACACTCCTTTACACTGGGTCTGTTGGCACATAGTGAGTATTCGAAAAGGCTTCTTGATGATCCCTGCTTACGGCAATCTGCCAGGATCTGAGTTGTACGCTCACTAAATTATCCCGAGATTTCATTAACGAAACGTTTTGAAAGTGCTGCGCCACAGACTTTCACACTCTGAATTTCTTACAAAACCATTGACTCAACTCTGAAAGCAAATCAGCATATAGCAATTAAATCATCGAGCAATTATGTGGTTAAGAGAAAAGCACGTATATGCGACCTATGAACATTTCAGAAAAAATGAGATGAGCATAAAATAGAAATCAAAACGAAACATTCCCAAATTGAAAATATTATGTACTGGTGAATAAGTTAACATGTAAGGTAAGTTGCACTTTATGAGCAACAAAGAAGGTTGCAAAATGTTCTAATATTTCCTAATATCGCTCTTAGGGTCGTGAGCAATTGGGAAATGCGGAAAACTTTCTGCACTTTAATAATCGCCCCCTATATTCATTCTTCGTTTATTTTGTTTATTTTCCCACATTGCGATGTTCCGTCAATGTACGTAGCAGCGAGAAACGTTTAAAGCACAGTAGAAAAATTGCTCCTTACATGTTAAATGCAATAAAATGCCCTGTAGGGCTGGCTGTGTATTATGTGCATTTGTGTGCCCGACAGCTTTAACTCAGAAACTACTGAAACTAGAGTTGCAAATTTTGGTGAGTAAAAGTTGGAGCAATATATTATAGATATCAACCTCCAACTTGACTCAAAAAATTTTAGATCGGCTATAGAAATTTAAGTGCGAAGAAATTACACTATTTTGTGATCGATTGGATCTAAAAGCGCTTAGAAAAACGAATTCCTCACAAAAGATTCGTTGAAGCGATCGTCTCCCATTATAACATCGGTGCACTATTTCGCATATTTTATTATATATTGGCAAATTAATGGCACTGATCGGTATGATTATCGAAATCCCCAAAACGCGATACTATTGATCAGCGGGGCGTGCTTTTCCACCTGTTTTGTTTCGAACAAAGAAGACTTCTTCCTCGCTAATGAAAACTCGCCTTCTGCTTCTCTGAAAAGGATTCCCCCTCAAACTGAAATATTCTCCCTTATGCAGACGCCAAATTCTCTATAGAATTCGATGAAAATAAACTGCGATCGGTTCGCGTATCCGACTTCGGCGGCGGGTGAATAACGATAACTTGTATAGCGTTTGAACAACGCGCTAAGCGATGCATGTTAATCGCAATTGTGCTCGTATCTTGTATGCAACTGAGTGATGATGCATCAATGTCATTACTACTGTATTTGGGTTTGATGATGCACCAACAGCAACACATTAACCTAATTGAGTGCGAACGCTAGCGCTTACCGTAACCAAGGTGACGAGGCGTTACTAGCGAAAAGACAACCTATAAAATCGCCTAGTGGCAACGACAATGATGAAAAGATCTAAAGATAATGTGCCATTATGCACATTTGTTCATATTAAGAAAATGTGTTATTGAGAGAGAAGTTTTTGCTAAGAACGCTTACCAACGACCGGAAGTGCCTCGAATCAGGAAGCTCACGTGAAAGATGGTCAGGTTTCTTTGATTTATAGCATAGAAAATGATGTCTTCTGAGTTTAGCACGAGCATTTTAAGTAGCTCAAAGAAAAAGCATGCAAATCGTTTCTTTCCAAATGCCTTCGCTGGTATTTAATGACGCAGTTTGGAGTTTACCTTTGCGAATATTATCGGCACTGGTTGGAAAAAAAATGGGACAAAATCAAACCACCGAGCCTAAATGAGCGTTTTTGCTTTAATGACAAACTTGCCTTCATATTGAGAAAGTTACACTCGTTCAAACTGAAACCAGATTGAATTCCAAAAGAAAAACTTCACAGGGATCACATACTACTTGCTTTCTTGAATGCGCTTATTCTTTTCAATGATATATTAGCTGTCGTTTCTTAAGTCGCTCTCGATTACAACACCATTAATGCAGTCTGATAGAACATCTAAAACTCTTAATATTAATCCACAAATTCCAACGAATGCAGCCCGAATTCATAGCAGAACGCACCCCAGCGAAACAGTTCTATCAACTAATAAAAAATTCCCTCCGCGCACCTGCTCGACTTTCTTTATTTGATTTCGAAAAACACTTCCTATACAAAACTTTATAAATTCAAAACAAAGTGTCTGATATGATTCAATAAAACATTGAAATTTCTTCCTTGTTATACTTATTAGCATCCCCTCTCATTCGACTGACTAGCTGCTATCACTCTTATACTAAAAAAGGATATCGACACCGGGAGCACGATCAACAGCATCAATGAAGAGACAAGTGGATCGGTTAACGCTGAGTGGAAAAAATGGCGCCATAGCAAGGCAAGTGTCAGGGTGGCGCCCTCATGAGTTGCCACTAAATTTACCGTATATCCGCTGAGCACATTTTTTTCGCGCACTTAGAATTAATCGGCCGCACCGAATCGCATTAACAATACGTCCCATTTTCGTTTCCGATTGTTGTGTTGGTCACAAATCAAAGGTATGTTCTTCGGTACTTATCCGCCGCCACACTATTTTTGCATTCTTCTCCACTTACACTCGCGGCCAATAACTCAATCAGCAGAAACATTTTGCTCCTCGAATGCTGCACACTAGATGGTTCTTTTCGATCAGACGAAAAGGATGAGCCGAGAGGGTAGAAAGGAGGCAGATAAGTTTCCACATTTTCGCCAGGTGCATTTTCATATTGTTGTAGGAATATTTTGAAGAGATTCCTCTTCGCTTACAGAAATAAGCAAAAGGTTTCAGTGAAATTTAACTGCGTTTATGAACGACTAAAAAAGCCGAATCAAAGGCACAAAGAACTTCAAACTTTCAAGAGAAGTTTACGAAGGGATGAGATATTGTGTCATTCTTTTGCCTATAAATGCTGTTGTGCAACTCTCTCAAAATGTCTACTATGTGGTGCTGTGTTATACAGTACAGTCGAAATTCATCGTGCCATAAACACTGTACTATACCAGTGCGCAATTTAGTACAGACGAAAGATGTGGATTTCAGACAAAAGATATAAAAGACTGGTGTTCTAAGCCACAAATTCTTTACTTTATCCTAGTCCTAAAATGTCCGGAGAATATTTTGCACCCTACAAATAAAAAAAGGCGAGTACATTGCAGTCTTCAAGCCTCATTTCAATATAAACGCCCTATGGTATCATGACATAAGTAAAATGCTGAATGCATTTGTATTTCCTGCTATGGTTACATCAATGAAAAGGAGGAAGTCAGTGCCATTCTTTTAAACGAGGTTTCAGCTGTATCTTCACTGATGATATTAAATCGATCGTGTTCACTTCATGTGAGGATACCAAATAAGAGTTGTTAATGCGAACGAACATGGCGATGAACAGAAGCAAAGTGTTGTGCTTTTCTGTTTTGTACCATTCATTTATGGCTTTTCGAATAGCTCACTATAATCATCCAATAGATTATTGGGGATTATTGGTAGCACATGTCTGGCAGTGGTCAACACTTCTTAGCTGCATTTGTAAACAACAATGATGAGTGTCATACTAATCGCCAAGATACATTCATAAGCATTTTTGCTTCACTTTTTTCTACATTCAAAAACCATTTTTAAGCTACTCTATTGTAAAATTTTCTTTACAAAACAGCTGCGAAATATTAAAATTTATGTTGAGTGAAAAAAAGAACGATAAAGAAGATGAAAAGAACATAGAAAAAGAAATGCTCTTCATCTCATTTTTCTCGTAATGAAGATTGCATAGAGGGAGGGTGGTACGACTCAGTCAGTGTCTTTCTTGATCATAACAAACATTATTTTAACTTCCTCTTAGTGTATTCCACTTTTGTTTCTAAAAAGTGTCATGACTCTAACCTTTTATAAAGTTCTTTTTGTTGTTCCATGATGGATTAAATCATTCTGTTTGTTATTTTCTAGTGAGATACGTGTGGCGTTGGAAGTTTAGCTTTTCGATTCCCTGCAATAACAGCAATCGATCTATGCTTGACTTAACACTTGTGTAGCTGTCGCTCTTTGTTTGTCAAACTCCTCAAATCAATTTTTTTTCTTAACTCAACGGTCCTTGTAATTTTACGACGCAATAAGGGCAACGAGTTATCGAAACCACAAGCGTGCTTTTGTACGCAAAGAAGCAAATCCTTCACTCGTATTTTCTTTTTTTTTGCGCTGTATTGACATGAATTATTTGAATTTTTTTCACTGAGCTGAGGAACACTTCATTTGTCGACAAGTTATTCATAGACAGCTGAGTTTGTCAAAAATTTTTCAACGATAAAAAACTATCGAAACAAACAATGTAAAGTTAACATTGACAATTTAGTAATATGAGACTAATAAAAATTATTACTTGAGTTGAAACGATACTTAAATAAGTGACTTTCAACTGACTTTTCTTTTTTAACAATTTTACAGTTTATTCATCGTGGAATTACTTCATGCAATCACCCCATTCAGAAACTCATCGTTTATGAATCATCAATCAAATGCACTACTGCAAAGCGCCTCCACCCTTATTCAAAATGACGTTAGGACAGTCCCATAAATTAAATATGGCTAAACTAATTCGTAGAAGAAGGTGTGATGAAGTGTTTCCATAACACGTCTAACAACTGCACATTTCTTTCTGCGTAAACACAAACCAGAAAGAAACTACTAATTACGGATGAATAATTAGAGGCTCTTAGAAATATTGGAGAGAACCTCTTCATAGTCAATAGCCTGGACGATAGATTTAAAAAATTCATATGAATGAAATCTTTCAAAACTTTTTAGGAAGTAGAGAATTTCAAAGAAGTTGAGTAAATGCTTCCCTCATAATTATGAACATTTAATAAGTGAAACAAACTCGAGTAATATAGTCGTTATTTTCGTTTTCACAGTCCTTTAGATTGTGCAGTGAAATAAAATCTTCGAACTTTATAACGTTGCCTTCTGCCTGTGGAATTATTCATTAACTAGCCTCAGCAAATTGGCCGCATATACTCAATGAAGAATGGACACGGTGATCGGTCACATAAACTAATACGATGTTTCAGTTGAATTAAAACAGTAAAATGAAAGAATGCTTTATTGAAAGCGCTGAATCAGGAAACATCCTTTTTCTCAGAAGACGATCTCTCATTGAAATGAATGCAAAATGAATGCAAAGATCTCTGCCAATTTACACTCATGAAGCCAATAAACCTAATATATGTAATAAATAAGAAAAATCTGTTACAACAAACAACGATTGTTTAGCGGCGACAAATTAGACCTATACATATTTTCCCAAAAGTTTGTGCATAAATTGCAACTAAAACGTCCGAAAAATAGTGAACGACTTCCTGCTTTGATTGCAACCCTGTTATGAAGAAGATGAAGGCCATATGAAGATGTAAATAAATTAAACCGACCCGCATCTTATGGCCACAGACAAATGAACCAAAACTTTTTCAAATGTTTTCGTTTGGGGATAAAAACAAGGCTGGTGCAAGAACTTCTGGGCCACCTTATAAAGTAGATGTATGAAATGGACAGTCATCAGTTGGCCAGCCTCTCCAGCAGTTCCACTCATTTATTAAAGACAAGTCGAAAGATTTAACGCACTGCAATGTGCCGATTCAATTTCGAAACAAAAAAAACTCCATTTGAGCTGCTATGACGAGTGCGTAGTCGCTGTAATAAGATGCAACTTGCGCATATGCTTCTTGAGGTCAAAATTCCGACAGAAACCTTTCGTACAAATTGCACACACGAATGGCTTCTGCTCTCGATGAGTGTGCATGTGGAATGTCAGATTATAGGTTTGATGAAACGCCTTGTTGCATACGCCACATTTGAAACGTTTCTCACCGCTGTGTGTCAACTTGTGATTCTTGTAGTTGCCATTTTGATGGAAACCCTTCCCACATAGCTCGCATACATACGGCTTATAGCCTGAAAATTAGCCATTTTAGAATACTCACCTCTTTTGACATCAGTATCAGCATTCCCTTAGTGCTTAGTGTAAAATGACGTTTCTTTGAGTATCATCTCTTGCAGCGTTTGCAGTTTATTATTAAGGACAAACTGTCAGAAAATTACAAAAATTAAACTCCGAACGAAAACGAGCCGGGACGGCGCTTCTATCATGGATCCTAGAAAATATTAAAAGATCCTGGAACGCTTCGACTTGCTGTCTAGGTTGGAACTGTGCTCATGAAATTCATAAAGTACTCTGAGTTACCTCATCCATTACCTTTATACCCTCTCCCCTTATGGCCTTCTTTAACTGCACTCGAATTTCACCAACTCCTTAGCATTTCACACAGATTGCTGTTACTGTAGATCGCTTCCATGCGTCCGCTCCATAAAAACGAACAATACAACTGTTCATGTACACTTGTGATAAATCTTGGTTGTGATTTATTAAGAAATAGGTGCAAAACGATGTGAGGTGAGTTAACTAAATATTCGTTCTTTTAATCCTCTCATGAGCCCAAATGCATTCATATTTACATCGAACGAGCCACACATACGAAACGTTTTGAAAAGATTGAGTTTTATTCGTTCTCACAAAGTTCCAGTTGCGAACAGCACTATGGTGAGGCCATGTCTGAGCGTAGTATACCTTTGTCTGTCTGTCCTTCGGTTCCAACTCAGCAACAAATGGAGCTACAGTTATGAAATTTTGCTTCACTTCCTACACTTTTTGTCAGCCATAGGGAGACTTTATATCCTACCTTCCAGGTCGATCCACTAGCTCCGAAAATACTTCAGAACAGCAAAGATTTGCATGTATTTTGCTGTTACTCGGGCCGCAAGAAACGAACACTGTACAAAATCTGCATGGACGGCCGGATCGACTGAGAAGTGAATGGATTATTTCGCATGTACTATTATTTGTTAGCAGTATACACATCTGGTTTGTTATGCAAAAAGCACATATCATACTGGCTCCCACGGTATTTTTCTCAATTTATTTCACTATGACCGGTTGGAAAATGTGTTTTAAAAAGTGCAAAGTAGACAGCCTGTCCATTTCTAAACCTTTGAGCATATTCAGATGCCCATATTTCCTTTTGAAATGAATAGATCAACCCGAAGGTTCCTATGGGACATCAACCTATAATGCATACTCATTTGTTACTCATTTGGTATCACTTTTACTATCACTTTATAATTTAAATTATTTGGTAGAATTTGATAATGAAATTGTATTACTCAATCATCTAGATGCTCGAAATATTATTTGATAAATCAGTTTTCTAAGGAATAGCAATTTTGGTTTCATAAATATTATCTTAATATTTAAGTGTTATTTTTGTAATTATGGCTCGCTGACTAATTATGATTCAATTTCATTCAATTTTTATTTGAGGTATTTAATAGGAATGAAAAGAGAGAGATATGCAAAGATAGATTGGCACGAATGTGCAAAGAAGAGAGATCAACGGAACTGACCTAAGTGAATGCGGATATGCGTATTAAGCGTCGATGAGCGATTGAAGCATTTACCACACGTTGGACACTGAAAGCTTCTTATTTAGCAATCTCGTTAATGAATCCTCACTTACTAACCTCAGCTAGCTAAGAATGATTGCCTTCCGGTAGCACTGAAGTTCATATAGCTTCGTAAATCGCAGTTTTCCGCTCAGCAAAGCTTTAAAGTTGCCCATAAAACTCTTATCGAGTATGAGAGCAAAAAACCTATCCTACTGTCACTAATCACCTGAAAGTACGTTCCTGGCTTCCACTTATTCCAATACTTTTGTCGTATCGAAAATAAAAGAAGAAAGGAGCCGCATGGGAACAAATGGAATAAATAGTGTATGTTCTAAGTGTTCTAAGAAACTGTGACAAAGATGTCCAATATCAATTCTGCCATAACGAAGTTCCCAAAATGCGCATAAGCATAGCTTCTTTTACAAATTTGCTCTCAATACAAGTTTATTTAAATTTAGAGAATTAGATTCCCTAGTTATTTACGTGAACATTTTTAGCGGAGAGCGATATTATTTTCCCTCTTCAAGATATTCAAGCGCTATGGAAATAAGCAACAATTTCAAAACAGTTGTCGAAGGGTTAGATAAAATATGACACTAAATGCGGAAGAGTTTAAGAATCGCACTGAAAACTCGAAAAATTAGTAGCAATTGTTTGTACTTGAAAAGCACTTACTGTATGCGGCTTTTGCTCCGTATGAATAATCTTGTGACGGCAAAGAGTTGAGGCTTGTCGAAATGCTTTTCCACAAATCTGAAACGATTCACTGAACTATCCACAGTACAGTTGCAAGACCCAGTGAAGCACAGTTGGCGAAACTCAATGTGACGAGTGACTAGCTTCTGTAATGGCTCCAAGGTTCCTCATGAGGCTCGAATAACAGTCATCAGCGGACTAAATTAGTCACGTGATCCCAATATCCTGCGCAAGTTAGGGGGAAGTTTTCTGTGGATAGCTAGCTTTCAAAGTTATAGTTCTTTCCAGGTCAACACTAAGGGTTGTATGAAGTAAGACAGGGAAGATTTTGAATCCCAAATATTAGGTGCAGGACCACATGCAGGGAGGGTCTTTTGCTAGTAGAAGCAACCCGCATATTGGAAACATGAAGTTTCAGCTAAAATGCCAAAATACTTGTTCTTTATCCATATTTTCCTATTCTTTGCTGCCTGGTTCAGGTGACCACTTGGGCTGACTGCCTCTGAGCATAACATGCCGCTGCTTGGCCAATAGCACATTTAGCTACCAACTAAAAACCTAATGCTCTTAATTTTGCAGAATATATCCACAAAAAAGTAGTCATAAAGCTGTGCAGTAACAAAGTAGACTAAAACTGCTTCCTTTTCTTCAGGAAATCATCTAATAATGATTTGCTCTTCCGACAACTCCTCTGCAACAAATAAAAGACAAATCGCATCTGAGATGCCAATCCTCGTTTCCAGTTATAAACGATGTAGTGCTGTTGATAGGTGTGCACGTGTGAACGTTATGAGCAGATGAATGCACTAAGAGAAAACCCTAGCACTATTCTAAGCAGAATCCCTACAAAGAGCTTATACCGAATGCCAAATTATCCGATCAATGAGAACGTCCATATCCAAAATGATGAAGTGCACTTGAGGTTTCATGAATGATGCTGGATGCTGAATAAAAATACATCGCATAACCAAAGCGTGGCTCGGAAAAGGATTTTGTAGGGTATGAGGGAGATGGAAATGCTGCTGGGCGAGGAAAATTACATTGGTGGATGGCGTTAAACTGCACAAAAGGTGCATAGAATGAAAGTTATAAAGAGATAATGGGCAAAGATAATGGCCTAGGATTAAATCGCCGCATTGAGTCTACAAAGCTGTTAGGGAAGTAAGCAATGATGAAGTAAGCAATGAACGTAGATAGTTGTGATTATTTTGAAATTAGCCTATGTGGACTCATCCAATGAATAAATAATCAAGATGTATAATTCATGAAAGTTTCTAGCCATATCCAGTTTCACTCAAATAGATCAAAGTTGTATTCAGCACGAGCCAATCGCAGAGGACAAAATAGTTTCACAAGAGAACGAGCAAAATGCAATTCGCAAAAACAATTTAAAACTTCAAAAAGGCTTAATTACTGATGAAAGAAAGGTACTTGTTTCTTTAATAAGCCAGCCAGGTGTATACCTTGCAAGCAAATGGTCGAGCACCCGTATGCACAGGCATATGCCTGGTGAGGTTATAATGAGCGTTGAATACTTTGCCGCATTCAGTGCATTCGAAAGTTTTTCTTTTCTCATGATACGGTGAACCACTCCACGATGAACTCGGTGATACATCTTTGCAGGGCAATATACGTTTCACGTATCCAGAAAACTCTAAAATCAATCTCAAATTCGACGGCAAAACCTTGCTTCTTTATTAAGCACTTTATAACTAAGAATTGTTGGGAAGGTAAGGGGGAAGCTCGAATTGCACGCGCCACCTCTTAGTGGTGGCGTCGAAAGCTGAAAGCACAGGGACGGATCATAGCCAACCCATTATTTCGAGGTGTTGAAGTACTATAGGATAAATGGAATATTCAAAAATTGATCGACCATAGATGAGAGACGGTTACCACTTCCAGAATCACATTATTTATACCATTAAGTGGATAGATTCATAACTGACACGATTTTTGACCTGCAAGCAATTTAACAACTTTTGTGGCAATTTAATATCACCTTCGGACGGCCCCTTCTCTCTTTCCCCCGCGAAATAAATGGCCCAGTTCATCTTACGGGTCTGATCTACACTCGCGTTTCCAAGAATTTGCGAAGGAGGACACGCGGAGGAAGTGGGATCAAAACACATGGCATGTTAGTTGTGTTATTAAGACTTAAAGTGACTTCAAATGCCGAACAACTGTTTTAGATTTACGTTCGCAGAGGTTCACTCACCGGCCAAGACCTGGGCGGAATGTATATCGTTGCGGCTACAACGATGACCTTCAATTAGAAATCAAAACTTTTGTTGATAATCATGTCACGAAAGAGGCCTTGTGAGCTACTTTCACGCAATAAGTCACACAAGCTTTAAAAGTGTAGCACATTTAATGGTCAGCCAAATTAAAACTTTCAGTAATATTGGTGACAAATGCCGAGAAGAATAATCGTGTTCGTCTGGCGAACTATAGCACTTTACTGATGGGAATTTACCACGTCTGGGGAACAGTGTTGTCCCCTTCGAAATACCCTCAGGTCTATTTCCATGAACGCTTTCGAGGAAGTCAGCAAATTTAAGAAAAAAAAGGATGAGGAAGCAAACCCTCGCTAGTAGACCGCCTAAATTAACAAAGACTAAGTCTCATTCATATGCAGGTTCCGCTTCAGGCAAAGGAGCAGTAACCTCAAATTAGCCTTCTTATAAGCAAAAGTGAGGCGTTAACCATTCGATCCCTTTAGTAAAAATTGCAAAAAATGAAACTCCACATTTCCCAAATTACATAGGGAAAATTTATGTTGTCGCAGTTAGCTTCAAACAGTCGAGCATTTAAAAGCAACAATTTTACAGATGCCGCGCGGAGGTGCAGACGGAGGGCGATATCTTTTAAGAAAAATAGCTTTACAAATGGAACTTTCCATACGTTCAAAACTCGATGTGCATGCTGGTAATAAAGCAAAACTGACGATGTATAATTTATATGGAACGACTTTCACACAGCAATCAAGTTCTCAAACTTCAAACATAACCAGCAAAAAAGTTAATAAGCGGCAGAAAAGGTCACAGTTTAAAACAACATTTCCACGCTTTACAGAGTGAAAAAGAACTAGCATTCCCATGTGCAGAAAAACTTTGGTTAATCCTCTCTCCAACGCTTTATCCGAAGCATTATAGGGAAAGTTTTACACAAGAATTGAAAGTAAGTATTGCTTGCTCGGGCAGGATGGATTAAAAGAGCGGGTAGATGTTCAGGAAAAAGAGAACTAGTAAGTGGTATCGTAGATTTCGTTTAAAGCGCCTTCTGAACTCTCTAGGAGCGCTTTGGAGTTTTCAGTCAAAGACAACTTAATGACCCCTGTCGAAATTCAAGAGATGACTTGAAATGTTAGGCACGAACCTGGCCTGAGGATATTTTCAATCGAAAATGGCAGTTGGGAAGCCATGCATGCTCAAATAGAGCGACTGTGTGAGTCGACTGCCTACTGCGCAACCACAGAAACCGCCCTTTGCTTGCCGTCGTTGCTCAGTTTCTTTTCGTCACGCGCAACAGGAATAGGCTGCCTTTCACCCCGCCCCACCTCCATTGCTCCGCCTCCGGCATCTAGCACATTCAAGCGATCAACGCTGGCCTCATCCCTGTGGTGCTATGAACACCGGAGATGGGCGGTACTTTTTGAGAACCAATCAGCGTCATGCCGATACCATTTCCCGCACAGAGCATCTCGTCCTCCTGACAGCGATGTTTCCGCTCCACTTTAATGATTTATTGATTTGCAGAGTTTGGTGAGGGAGCAGTGAAAAGTTGGAGGACGCGACACAAGCACATAAAAAGAGTTGCCGTTGGCAATAATGCGGGAAGAAGCGGTCATCCGATTATGCATTTATTCCAACGTTACGCTCAGTTGTCAAGGTGAGTGGACTGATCGCCGCACACAACAACTTCATGATGAACTCTGCCACTGCGAGCGATTAGTCGATTATTAATCTGAGACGTGAAAATCTCTTTGCGTGGAAATCGTTCGCATATTGCTCATATCGACCGTCAAGTTGCCAAATTTATGCGACGATGTGATCGCCCTCTGAAAATCTTCAAACAGCAAAAAATAAAATTTCTAGGAATTTGTGTCGTATGCAGCTGTGCAGTTTCATGTTTGCCGTATTAAAGGCAATTAAAATATTCATAAAGCACTCAACAGCAGCATATCGCAATTACAACAAAACAAATTCGAAAATTAAACATTCAGATCCAGGCATTCTTTGCCATATTTTCAAACTTTAAACTAATGCGTGTGTCTGAGATCAAGCACCCTCATGAAAAAGACTTCCTTCTATGCGTTCACTTAAAATATTCAGAAAACCTCGCATCAACAGATTCCTTTCCACTAATTATTCGCCCAACAATGACGCCAAGTCCCCGAGCAACTATCTAGAACGCAGTGTATACTTCACTTCACAAAAGACAACAATAAATGAAGCATCAACCTATAGCGGCAAAGACGAGCAGTTTTAGGGGCAACGTGGAATGATTTCGCCTACTTGGTACGTGGTTCATTTAGTGCCAGCTAAAGCACTTCTCTCGACAATGTTTATCTCTACGTCAGCAGTCACCAGAGTGTGGATTACGACGCGAAATTCATAGCCGCCAGCAGGCAAAACCGCTATGGGATCCACAAGCTCAATGCTGGAGCCAGTTTACAAGTAAGTTGAAGTGGGAAGTGAAGTTGATCAATTCGAGTTCTAACACATTTACATAACACATTTAGCACATTTTCCGCTCATTTTCACGCATTTGTTGCGGTTGACCTCGGAACAAAGTTGATACTTAAAAACAAGACCACATTATTCTATCCTTAATCACCACTGCCACTTACTGAGGATTAAGTCAGCTAAAAACGAATGACACCAACCAATATGGCCGGAATCAAAACTATCCGTCAGAACAATACAAATACTCGAGTTTCATCGCCGTACCCTAACCAACTGCATTTACCAACAGTGTGAAGATACCCTGGCACTTCTTGAAGAAGGGAGCGAACATCGGCCTCTTTTAAAGAAAAGACAAACAAAAGTCCATCTCGTTTCATTCTTAGGACCCAGATAAAATACATTGCCATTAGTTGCTGATTCAACGACAGAAACCAAAGTTGCTGAGAAGGTCACTGGCACAACAGTGCAACAATTGTGTTAGATTGTACAAAGAAAGAAAAGCTTTACATAAAACGGTTTAAACTCTCTCAAACTTACTGCAAGGAGCATGCCGATCACGGCAAACGAGCGTTGAGGGAGGGTCCCGGAGTTATACCCTGCACTTGACTCAAAATAACTTGCAAGATAAAATTCGGACGTCACAGCCACTGCTTTACACTATTTCACAGAACTCCAATACCATAAACTTTTCCACTTGCCGTTGCTCGAGGATTATATGACTGATGTGGTGCTTGGTGCATGCACTCGTTTTTAGGTATCTTCACTTCACATATCGCAGCAAGTCTAGGTCCGGAGAATAAAAGGAATGGCTACGTCTTCTCGGCGATACGAAGAGAGGTATTCGTTTTCGCACCATCCCCATCTCAACCTCCACTTACATGTATGCGAAAAATCCTGCAGGAAACTACGATTACCTGGTTTTTGAGGAAGGTTGGTCGCATACGATATGGCTTCCTGCAAAATTTCTTCCTGCTAGTCTCATCGAAGCATAACTACACAAATCTTCCCAGCTCAGGTTACGTACTGCTGAAAATTCGTTAGCGGAGGATGTCTGCATCCTTCGACAGACAATCCACGCACTCGAACATGCCGCATCATTTGGGCTAAAATGCGCTTCGAAAACACTGCTTGACGCGGGAGAGGTTCCTCGTACCCCCATGGGCACACTGACCCACCTAGCCGGTCGCGGATGGTGGCAGAAACAAAAGTTCTTTTCCCCTCACGAAGTTAAGCTTTTATCGCTGAAAACCCCAAGCAAGCACCCCCAATACGTGCTCCAGGAAATCCTTAAGTAGTCCGTTTACCCAGCCAATTCCAAGGCGAAGCTGGCTCCGCCCTCGTGGCATAAAAGAACCGTGCGATCAATTTCCTCACCTATTTCTCGACTAAACCCCTCCCTTCCTAGCCATCGCATGGGCTACCCTAAGGGGTCGCAGATGGGCATCGAGAGCAAAGTCGTCCCCGCTAAACACCCCATACCAGCCGCACACAGAGGCCCCCAGCCGACGGCAGGCCATTTATGAGCACAACACACGTACTAGCCGGACATAACATTCTGCCATCCTAACCACCTACGGCCGATATCGTTGCAAATATTTCTTAAGGAAGACCACCTACAAGCACCGTGCCAGCTCGAGCCGCTCCGGCAGTACGTGGCACATTTATCCTTTGCAGTAAAGTTCTGCGATGCGTACAAGCCTGGCTGGATACGTACATCAGGTTATCATTTTTCTACAGCTGTCGTCAAAATCCCGTGGCTGAGTTCTGCACCCCGAAAATGAATCCTAGCTGAAGCGTTGAACGTTCTTCGCCTTCTGAAATTGAACAAACTGGGTTCCGATGATGGCAGCAAACCACCTCGTGCCGCTTTTTTTGGGGAATTAGCAACCCTCTTATAGCAATCCGCCTCTTTTGGAAAAATCATGCACTAGGACGCCGGGAACTTTAAAATTCTCAACAAGTACTAGCCGGACATAACATTCTGCCATCCTAACCACCTACGGCCGATATCGTTGCAAATATTTCTTAAGGAAGACCACCTACAAGCACCGTGCCAGCTCGAGCCGCTCCGGCAGTACGTGGCACATTTATCCTTTGCAGTAAAGTTCTGCGATGCGTACAAGCCTGGCTGGATACGTACATCAGGTTATCATTTTTCTACAGCTGTCGTCAAAATCCCGTGGCTGAGTTCTGCACCCCGAAAATGAATCCTAGCTGAAGCGTTGAACGTTCTTCGCCTTCTGAAATTGAACAAACTGGGTTCCGATGATGGCAGCAAACCACCTCGTGCCGCTTTTTTTGGGGAATTAGCAACCCTCTTATAGCAATCCGCCTCTTTTGGAAAAATCATGCACTAGGACGCCGGGAACTTTAAAATTCTCAACAAGCATCCAATGTGTAACAGGTAGCGCCATCACCTAACACAACCCACATGCTCGCACAAACCCGTAAACGCTCGGGCACGCAAATCTCTCTAGGATTCAACCGACCGCATAGAAAATTTTGGCACTGTAGATCCGCGAAAGGTGTTTTACAATAGATTGCGATAAAACGCTACGCTCCACCAGACATCTATGCCCTGCCCATAGATAGACGTATATTATACCATTATTGTGGCCGCTGTTCCTTACCAACGAGCAGGCTCAGCAAGCATACGAATATGCATCAGTAAGGCATTTTGAAAAAAAGATTTATTACTAAAGAATTCCACAAATAAAAGCAAGCACAGCCCATTGTAATCCTAACAAGCATCGTGATGTTGAAAACAACTCATAAGCATTGAACATTGCAAACGAGAGGAGAGAATACGCGAAAACGAAACGTTTGCTCGCATTAGGAAAAGAAGTAATATCATACAAAACTAGAGATTAAAGAGTGCATCCAGTATGAGCACAAAGAAGACGTTAATTTGATTACCGCTTAAAAAATTTCCCATCTGCGCAATCGACAATTTCCAATGAGGCCAATAGTGAACTTACAGGAGATATGATGAATGACAGTACAAAAGAGACTCACGCTCGCATACAGATAGATCTTAAGTTGAGCGTCCTTATGTAGCCAATGGAAACACAACATTACACAGGCAACGAGTCCACTACTGGCCGATACCTGTCGGTCAAGCCGAAACACAAGCGTTTTGATGGACAATACAAAACTATGTTGTAAGGTAAGCAATGACCCTTACAAACGGCAGTGAGCGACTATGGCGAAGAAATATGGCGACGCCCGAAATCGAAACAACGCCTTAACAAAATACAATCCGAGAAAAAAAATTAACGATAAATGGGCTCAAAAAAGGCATCGCCGGATATGCAGCTCATCTATTCATCGATTGAAATGTCCGGAGTGAATCATGTGGATTCCGCCGACAATAAAACGCATCTGAATGCGTCGAACAAATGTCGACACAACGCACGCATGATAAAGAACGGTTAGAGCTGCCTTATCGGTTATGTGGCGGATGAGACAATATACAAAAAAAAAGATCAACGCCAAATATGCATACAAAAAAGAAAAACATTTACTTACATGCTTGCCAAGTGAGCGCACAAAGGCAAATACGACAGATCATTCCCTCATGAGGGGAAAAGTGACACCCGAGCTTCGTGAAGAGAATGACAAGAGTGAGGCACACATACACACAACATGACGCAGACCGGAAACAACTCTTACGAAGGTTCAGTGCATCCAGGTGTGCACGCGTACACCGTCCCACTCCCTCGGCAATCCTCACTTCTAACGCTAAAAAAAGGCGTGCAAGCATCTAACATTTTAAAATAGTGTGAAAATAATAGTGATGCACGGACGAAATTAACAAGCAGCATAGAATGTAAAGTACAACTGTGCAGCAACATACGAGACGAACGAATTAGTACTCAATGAACAATGCCATGTACTTAGGCAATCTATGGCTGCCCCCCACTACCGCCTTACACGGAAGACACCGGAAGGAAAAATCGATGTGAGAGTATAAAATGGCCGTGCCTATTAAACGACAGCGTAGCTAGTTCAACCACTTAAAGGATGGCATTTCCTCATCGACAAAACATCAAAAAGGCATTGAAACACTCTAAACAACCAATCAGCGGCTATCACACCGCATTTATTAATAGCAGTAAACAAAACTCCATCAGCAACCCTGCACGCCAACAAACTGCATAAGCGAGCACCACACAGTGCAAGTAAGCACAGTTAATTTAAATTCTCATCCTGAATGACATCAGGAAACCTTTGAATAATAACTGACGCCAATTCTTCAAATGGTACCTCTGCACGACTTCAAGCAAATTGAAGAGAATACATCTCAGCAACGATTATCGGCGCTATCGTGAAAACTAAACACTGGGGATTCAAGAGAAAATAATAATAGTACTAATAGTAATAATATGCACAACAAACAAAGTCTCTAACATTACTATCGAAGTAAATAGCGCCATTTCTATGAACAAAATGCAGCAAGGAGGAACGCGAAAAAATAGAAAGGGGCCCTAGACATAATGCTCTGAATAGATGCAAACTAGAATATTGAAAACGTACTTCAAGCACAAATATCTTGACAATTGGCTATGGAAAAGTGGGAAAAAATTGCTGAAAAGTTATAATGGATAGCATTACTTTGGTTTAGCGACCCGCAACTTTTCAGCTGTATTTAGTGCAACGCGAACTTCGTTAAAAGATTCAAAAAGAAAGGGCAAGGAATACAAAACGTATATAAACAATAGCAATGGCACATGAAAAGCAATGAGAGGATATAAAAAGCGTTAAGCAACGCACATAATTAATCACATATCACAAAACTGTACGTTGCCATTCTCGTACAAAAGAAAAGCGGATGCCCGCTCGCTCATCCACTTTAAATAAGGTAATTTCTTCAACTGTATGCTCAAAGCATTCTTCCTTAGATTACGGCGAATTGTTTAGTTCATCTAACCTATAAAATGAATAAATAGATATTTAGAGAGGTGCATCCACCACGAAATAAATGTACATAAATTATCAGTCAGCAAAGCTAAAAAGAATAGAATCTCTGAAGAGCGCCTTTTTGCTGCCTCTATATAAGCCGTTCTGCATAGAAAGCGCACACAACAAACTATTCCAGAGTTAAAGGATTTGCAAATGATCTTTAAGCATCCTGCGCAAAATGAATCGCACATATAAAATCTCGACCAAATTCCCTATTTAGCAAATAAAAACGGCTCTGAATATTATAAAAACTAACACGGCCAAATAATGGGAAATAACATCAGATCGAATCAAAATTCAAGATATCAACAAAAAAAAACTAACTGCAAAACGACTGCAATGGATCGTGGAAAGTTTGGTTGGCGAGCAACAGAGCAGAAAATGAGAGAAAAGGAATTTGTGAAAGACAATAATGAAGTGCCAACTTATCGGCAATCGTGAAATAACCGCAAAATCAATGAAAACGATTATCGAGGCATAAATAATAATTTTAAAAAAACGAAAAATGAAGAAATACAGTACACTCGAAATTTGAAATGAATTTTTTGTGAATCTACGCAACAATAAAAACGAATGATAAAAAAAGAGGATCATCTTCCACTGGAATTCGGTGGCTTTAACTTGAATTTGGAAATGTACTGCTAAACACCAAACGAAGCTTTTAGCTAAGAAAACAATCAAGATGCCCGCAAGAACGAGTGAATGAAAAGCGACTATATATAAGAGAATTTCTAGAATGCTTAGTGCAGCCGATAAACAAAACTTCTTTCTCCGATAGGCAATGACATGCGCACTCCCTCCCTCACATCCAGCCAACTTTTTAAACAAAGTTTATTGCCGATCCAGAAACCCGATGCAGTGGAGGAAAATCTCAACGCTAATTTGATCAAAAAGAAAATATATAAATAAATTGAACGTTTCCTCCCACCCGACTGTTTTTTCCACTTAGCAAATTTCTCACTAAAAACAAGCAAGCAGAAAAACCACCTCGTAGGTGAATTAAACATGCTGCAAAAACTAAAAATGGGCACCCCCAATCTGGCTAGGCACTATTGATAATACGACTCTTGATTTTAAAGCATAAAATTAGCCTTAAGGTGTTCCTCAATTTCCCTCATATTTTTAGGAGAGGGGGAGGGGGGGGGGGAGGGTTCCAATATAAATATCAATCGCTATTCACATCGCCTTCGGTTAGAGCTAGCTGAAAGTGTCATGATAGCTAACCGCTAAGAAAATATCTGTGATCATTTGCATTCTACAACACCAAAACGACAATAAATTAATGAATAAACGTTCCAAGAAGCAGTGTTGTATCATCGCAGATATTTTCCGAACGGGGCTTCTTTCAGTATTCAAAGGAATGACGTCATTTTCATCACGTCATAAACTAAATTCACCACGCACTTCAACGTTAGATTTCAGTGATTTATGATACAAATTGAAATGGCTGCGCGGAGAATACCGTCACGGCATGGTTCTGGAAAACAGTTTAGGAATGAATATTTAACTTTGCAGGGGTCCAATCTAAATTCGGACGACTTCATCTGTTGTTTTTTATCAACTAATAAAATCATCAATTCAACTTACGCTGCACACAGCACAGCAAATCTTAGCTCTTAGTCAAGCCTCTCTCTCAACAGTTTAAAAAACCAAAGGACGGGGTCCGAACCGCTCTTAAAACTCATCAGCGCCACTCCATTTTCAAAATGTAAGTGTTAACGAAATACTACAGAATCAATGAACGGTGACGAAGGAAAGAATCTGCTTATTCGTCAAGTTTTGCAGCCAGACAATCTTGCAGGAGATAATATCCCTCAGTATAACATGGCCACCAGGTTATACCCTTCGTCACGACATACCTTATTTTCCATAAAAATCGCGCAACAATCACATTATTAGTGATCTATATAAAAAATTGCTCACCTCTTCGAGCGGATAACACCAAGAAGCAACGATTAAAAGAAACCGGGCTAAAGCAGTATACAATCGAATGGAATGTCAGTTAATACTGAACCATTGAAACATAAACACACATCAATTTTATATGACTATTGAAGATAAACGATTCTTTAGAAAGTGAATTCGGATTTTCTGAGAAATTCTTTCAAAGCATTTAAATAAGACTTGGAAAAAGCACAACGGTAGTTACGCTAAGGCAAACGACAACATTCGATAGTATCACAAGTGCCGATAAGAACAACTTTTTAAGGGAAGTATCACCGGATTATGCCGCTGCACAATCAGTCATAGGCAGATGGTAATCACCACCTATCTTTGACAGCTAGATTCATAGAAATACTTCATCACCTTTCGATCGGTACCTATCTAGATAAATAACCTACGATCAAACTGACCTGAATAAATTTAATACGAATCGGGATGAGCTTAAAGTAAGCTGTCAACGACAAGTTCAGATTGTGCCAAGCCTTTTGTATTAACCATAAGAGGTTGCAAAGAAAACGACGAACGTTTCGTTAACGATGAAAAAAAGGAACTGCATTTGCAATGCCAAGTTGGTCTACATAAATGATCTGGCAGAAAATAACATAACCGAGGTGATGCCCCTTTCAAAAAATAAAAAAATAAATTAATAAAATCGATGCACTTCCTCTTCGGAAGATTCAGGCAAAAAAAGAAACTGAGCACCATCGAGCTTAAATGAGAAAAATTGTCAAAGCTGAACAAGAATTGACTTGCCCGTGACTCGCTCATTCATGTACAAGCATCATAAGAATGAAAACGATCAAGAGTTAAGCCAGTTGAAAAGCGTGACCATGACAATTGATTGAACCAAGCATCCATAAAAACATGACAAAACATCTATTAGCACATTTCTCGCTGAAAATCAATCGTTTATATAAATCCTCAATGAAAAAATTTCTAAAGAATTTTTTTGGGCTGTACTCGACCGACTTTAGAATGAAAAGGATTTGAGATTCCATAGCAGTTTTAAAGGAAAAGTCGATGAATTGGAATTGAGAATATTATGCCAACCGCCAAAGCAAACTACACTCAGCAAATTTCTTTGATCAAAATTTTGCGAATTGGTGACATTATCAAACGACAGACACATATGAATTGCAAAAGCTCATTTTAAAAAATGAGTTGCGCATTGTGAGTATGAAAAACGGTATAAAGAGCTTTCGCTTCAGAAATTATAAAATAAAAACAAATAAAATAGCAGCACAAAATATTCTCGACAAATACGACCGAAAGCCATAATCTGGAATATTATGTTTTGAAATGAAACATCGCACAACTCGAAACTTGAAATATCGCTGCACCCTTTTTTCTGCCCAAAACAAACAATATTTTTCACGCCGACACTCCCATCTCTGCCCTCTTCTCATCAATTTAATTCATCGTCTAATCAAAGATGCCGTCGGTCTTCCCTCCCCCCCCCCCTCCCACTTCTTCCCTTCTTGACGGAAAATCTAGACCTCTCCACATGCCTCCAATCTGCCTCTGTTACAATTTTTGTAATGCACAACAAACCAGCAACTTTCTAAGAAAGAACCCACTTCCCACAAAATTTTATTCCTATCGAGCAAACCAAGTGTAGTTTTCATCGAATCTATCATTTAAAAAATTTTGTAAGAGGGCTCGTCCGAGAAAGGGAAGGCACAAAGTGTAATACTCAGCAAGAAGAGGTTTCGAGAAGAAAATGACAACAAGCAAATAAAAATTACAGGTTGAGTGCGGAGAAACGAGCCGTCGTTGTGGTCAGATCGCATGGCATAAATGAATGAAACGGATTGTAGAGACGCTCCTCGCTACTACGCTTCGCACACTCTGCTACATCCTAAATATGCAAACATAATACAGCATCGACGGAAAAAAATTTGGCAGTTAACTAAGCCAGAACTCATTCTTACTTACTTCAACAGATCTGAAAAAATTGTGATACGTGCTATTCAAAATTTGTGAAATTTTTTAAATTACGCTAGTCGTTTGCTCCGTAAATGCACCGATGATTCATCAATATTTCCATCATATATTTTTTGGAGGATGGAATGTGCCTTGGCATCGATCCCAAGAGACTGTACACTATATGCAAAATAAAGACCTAAATGCACAACATTAACGGAGCCGATGCCCACCTCAGACGCGTAAAAAAAGAACACGCAACAATCCGCAGCAATAAGGATTGGCATCACTTTAGCGACCGTCAAACCATCCTAATTTTCAATGCTCGATTTCTCAAAGCAAAGATTTTTAGATTACCATTATTTCCCGCCATACGGCATATAACACCTCAACTAATGAATCCAAAATCGTTAAATTTTTCTCGTCGGAGACCTGTAACAGCTGCGTCGCTGTACAGCCAACGCGTTTTCATTGGCGATCGGTTGGATTACTACATGCGAACGTTGAACTCAAGCTTGAAGCATTACAAATTCGCAGTCATGATTACAATTACATCAGCGGCCCAACCAAATCGCAAAACCGGAACAAAAACCGATTGAAAAATCCGACAGAGGTGTTGCGCGTATTACCTGCCTATCAGCTTTCGTTCAGAGAAAACTGCCTACTTATTCTACTGCCACACTTCTACAACAACCTAGATTCCCTTGCACGGCTGAAAAACGATAATGGCTATTCGACTGATAGCAGCCAAATCCTGAAGTTTGAATTTATTCACACACAAGCAACTAGCAGTGAGCTAGCAGAAGAATTCAATCGCGTAAGAACGGCACAAATTTGAAAACCTTATGAGAGCATCCCCTAAACTATTAAGACTACGCTCCAGGCTGTGGGACAAAAGAAATTCAAACACAAATTCAAGTGCTTTTCTCACAGACTGCAGTGAGTTTCTAATAAACGGCACTGCGAGCACGAGAACCATTAGAAAGACTTGAAAAAGTGCAACAGGTCACCTGATTTACCGACGAACATCAGCCGAACTATGCTAGCTGTAACACGAGAAGTTTAGCATTTATTCATAAAAGTATTGTGTCCTACTAATGGCACCCCTACGCTGACTGTTGGCGTTATACGCTCATCACGCATGTTGCATTATGCGCATATTAAAAGTAAAGGAAGTTTTTTAAAATAGTGGCACACAGTGGTCCTTTTAGCCTGGTGGTAAAGCGCTCGGCGGGTAGCCAAAAGGTCGCGTTTTCGTATCCACCCGCGAACAGCGTTTGCATTGGTGATGGGATGCGATGATCACCACATCAGTCCTAATCGTACTGTTATTAACAACGCTGCAATGAAAGCAAAAGCAACCTTTTTGGTTATCCCTCCCACCTCCCACCCTCGTTCACCTTAATGCGCACAGCATTTCAAAATTCTTCATCTGAACCTGAAGATTTCAAACTTCAGCAAGAAACAATCTCAGCTCATAAGCTCTAATCGATGATGCGAACATAGCAATAAACACAAGTCAGCGTAAGCAGAGAACTGATATTCACCTCATCGTGCGTTGGCAAGTAAGTTGGGTTATTGACTTCGGCGCCAGCAGGACTTGTGGCTGAAGAACCACCACAAGCATAGCAACGCGTCTTCATATCTGCAAGAATCACCCATGCAACGATCTAAAGACACTTCCTGCGCTTGTTTTCAATACAGCACACAACACACAACATGACTACCCATCGCCATCAAGTTCCATTCAGTCTTATACCGTATACAACAAATCGCAAAATTTCGAAAAAATTGCGCCACTTCCCAACTCCTGTGTAGCGAGCACAATTAAATTCTCAACGAATGTGCAAACATTTTGGAGCTGCCAAATCCATAATCACCAGATCAAGCTAACGAACGCCGCACTTGTGACGTAAAAAGAAATACTAAGCAAAAATTGAGGCAAACATGCACGAAATTTTCAGCGTTTTCTCATCGTCATTCTTAAACGATAAGAAAAAAGGACAAATCAAACACCACATTTATAAGGTGTGGGGTAGCAATCACATCTCAAACGCATAGTAAACCGATCAAACTGTGGATGAGAATAATGTTTATTTCCATGAATAAAAAACTCGATTGCAAAACCCTTTTGATAAAATATACTAGAAATAAACATGCGTTTGGGGTTATGGTTTGGATGGCTTATGATGAGGGAAATTGCGCATGGAGCCATGCGAACAATAAGTACCGGTAGCCGACCTATACCGATCAGAAAGAGAAGATCGATTTCCACCGCGCATTGCCATGGTAAGCTCCAACGAGAATGTGCATGCTGTACCTATCACATGTACCCGGTATAACCACAACCCAAACTGGTGTAGAAACCAGAACCAAAAAAGTTGTTATCGTTACCAAACATTACGCCATTTCGATAAGTTTGCATGAACCCACAGCAGGGAACAATGCGGCAGTGTCTGCATTTCTGCTATGGAGCAATTTTCTCGTGAGGAGATAGTATTGCGCTGAAAAATATCGGACACGGAAAAAATTCAAAAGATGAGAAAAAAACTGACCATCGTCAGTACCACAGCAGCTATCCACCTTCAGCACCTGGTCAGTCTGAGTTGCTGCAGTGACCATGGCTACCTTGTGCTGCTTCTCCATAAATCCTCCTCCGACTCCCATTATATTGCTGCCATGCTGTCTGCTCCAATAGGGCGGTGAAGCGGTGCGTTGTGTTGGTTGAACAGCATTACAAACTGCCGCCGCAGCAGCAGCTAGTGGCCATGAGACTAATAAAGAGCTCGACGGAGCTTCGCCGACCGTCGCTCCATCGACGCGCGGTTCGATGAACGACGGTGGTGCACCTCCTGGACCACCTGCCGCTCCTGATGCAGCCATCGCAGACCAGCACGCACCTGTTGTCATACCACTTGGAGGGACACGATTCAGAGGTCGTGAGGCAGCAACCAACTGCAAATAGCGATCATTAACAATAAACGACGTCAACTTTCATTCGATCTTTTTGAAAGCACATTGCATAACTAGTGCATGCGCTTGACAACCTCAGTGAAGCAAGTTCATGCAAGAATACAAGAGCCTGCTTTTTGGAAGGATGAGAATGACGAGTAAGCAGAAACTTATCTGTCAACAGGGACCTAGGTAGAGAAGGACGGGAACGAATGAACTGCAGGACCACGATTGAAACAAGAGGTAGGTGAGGGGAGGTGAGGAGGTCACTGACGGAAAAGGACGACCCCCAGATGAAAACTGGGGGCGCCTCAACAAACAGGGGAAAGAGTCGGAAGAAACTTCTGAAATTTAAAAAAGTCAATGAGGACAAAAACCAATCAATGATAGCCTCCTCCCCCGAAAGACTCCTACCTGCATGCCAATTTCGGCCAACAATCATATCACCACGTCAACGCCATCTTCGTGCACTTGAAAAGAAGTCGCAAAAAAAAACTTGCATCAAAAAACAAACCTGGTTTGTAGGTAAAGAAGTGACTGAGGATGAACTTATAGGCGCATTAACTGGCAGTATCATTGGTGCGCGCAACTGCGGCGTCATGGCCGTCATCGATGAAATATGCGGAACCTTGAGAGCGCCAGAAGGAGGCGAAACTTGACGTCCCGCAAGATCGCAATCGGGAAAGTTCTGCAATGAAGGGAAAATGAATGATGCGGTAGAAGATGTAAGAACCGCAGTTTCAAGGAAACCACAGAACTGAACGAAAGCAAAGTCAGAAGAAAATATGCTAATGAAAAGCCTCCGAACGCTAAACTTATTAAGATCCGACTCCAGCTCTGGTGACGTTTCATCGTATAGCAGCCACAAATTCATAGGCAGCTCTAGCCAAAAATGAACATTCACAGCACTTTTCCGAATCGGTACACCTGAATTTCTTTGCCTGTTCTAGCTTATTCGTTTTAATATAATTAGCATTCTAATTTCCTCTCCTTCCGAAAAAAAACGTACAAAAAATGCTGTACATAAAAAGCTGCAAGGAGTTTGCTCAAAGTCTGAACTAAAGTTTCTTATATATATATATATATATATATATATACATACATAGCGCACACATAAAAGGTTCGATATTCCTGCCCAATCCTCTGCAGTTTCAACAGGAATCAATGACATCTTCATACAGCAGAAGAAATAAAGTTCTGTATTAAGTCGCAAACCTGGTTGAGGAAGGCACAGTAGTCATAGTGGGGTAAGTTACGTCTTATCGAAACGAAATTTCTCGCTGGAAATAAGGCGAAAATCCAAGGGTGTGATATAATGAGCGAGAGGAATGCTCCTCGACCTGAAAGCACAGTCCGAGTTAAAAATAACGCTGCCTCTGGAATCATCTTCAAAAGACACCTTGATTTATGCAACCTACAACAAGGAAACTGATTTTCGAGCTAAATCATCAAAGAATTCAGCGTCATTACTGACTTCTAAGGCGATATGATTATTCCTTACACTTTGCCAGCTTTAGATGCTTCAAATATTACAGGTCATGCAATCAAGGCTCAAACTTTGCCGCATGCTTGGTCCTCATAGCGCACATTAAACGATTGCCCATTTTCATTCACGCTTCCAAACAATTCCGCTACTTTCAACTACATTTTCGCACTTATTAAAAGCAAAAGATCAACTTTCCGTGGCAGTGAGAAAAACACCGCGACGTATCTGAAAATGTCTCATCGTAATAAAATATGACACTATACAGATAGCGATCTCATCAGATCTTTAATTAACCCAAAAGTACGCAGCTCCGTGGAAGCAAACATGATAATTGAGTCCGCTCTTAGCAATATACAAGCACTGATCGGTCGCCTTAGTACAACTGGCATGACATGGAGATTCTCCTAAAGAAGGTAATAAGAAGCAACCGTCGCCAATCATCTCTCTAGCCTCGATGAGGATCTCAGGGCATGAAGTGAAGTAATCGTATAGTGACTGCGTCGATGTGACTCCTCCTCTGCGAAGTAGATAACGCGCAAGGAGAACAACTGCCTGATAAATGCCACCCGCTTGTAGGTAGACCTGAATAAAAATAGGTTCGTTACTCATTGCGATTAACAACAGTAAAGAACCGTTGCTTTAAGAAATTGCAGCTCAATGCATCGTAAAGCAATCTACCATAGGCGATCGCTTTTCCTAGAAAAACAGCTCGTTCTGCTAATAATGTTCCCTGTTATGCATCCTGTATGCAACATTCCTGGTTACTCAGAAATTTGCTCCACGCGAATATTACAAGCTGCTCGATGTCGCGAGCTCATTTCTTCCCTAACGAAGCTACGATATTATTGCCAGCTAATCTTTCGCCACATTCTGTACTGCTCCCCAACTACCTCCTATATGAACAGTTGATGTCTCGTCCGTTCGCTCTAAGTAGTCCGTGCAGAAGAAAAACTACCTGTTAATGTGCTTAGGTCGGTACATTGGCACACTCACTGAGCCTTTGAAGACGCGCAAAAGTTATGCGTATGTGCCAAAGACGCAAACGATCTTAGTGACCGAATAAGTGCCAAACAACAAATTTTACTCTCGCCCATTTTCGGATCATAAGTCCCACATAGACCACTAATTCCACAATTCCAATTCACTAATAACACATGCACGCATACTATTTCTCGCATATAACCTCTCCGATGAAAAACCGACCTGATCACCGGAAGTCATTACGAAGAGATGTGTGCGCCTCTCGAGGTACTGGCGACGCTTCAAACTGCTTGTTCCTACATATCGATATAGCTCCTCATCGCCACAATTGCTGATCTGGCTGTGCAGACTGAAAATTCGCTAATTCGTTTGACAAACTAAAGGGACCTCAAAATCGGCCTGAAGTTTAAAAAAGTTTTAATTTTATGCAACTTTCAAGCATAAAGGCGAAGCAGTTAAGCAAACAATACCGATACCCTCAGACAGCGATACTCTATTAGACAAAGTCCCCGTAAGCTGAGAAAATCCTCATGGAGAAGCAGTTCCCTGACCGCCGAATATGAACAGGTCAATCAGGAAATTTTGGGAAACTTCAATAACAACGGAATAAATGAAGCCAGGAAACCTCTGAAGACAGAGAAAAGCACCATATTAACATCTTTCGCACGGTCTTGAAATTGTAATCAGTTCTCTTGACAGATTCCTTGGAAAACCTTTCACAGCATTCCTTACAGCAACCACCCTAAACCGCACTTTGCTGAGATTAAGTGATGAATACAGTTTCCGATGAGGCCTGTAAGCACAATTACTCGACAATGGCGACAAACCTTGATAACTGGCAATGGGGAAGGCCGTGTCTTTGGAATATCGACAGCAGCATCGGGATCGCCTTGAGTTCCAAATCAGTTGAATACATGTCCTTAGCCAAACGAGGTGGGCCACAAGAGAGGGTGGCCGCTGCAGCTTCGAGATCAACTTCCGCGGCACCAAAGAACTCCTTCTCAGCTTCCTAAAAAAACATCACGGCAAAAACTGCGCATTGCAACCCATCGGCACCGGAACTAAGTACAGTCTGTAAAACCACCCGGAATGAAAGGCGGCGGACTCCAACGGAAACTCGCTTCTACTTTTTTAAGATTCGCATTAAATAACAGCTCATCTTCGGCACGCATATCACGAGCGAAAACTTTGTTGTCACTTCAGTTATACCTGTGACAGAATTATAGGCATCACGAAACATTTTCATTTTATCTGACCTCCATTTGCATCATAAAAGCTTTATCGAGCAACAGTAAGTTATGCTGCGTTAACACTATAAACCTAAATCGAAGTGATGCAGAAGGGAACCGTCGACGAGACGCTGCATACCGAGCAAGGCACTCAGTAGAATGAAATCTTTTTTAGGAAGCTGGAATCACATATATATATATATATATATATATATATATATATATATATATATATATATATATATATATATTTCACATCGAAGTAAGCTAACCAAGCCATGCAGAGGTGAAACATTAGTTGCGATCCAATCATTGCTTTCGCTCGATAACGCCTGGAAGCTAAGTGTGAAACCAGGACGCAGCACCGCCGTCAAATCGGATACTCCCTGAAGGAAATCATCAATTATCGAACTATCCACACAATAGCATATTCTTATGGCTCAAAGGCCATCAAGCCTGCAAACTTGAACACCTTCGATGGCTAACAATTAGTATTAAATGCTGCAGTAAGATATTAGAAGGTAGTCATCAATGAGGTGATGTCAGATTCGATGCGATACTGATTTCAACTAAATTGAGGTCAAATAGAAAGAGAAAAGAAAGTGCATATGAAGCTTTAAATCTTGGAAGTGCGGGTTATTATAGTTCGAATGGTGTACAGAAATCTGCAGCTTCTGCAACATTTGGCCAATGAAGGAAGATGGAGCACATTGCCAGAAAAGTTGTCCCCCGCAACTCATTTCAATCCTACTGCAGGTGCAAGATAAAAGAATACCGGGTATGAAAGCAACGAGAAAATAATGGGAAACATACATGGAGAACTGCGAATGAAAGATTTAGCATCTTTATTTATATTAGAGTGAAACATCGGACTCATCGCTGCTGATAAGCCACTGAGTATTCCTCTTTTAGAATTAAAAAAAAAAAAACATCCCGCAGTGCTCCGAATTGCTTTCAAACTGTGGGGCACAATGTTTCATAATTTTGAGAAGTGTTGCGTCAGTTAAGCTCATTCGATCGCGCTTGATATCTGAGGACGACAAAAATTCTTCATTACACGACCATGGAATCACAAGTCCTGGCCATGTTGATGTATAAAACCTCCTTTCCCATTCCGTCGCAGAGGTCGAGATGAACAGCAGCTAGAGAAATTATTGGGAGGGAGGGCGCAATCGAAGGGTACGGAGAGTGGCGCTCACAATGATGGTAAGTGGTAGAGCAATTACAGACAAAACACAGAAAACTGAATCTTATAGCAAGATCAATAAACTACCTGGTCACAAAAATCTTTGAGCTGGAATGAAACGGTGAATTTGTTGGCCTTTGCTGTAATCAGACCCGCCTTCGATGATAGCCAAGTTAGCACGCCGACGCCCGAAATGAGTTCGCTTGCGGGGGAGGACAACTCGCCTCCCATTGAACAACTTCGCATCTATAATTCAACAACGTTACTAGTAAACTCACTGGTATACTCAAAAGTGAAGCGATGGTCGTAGGGATAGCAATTTTATCTGCCTCTGCATGAATGAAAAGTGAATTTCTAAAAAGCTGCTTTCCGGGCTCAGCAGTCGCTGAAAATGGCCACATTTAATAGTTATCACGCCCTGTCAAACATCCCATCTTTCTGTTAGTATAGTCCCTCAGCCAGATCATGGCAGCCTTGTATAACCGACACTGCTCCTAGTCAAAAATTTCATGCAAAGCGATAAGAACTCCAGCTGACACCTAAGTGACAACACAACACTGACAACACCACTCGGCCACATCTCAGCATACCAACAATTCACCTTCCCTTGGGGAAATAACACTTGTGAAGGCATGAAGAGAAAAGCGTGGGCAGAATAAACGCTAAACAGAGTGAACGGAAGTCAGGATGAAAACAGTTTGATGATAGCACCTGCGAAAACTTCTAAGAATTATTCCTGGATCGTGCTGAACATTCGAATTCTTTCGATCGCAACCAATACGCCGGAAAGGACCATCTGCTTGCGTGAAAACACTGAACCTTAGACGACACAACTCACGTACGAATGAATCACTGCAGATGGTAAGTAAGAAATAACCACGATTGGACTATGACGTAGAGACGTTCAGCTTTTATGTTTACGCAATGAGGGGAGATCGCGGATTACAGCAACAAAGCTATCTACACAACTGAGGCATTGAAATTGCAGAGAGGTGAAGCAACTGAGGGACAATAATCACGCACATAAGCCAATACGCATTAACCCACACCTTGAGACATACATATACAAAGAGACAGACACGAACGCATATACACCCACACCCAAACTTGCGCTGACATTGGCAGACGTGCATACACATCAACTCGCAGATACGCACACGCACGTGCACTCACCACACAGACACACGCGCACCATGTCGATGCATACAAGCATGCAAATCAAAGGCGAAAAATTTCAAACAAGATTTATTCAAGTGGTGAAACTCGCATCGGAACAACTCTAAGAGAAGAACGTCGCATCCGAAATTGCCTCGCAGGCTGCTTGAGAAGCGAAAACAAAGATGAAGCACAGCGAGCTATGGGAAACACAATACGAAGCCACACTTCCTACACCCAGTTGTTCGGCTACTGACCTCGTCCGAGCAGATAAGCTTCATGCGGCAAGTAAGGAAACATGCAAATTAAAAAGACCTGAGGTCTGAGAGCGTTCGATACATGTATTGCATCTGCGGTTGGCATGTGTGATCTAGCTGCCAAATCGATGCCTGAGTATCTGCCTGCTCCGTAGATGTCACCCTGTAATGGGCTTGGAGTGAACACTTCGCCAGCTGTTATCGGTGGCCCGCCTGCACCAAGAACGCTCTGAACTCCTCCTGGCGTCCAAATGCCTATAAAAATGACGCCCTCTATTGAATATGCAAACACATCAGCAGCAATAACTCCTATACCTCCTTTGCATGTCTCCAATTAAACGAAATTAGAAGCAGCAATTAAATGGAACTCGAGTATGCTCTCTCTTCTCCCTTCAGGCCAAGGATGAAAAACGCGAAGATTATAAGTGCGTTCATTAAATACTCCCTGCGAATGAAAGCGAATTGTTTTAAGCATTATCATAGTTTTCTGCTATTTCAAAAGAATTTCCAACTGACATTGCACAAATAAAATTAAACTGCTTATGATGAATGAATGATTCAATTAAGGCATGAATTTTACACAAATGAAAAAAAAAAACAAACTGTTCAACTCGAACATAATCACTCTCCCTCGAAAAGTATGAGGGGTAATTAATAATCAATGTGTAGGCTGCACGAGAATCGTCCTCCTCTCCTCAGCCATTCAGCACAGGCTCTGGGAGCTTTACACTAGTAGCCGGAGTCAATCCCAACACCTTCAAAGGTGTTTTCTCGCCTTTCCGTCCAAAATCCTCTGTGAATATTAAGCAAAAATCAGTTACGATGTTACGAGCAGCGGAAATGGCTCCGGAGAAGGTCAGGTGGCAGAAACGGAGCGGAGATCCTTTCGGATGACAACAGGCGTAGAAAAAATCGTACGGTACAAGAAAAGCAGAAGTGTTGTCCAGAACAGAATGTTCGGTGGGACATCCCGTTCGATGGTGTTTTGTTAGAAAATTGCCGCAAGCAACCGGTAAGTGAGTGCTCTTCTTCTGTTTAAAAACTATCAACGAACTCCTGCAATTCTAGGCTGCAATATTTCAAAGCTATTGTCTAATATAATTGAATTAAAGTTGTTTTATCCTAATTTATGACAAATTAGTAAATTCCTTACAGATATACTGTTCTTAGAAATGTGCACAAAAAGTCTATTCCATATATACTCTGTGCAAGCGCCATCAAACACGCACAAGCTTTATTGCTACAGTTCCACGTTAGCGTGAAGGCAGAAGTCTTTATCGGCAATGTCATATATCAGGACCCCTCAAATAAAATTTTCTTTTAAAAAGTGCAACTTCTAAGGAACAAAATTAGTGCCTCTGAAGCATAAAGCTAATAAAAAATGAAGAAAAAAAGCGATGAAAGTGTTGACAATAAACAGCAAATTCGCATTTCCACTCTTTTTCTTCCACAGTGACGTGCTGCAGTATTTCTTTGTTTATCATTGTTAATCTAAGCACCAACGTCAACCCCTAATAGCATCGGAAGCGTCCGATTTACTGCTTCGTTGAAGTCTTTGAGGTTTCTGGTGGTATCTCCCTTAGTGTAAAGCAAATTTTTGCAAGAAAAAAAATAGCCAACGAGGAGCGAAATTTTACTTCTTCGTTAACAGTGAGGTGGTTAGCACTTAATCTTCTTTCCTACCTCCCCTATGCCGTGATCCTTGTTCTCATAACTTACGCTCTCAAGCCCATCGTCAAGCGAGTTTAAGCAGAGTCAAAAACCACCAAAAAAACTTCATCTGCAGGAGTATAAAAGACGCACCCTACAGATGGTAAACAGTGAAAGGCCAGTAATTTCCATACTGGCTTCCAACTTACCTATAAACTTGCATCTATAATTCATCTGGCTCCCACATTCACCTATAAACCCACGGGTTTATAATGCTTCCGAAGAAACCCAAATTCTGGTCCAAACTTAGCGAAACGGCCTTAACGGAAAGTTATTGAATGTTGAGGCAACCTTTCGGCGGTGGGATTATACTCACAGCGAAACGCATGAGTGCTTTAATCGTTTATAAAGTGGCGAAATATTCATTACAGATAAGGAACATTCGAAAAATTGTGTCAGTGACGAAGATGATCTAATCAAGAAGGTCTCGTTATGCAATTTATGAAATTCGTGAAGATTGCCCTTCAACATAAACGTTCCAACATGTGATGATGCAACCTATTATAACTCTCGTTTAACGGTCATGCTCAGTTTATTCCTTCGGTTGTTATGAGCCAATTTTTGGCGCCTATGAACATCGCTGTTGCTCTCACTTCTTTGCTCTCACCTTCTAGTCTTCCATCTCTCCACTGTGCTTTTTGTCCCCCCCCCCCCCCCCCCCTCCCAACCAGACTTGAGCTCAACGAGAAAAGATATGAAATGGTAGAGGGTATTCAAGGGATGTCGCACTGACTTATGAAAAGGACGATGGAAGATGACTTCTAGCATCGCTGTAGATCGTCAAAACCCCGTTCGGATCGATCCATCAATGTGCTAGGAGAATACTTCGAAAGAAATGAAACTCATAAAACGCGACCTTTATTAAATGCATTTCAGGACCTATCAGACTGCACCTCGTACTTCGTTCGCCTTGAATCTTTCGGATCGGAAAGCCGCAGCTCTACTTCAGTGTCATAAGTGATTTATCTGTTTGTCACTACCTAGTACTTTGCACTAAAACTTAATAGTCTTAGCTGGGGATGTACGGCATTTCGTAAATTCGGTGCATCACTGTAGTGGATTGTGTTGCCTCTATCGAAAGAAGGCTCCTTTCTAAACTTCGTTCTTGGTGTTTCTATGAGCGACTATTCTGTAGTTGACGAGCTAATATGGTGCATTATGCACCACTCAGAAACGAACTTTAGGTTCCTTCAAAACTTAATGGGTTCATGGCAAACTTCTCTGTGAGGCAGCCCATTTCAACCTGAGCAAGGGTGATGAGACCTGGCAAAAAACCATCCGAAATGTTTCCAAGCACTTTATGCCCACAAATTAAAATCCTTGAACTAAACTTCTGTCCGCTATCGTCCGACTTAATTAGCTTTTCCGAAGTGTTGAACGCATCTTTGAAAATTGCGTCGAACTATAGATTTATCATATACCTGAATTTTCAGAAACAATGACACAACTCACCGCTCTCGAAAAGTTGCAGCTCTCCTCTCTTATATCTTATTCACCTCCTCTATACCTTATTCACCTATGTCGTTAGCAGTCTGTAGCTATTTATCGAGATTTGAGCGCTCTCTCTATTTTCATTAGCCTCATCAAAATGCCCAAATTGAGAGGCACTCGGCTGAAAAAAAAAAGGTCTTCCACTTAGAAGCTGCGAGCTGAATACGGCGTCCAGAATCTCAGATAAAAAACAGCGACAGTAGCAACATATAATTAATGGCGCGCAGTGCTCTCCAAACTGAATTTCTTTTTTTAACAGCCTTATTTGTGAGTTTCAGATGCTTGCAGATACAGTGAAACTGCACATGCAACGAACCATTTAGGGTACATTTCTAATCGGCTACATAGAAGAAAAGGAGCAGGCTCAATATGGTTTAAACGAGCTTCTACCATCCCCTTGTTGTGAGACGAGATTCAGATGCATCGAGATAAGGAGAGAAGCAAAAAGCGACGACAGTGAAAGCCAGAGACAACCTGTGTTGTTTCCAACTAGTCTGCTACAAATTTTGCAAGAGGGTCCTCGTCATGTTTTGTAAGTGGGAGGATTAGCCTGGAGGGGGCAACGGTGCGTAACGAAGAAGCACCAAGAATGAAGCCGAACACTTTGCGAAGCAAAGAATTCACCATTGCTGTCATCGTCCGCATCCTAACACCAGCACCTATTTGCATTCGTATGCTTCTATGGCAGCAATCCAGGCAGATACGTGTTGCACAACGCGTTCATACAACCAACTACTCCCAGAGAAGTTCAATTTCTCGATAAAAATTTACAATATCGGGAAATTCTCAACGCAATTTAAACCTACTCTATGCGGAGGTACAATGCACTTCCTAACGGAATGCATTTTGCAAGCATAACGTGTGGCACATGAAGATGGAGCAACATCGTTGAGAAAGCGTGGCAAAGGATAGACAAGAATGAATCGAGTAGGGATGTCTCACCAAAGTGGGCAGCTGCACCGCCATATTTCTTTACGCATTTATATTCTACTGCTACTGAATCTAGCCCCCTTTAAGTTGGAAACAAAAGACGCAAACCATACCAGTCGCACCTCTGAGCTTTCTTACTCACCTATTAGTCAGTGGCATTGATTCCCACCAGAGGTGATCACATGATTTACCACAAAAGCAGAAATGTTCGATCAAGAAACGTCCATAAAATTGTTACCTTGTGAGAAGACTGACCCATTATGAACTTCATAAGCCATCACGTGTTTGTCGTTGTATTTCCTTCAGTATGACGACGCTCGACTTCACGTACGCATTCACCAGTCCCGCTCTCAAATTAGCGCTCTCATTTATCTATGAAAGAATGCATCAAAGACGGCAAAGCATGGAAGGTGATGTAAACAACGATGTAGTCCATGTTCAAATTACTGCTCGCTGATGCGAAACACCCTCCATAAAGGAGTAACGTGGAGGAGAGGGCGGCAGAACTTTACCCGCGAAATTCTCTCCTCATTCTTCGTATAAATGAACACGACTCGGAAACTAGCTTGGTTTTTTACAAAGACATTTTTGGCTTTCATCAATGGACCAAAACCAACCATTTCAGACCTCCACGAAAAATACTCAGGCAGGTTTATGACAACTTCAACATGAATATCGGCTTCACTATCGATATTTCCTGAACCCTCGAACCCCAAGTGCTACCCGTGAGGCCCCATCTGTTCGGGACTTTCAGGTGAGCACCCGCGCCTTAAGCACAACCTATGAAAATAGGTAGGTTTGAGTATCACAATTCCAGATCAAACAAAACACTGTTTCCAAGGCTCCATTTTGGAATGGTTGTAGTAGGCGCGAATGAACTCTTCTATAGCGGCCCCAGCCTCGCGCTCTAGCGCATCACGCCCTGCATTTTACCAATCTGCAAGAGCACTACTGTGGATGTTGGCCACTCTTAGAGAGGATGTAGCCTGATGGACCCAATCCTGTCTCCAGCTAATATCTAAAAGACAGCTCCTGCTGACTGGCACAAATTTTCCTCTACGAAGAACGCGACGAGTGCGGATAAACGTGACAATCAAGCGATGTTGCACGACCAACAGATGACAGGCATACCGCGTATCTTTTTCTGCGGTGGCATCGACAACCCCTAGTTGCTTCCAGGCAGTGTTTGGATTTTGAACATCTCTTCGTCATTCGTGCTCCGCAAAACGCCCACTCTTTTTTAATGACGACAGCAATCGTGTTCCACTACGTCAACGTCGGCATGCACACCACACCACTTGCACTGCCCAACTCTTTGGCTCGCATGCAATCGCGTCGCAACCCCTCCCTCCCCCCTTCCCCCCCCCTCTCCCCCATCAACTCTGCACTAGCACATACAACTTTCATCGCACCGCAATAAGTGTCACACAAGAAAAAATTGTTACAGCTAACAGAAGTGGGAATTGTCTTCGCGGATCCCATACGTCGTCAGGAGTTTACTTCCACTGAAGGCACTGCAATTCGAGAAAATCACATCACGCTCAGTGTGAGCGATGTGTGGACGTGGACGTGGGGTGGGGGGAGTGGGGAGCCTAAAGCTGCATTCAGAACCTTCGGTTTCACCTTTTGCCAAATCTGCACCTCATCCACTGCCCCTCTAGCCTGCCCCCCCCCCCCTCCAAGCAATGCAAGTTTTTGGGTTCTAGCATACTAAGGATGACCCAATCGTCTCGGTGAAATCGACGTTTTTAAAAGTGCTGAGATGACCGATAAACTTCATCACTGCTTGTTTTCGAGTGCGAAAATGCCTAAAATAATGTCCCTTTTTTAGTTTTTAAATTCTTGACCCCACCAGACGGGGTCAGCCCGTCTACCCCCTCAACGTGCTGTGCTCGTCGTCAAACTTCACCACTTGCTGTTTTTGAACGTTGTGGATTAACACTGACGACAAGGTCAACGACTTTAAAACTAAAAAAAACATTGTTTTCGGCACCACCGCAGTCGAGATCACAGCGATGACCTGAACACTCTCGAAGTTCTCTCACGGTTCGCGAAGCATCGCGTACACCAGAACCGATTTTTAAAATCCACCCTCCCCCCTTCCTGGTTCAAGCCAACTGACTTTTTTGCGGTACGCTAACTTTGACCGGAACGTCATAAGAAGCATCGAAAAGCTCACTGAGATCTAACCAAATTTCAAACTTTGTCCAAAACTAGCAAATCTTTGGAACTTTGCAGTGACCACAATAAATATGCAAACTCCAATCACCGGATGCAAGTCTTTGGCACCAAGGCCAATGATGCTTCGTTCAGTTTAGGTTTTTGAAGGTTGCAGTAATTTCGGATGCAAAGTGCTGCTGTAAAGCACCCACTGATGACTCTTCCACTCAACGGTGTGGTATTTGCAGGGTTTCACAGATTACTGCAGTGAAACGTATCGTTCACTATCATTGATATTCGGCAGATTGTATGAAATGTCAAGGGGTAATTGCACAGCTAACTTGCATGGAAGATGGCTGAGATGAGATGCAACCACCAACATTCCACTCATCTTATAATAAAACTCAAAAATTCATATAGCATAGACTAATTCAGATGAGAGCGATAGCACTCACAAAGCAAAACCAACATAATCCTTTAAGCAATAATAACCCAACAAGCGATTCGATAGCAATGCACATCAGCACACCAAATTTGATACATCATCGAAAACTTCGGAGGTTCTCCGAGCACCACAAGATGGAATCATTGAGTGACATTTGATCACCAAAGTGGAAAATTCAATTATTTTTAACTTTTAACGTTGGAATGTTTAATTTGAGGGGATTACATTTAGATGATGTAATCTGGTTGATGAATCGATGAGTTTGTCGAGGTGAAAGTTCCCATAGCAATCTTCTCATCTCCTTTACCAACTATTTTCCTCGTTTGTCATATTTCGAGTCGAAATCATTGGAACTTCGGCAATGCGACAGCAAACAGTCTATCGTTGCATGAGTCAATGAGCTAAACACGTAAAATTGTGGTTTTGACGGGTTTCTAAGGCACAAATCTCATCGTTGGAAGGTCGGCCACAACCACAGTGCTCGTATATAAGTGTATCGCTTATAATTCTTGAATGCAGAATGTTGTTTAAAGTTCTCATCAGGTGATTAAAAAATAACTGTTTATAGTGTGCGAGATATTCGAAATGCACACAGCTTTTTCTGATGGTAAATGTTTATTCGCATAAATACGTAATTATACAAAGACTCGATAAGGGTGTTTTATTTGAAGACAGTTTTATAGACAGCGACGATGGATATGAAAAACATTCCAAGGGGTTTAAAAGGTGTGACCTCGCATAGACAAACGCTTCTCCCCAACTTTCTTACAGATGACAGCGGTGTGCTATCAGACTTTCCTGTGCGTTCAACAAGCATTTGAGTTTTGTTGATGTTAGTGTTGGCTTAGTTTTCAAAGCTGTCCATAATAATATGAGCGATAAGGCTTTTATTACATCAGGTGTTGTTCCATCACTCTACCTAAAAGACACTGCAAGAACAATCTTGTGACTGCCTACTGTGGTTTTCTGCGTTTCCTGTCCTATTCATACTTCCTTCTCCTGTTCTTGAAATGTGCTTCCTTCACAACTTTGTTGAAGAAACCTCAGTAGAAGGTTATCGCTCGTTAAGCCTAATCTCCTTTGTCTATAAGTTTTTCGATATGGTTGTTCAGAGACGCTCCAATGCAAAACCGCGTTTCAAATCCTGCCCAGTTCGGTTTTATCCTTAGTCGATCCACAGTGTCTCAACTTATCTCTTGTTTAAGGAATCGGTTGTCTGCTTTGAACATGAGAGTTCAGATTGAAAACTTGTATATTGGAAATGTAAAGGCCTTTGCCACGAAAAGGTGCTAGTGGAACTAGAAAAATATGTCGTCTGCGCTTTGCTAAGTGGGTCAGCGTACTCTTGTGTGGAAAAGTTTTCAAGTGAGAATTGCAGATAGCTACACCCAATTCCCAGTAGTGACCGACAGAAACATATCTTGGGTTCTAATTGTTCTTCGTATACATAAACGATGTTGCTGATAGCATCCTGAGTTGTATCAGATTTGCTAATCTTTGTTCATTAGATCCACACGAGTTTCATGTTCTGCAGAATGACCTCGGTGCATTCGCCAACTCTTCGAAATTGTGACAGTTAAACGTTTTCCATGGAAAATGTAACGTGCTTCATATCAGTTTCCAACATGAATGTTTTCGCAGGCTAGGAAGTGATTTTGTTTTCATTAGTGATGATGTTCGTGGTCTTTGGGCTATAATCAGTTATAGGCTGCAGTGGAGGTTGCAGTGTTCCACTCTTGCCTAAAACTCTTCGAAAGTTACAAATTTTATGTTTCACACTCTGAAGCACATATGTATTGAGCATTATCGAAAAGCCTTCGCCACCCAGTGCCGACTCATTTTGGACTACTGCACTCCTACTTGATCTCTCATATCGGAATGTTAGAGGATCTCCATAAACGCTTCACCCGTATTACTTTTCGCAAAGCTTACCGTGGTCTATACCAGCCAAATTACATTACCGAGCTAAAATTAACTGAAAATCTTGCTTACCGGTTCACTGCTTTTAAGTCAAAATTACGTATAGTAGGGAAGTCCTTCTGAAGTCAGTGAGAGCATCAGTGGTGGGCCGTAAGGAACTGTGAAGGATGTCCCTTTTAAAACGAATGATTATTACTGACTTGCTGGCTGTGGAGAATTGCTGTTATGCCTGGCAAACGATGTTCGAATTGAAAAACTGTTATGAATCAGATGTTGTGGTTTCCCACATTGGAATGTTTTATGTGAATTGCGATTGGGCACTGCAGCACAAACATCGAACATCAAATTCAGCTCATCAATCTGCATAAACAATGTGAGCATCCGCTCGAGAGCACTGATAGCAAAGCTAACGAGAATTTCTCTACTTCAAAGTCTAATTGCCAGATTTGCCCATGTTCTAGCTCCGTTGTTCTTTCCTTCCTCGTTCCCACTCAACGTTGCCAAATCTGAGGTTTGGTCGTGACAGTGAAGGGTGGGAGTGGTGGTGATGCTGATACAAGAGTTGGTGACGTTGATGTTACTATGACCTCATACTCGTTGCTCGCGTGGTGCCGTATTGGAGACTGTGGTACTAGTGCAAGAACAAAATCTTGCTGAAGCTCCCGAACAACTATGTGAGTTAGCCACTCTTATCGCAGCTTGTTGGCTGAGCGCCCGAAATCCGGCGAAGATATTGTTGAGGTGGATAAGGAGTTGAGGTGCAGATTATTGTAGTATGCGTGAGGTTCGTGACGTGGCTGCAAGTCGATATTTGGGTTGTAACAGATTCGCCCAGCAGTCATCTTTTACATCTGACTGCTTGCCTTCGTTTGTCTTGAAGAGAACGTCTGGGATTATTGTTTGCTGTATATCTTGGAAATTGCCTTTTTTTTATAACTGCGATAAAAGTTGCTGCTATCAAACTTCATTATGGAAAATTGCAACAGTCATTTCATTGTTCAAGAAGCCTCTTCGGTGAAATTTCTAATTTTGGATCTATTTCTTCAAAATCTTCGGGGAGGGGGGGGGGGAACTTAAGGGCCTGAAAATTGGCATAGCTAGAGGTCAGTTCATGCTCACCACGCCTAATAGCTGTCTTCAGAATCTGAGACGGAATTTTTGCTCCTGGACGGAGTTAAATGATGACGATGCTTCAATCTCCTCCCTGAATGTGGGCTTTATCGAAGATGGAGCACCGTAAAAATGGGTTGATCGTGCAAAGTTGTCGATCGCATGAGAATACAGTCAGAGGATGCGAAGTAGAATGAGATAGAGGCGGAATATTAAGAATCGAGGAGAAACGTTAAAGATGAAGGAAGAATATCAGAGATGCACGAGGGGTGTTGGAGATGGAGGGGAAATACTAAGAGTGGAAGGGGAATATTAGGAATGGAGAAGGAATATCATAGGTGGATACGAATCCCCGACGACCATGACCGCTTCAAAGATTGTTGTAATGATTCTCATTGACGAACCCGTCGAACAACTACTTTCTTTTGGTCGATGATCAAGTTATATGGCAAGTTGCCCCATAACAAATCGTTTCTTGTATTATCATGCATTCTGAGGGGTATAGAAGGCGATTACCTTTAATAAGTGAATGAATGTTGAATCAAAATCCACTCAATGCAGTTGTAGTTGCCCACTTTGAACACTCGCATTTCAGCAGCGGGTTGAACATTCCCATTGAAAATCAATATTCGGCAGCAGAATAGTTGAGTTAGGGCATTCTACCTGGGAGCTGTCATTTTCGAATGCATTCGTCAAATAAAATTCGATGAATAAAATTATTGCTAGCTGTAATATACTTCAGGAAACCCCACAATGCGGTGACTGCTTACGAGAAAACTTTTGAAAAGTTCTTCAAGTTGAAAGTTTATAGTGTTGCTGAGAAGAGTTTAACCTGGTGCTTTGTTTTAATACTGTCGATTGCTTTTCTCATTTCGTTTCCGGTTCTCTCGTTTCATATACCTCAAAACGTGAGGTATATGAATTTTCCAAATTTGAAACGACTGGAAAAGTTTCAGTGTTTATGGCTCGCCTTGAATCATCTGATAGAAGAGGCGATATCAACTTCGTCTTGCAACTATCACATGTAGCGATTTTCTTTTTGCGCTATTCTTTATATCTTTTTGTCTATTGTTATGCAAATTGTAATGCTGTCTACCCACTTCGCTATGCTGTCAAATGCTGTCTTTTCTGGCTACCAGCTCTTGGTTGTCACTCGAATTTACTTATCTTTTGCCCACTTCACTAAGTGCGCATACCTCCGCTGCCATTATGTGGTCTTTTTTATTCATCGAATAAAGGTAATCGTCGTCATAACGGCAGGTGTTTCGCAACCTGTCCGTCCACCATGTTTGTTTTTTTTTCTCCGTAAAGTGAACTCTGAATTCATTTGGGCGCATTTCACTTGAGAGTTCCTGTATTTCATTTTTTCGTCGTTATTAATCCACAAGTTCTGACGGTCGCTATTCATTCATGTGGTTATGTCTTCTCTTTTGATGTGCTCTTTCGTGGTCACACAACAATCTGCAAGTCTCTGATCTCTCGTTTAGATCGGATGATTGAAATATCTACTCGAGCACCTAACACATGCAACAATTGAGCAAATATTTCGAAGAGGCGTGCTGCTAGCTCATACGTAGGTGAGAAGGAACGGGGCGGGATGTTAGTCGAAGCATTACGCACAGAGAGCATGGCGTATGCAGAGAGCACGAAGAAGCACGTGCACTCGAGGCAACTGCCCAACGAGCTATTCTCCGCGAACGAGAGCACACGTCGACGATGTACGCTTGCGGGTCGCACTTCTTGCGATCATATGCGTGCGCTCTTCAATCTTCCGCTTATCATCCATTCGTCGCATATGGGTCGTGTTGATGCGATTTTCAGTATTTTGATTGCCGTAGGGCACGATTCTCGTTTATTCGTTTATTTGAAGGTGTCCCTAACATCGAGCTTTGTTCACAGTGAAAAGTTCAATCCAACTCGATTTAGTAATTTTCCTATTGGGTATGGCTCTAAACTCTGAGACATAATTTATCGACCCACATTGCCGTTGAATGCTTCTTCCATTCCTCTAGTCTTTGCCCGCCAATGATCCTTGAGTAAAGGACTTACATGAGCGAAAGCTTACCTTTCAATGATGCCATTCGTGTTCGAAACCAGTTTAGCGACGTGCATAGAGCAGTGGCCTTGAAGTCGTCACAGAGTGGCTTTTCGTTGAGCTATGCGAGCAGCCGTTTGGCATGATGCATTGCTTGGCGCATGGGGGTATGGGGAGGGGGATGACAGGTGACACGGAAAGAAAAATCCTTCTCCCGAAATGGCTGGAATTTTGAAAAATTAGGTGGTACCAAGTTTACCTCTAGGAGAATTTAGAATGCCAAACTTCATGTTCTTCCATTTCCTGCCGCCGATGTGATGTATGTTTTCGAAATTGCCATAAATTTTTTCTCTTTCAGTTGACGATCTCCTCATATAGGTGCTGACGCAAATTTTTGAGTGAAAAAGTAATCTCCGCCTCAATAAATCTACCTCGAATTTTCACTGCAGGTGCACCTGAAAGAGAACTCTTCCCGTCATAACGTATCTTCAAAGTTTGACGATGGAAGGCTGTAGAGTCGACTCCAAGAATCGGCTGCCTCCATCAGGAGAAGCCGGACTGAAGTAATCGAGTCTTTTTTTTCCGGAATCGAAAGTGTTAGGGATTTGTTCTTTTTTTGTCAAGAACCGGGGTCCCGAATTTATTTGTCAAAAATAAGAAACCAGTCAAGTACTCTGTACAGCGTTGTTCGATCGAGTGCCACCAACTCGAGAGCGTTGGATAATTTGGCAGTCCGTTTACTTCGATAAGTTGACTAGGTGACTTGCAGCAGTGTATTCCCCCCAATTTCATTTAGCATTAGCAGGAACTTATTATTTAGTAGTACCACGCTATTCAGTAATACTAAAATTTGAGGAGTCACCGCCTATTAGTGATATTTGGTGCCATAGGTTGTAACAATATATAGTAAATTGTAGCAGTATTACTGCTATCGCAAATATCGCAGAAAATACGGAACAGGTATTACGAGATTCTCCCGTCAGTGACTGTCTCAAGAGCTTGTGATATCATCGTTCCCTGCTCGTTCAAATCTAAAAATCCTCCTTCCCCTCTTCCGCATAGCTATATTTGACTGTTGTGCATTAAATAAAACAGCAGCTGTGACCAGCCAAATTCAGATATCAGTGATTTCCACTCTGCCTGCAGATTAGTTCACATTTAATTTGAAAGAACCGTCGAAAAGCAAATGCATTTTTAATCGTACGCATTCAAAGCTATTAAATTGTTGCCCAATTTTGGAAATGTGGATGAAGTGCTGAACCCATTTCCGAGTTCGAGATCTTCAGTACCATCAGAAGCCCTCGAAAAACTTCAGCGAAGCTTCCGAGACTACTGATGGTCAGTGGTGACGCCTAGGTTAACAGTGATAACGACAGAAATGCTGCAGCACGTCACTCTGAAGTGAATGCCAGGCGGCAGTTGATGATCAACGTTTTTCCGTTTTTATGTTCTAATCGGCGGCACTAAGCGTGTTGACGATTTTGTTACTAGCGTCGAAGATCACTTCAGCTGTATCATCGATCCTGTAGAATCCCCCTCACTCTCTGTGTCTGTTCTCGAGGACCGATAAAACCGGAAATGTTGGATTACCGATTGCAGGGAGAGATTTCGAGAGGACGTGGAAGTGTTGTTCTAACTTCCTGTTTATTACTTCTGAAATAACGTCATCGGTTTCGACATACCTAACACCGCACCGAAAATCATTTTGGTAGACAGTAATGACTATTGCTCATTTTCATATGACTGCGGATAGCCGAATTTCTGTATATTCCTTGAATCTTGTTGATGCTGTCAACACTTCTTCAAATTGTTATGGTGGAATTTTAGAACAAGACATTCCTGTTGCAACAAACCTGTAGTCTCAATCCTTCCGGCCTCGGGTTCGTTTCTTCGAGTTGTCTGCCTCAAAATGTCTGGCCTTCCGGATCCTTTTCCGCTTTGTCTCTGCTTCCAAAGAAATGTTCAAAGCTTAAAGGAAGCCAAGTAACGTCGTTTGTTTGCAAAATATTCAAAACAAGAAGACTTTTATTTTCGTCACAATGCGTAAATGGGAGCTTATGTTACCTTTGGTGAGTTGTGTTGTATTTAATTTAGTTCTGTGGCCTGCACTTTCTTTATAGAGAACGCTATGCGGTATTTCTTCCTCTCTTTTCTACTTAATAGCGCCTCTGGAAACTACTATGTTGAAACCTCACAAACGAAATTGGAGGGGTATCTCCTTCGAGAAGCGACTGGATGAAGTCCAGGAGTTGACTGTTTTTTTGAGGGGGGAGGGGGAGGGGGGGGATTGGAGTTCAAAACGAGGAGTTGGGGTTTCAGCAGGATCGAAATCACCTCATTTTATGGGAGCGGGTCATCACTGACCACAACTTCCTCCTGCTTTGAGCCTCACTGAGAGGGAATCCTTAACTTTCAGCAGATTTCCTTCTTCTAATGGATTTCATGTTTTACCCACTAAGAAATGCAGAAGATGGTGCCTTCGTTAGTCCGTTTTGCTTTTATTAATGAGGGACTGCTATTACTAAAAGTTGTCAATATAGGCTCAGGGACTATCAACTGCTAAAAGGTAAGCGGGAAGAGCAGTGCGATTTATTGAAGAGACAGAGACGGAGGTAGTAAGGGCTGGAGACGGTAAGGGAGATGGACGGGGAAAGTGGGAACTATGCAGAAGGAGGGAGGGAGTGTTACAAGAAAGAGGTGGTGATTACCACACTCGATTAAAACGATTTGCGAATGCAGTGGGAAGGCTGACGCATCTCCAGTGACAGGACGTATGTGTCTTTAAAATTATTGATAGAAACTACACAAATTCCCAGCAATCGAACGTAGAAACTTTATGAAAGGCGCTTTCTGGTGCCAAAATAGTGCCAAAATACATGTTACCAATGGGTAAAGGAAAAAGAAGTAGCCTGGTACCACATTAAGCAATTATTTCAATAACGTCGGCCGTTTTTGTGAGTGGGGGGAGGTATTCTTTTGATAGAAACTACACAAATTCCCAGCAATCGAACGTAGAAACTTTATGAAAGGCGCTTTCTGGTGCCAAAATAGTGCCAAAATACATGTTACCAATGGGTAAAGGAAAAAGAAGTAGCCTGGTACCACATTAAGCAATTATTTCAATAACGTCGGCCGTTTTTGTGAGTGGGGGGAGGTATTCTTTCTGCTGCTCTGCATACCGTGGATTTGATGCGCACAGATCCAAGCTCAGTGCACTTGTTTTATCGGTTATGCTCAGACCTAGTCAGTGAATTCTGCATTATTATGCAGCGTCAGTTCTTGTTGTTTTTCCGCAATCGCCCTAGCTGCCGCGAATATTATTCGAAGCCTCAAACAATCGGTCGTCTAGACGTTCAAGAAATTCGTAGAGTTGTTGGCCTTCAAAAAAAAAAAAAAGAAAAAATCGGGAATTCTGAAAATTGGAGACTTTCGAGCAAAGTTGAAAGCCAGCGGAACTCGAAACCCCCGGCATCTTGCCAGCAGTAGCACCTCCAGCACACGTTTCCCTTCTGCCAAATATTCACGAAAGAATCCTTCAGCAGTTACTTTCTCCTACATATCAGCTGCCTTCCTAGGATGTCGCCTCTTTTCGCTTATGCTTAGCACCGCTTTAATTACGTAAAAATTTGAAAATAATTGTTTCCACAGTATCTCTGTTGACTTTCGTAGTCGTGAATGTATAAATATTGTCGAGAACAGTAAGATGGTATCGAAGCGCTTCACAGACATAAGACACCTGTTGCTATTTCTGAGGTTATATCTGTTTAGAAATGTCTGGAGGAGTGAAAAATCGTCGTATTTCTCTTGGCTCTCCAAAAGACCTCAAAGAAGTTCACTTCTTCGAAGAGGAGTCGATTCCCGATGTTCCAGCAAAAGGTGCTCGCATTAAGGTTTGTGTCATTTCAGTGATTTATTTCTCGCGGCTTTTCTTTTATTTATGTGGTGGCAACAAAGACATCTTTTCAATATTAGTTGTGTACGTTTTGCAGATAGCGCAACAAAAAATGCAGTGGTATGCTGTTATGCAGCAGCTTATTGCACAGTTCTATCATCGCTGATTCATTTCCCACTGCAGTTTTATTTTAATTCGAGAGTCACTCTTCATTTCATCCTTCTCTTTGTTAAGTTGGCGATCAATGTTAATCAGCGATCGCATCTCTCGATATTTTGTCACTCTTTGAAGTGGTATATGTTAGTCAGTAGGTACTAGTTCCCTTCCTGTACCTGAGTCAGTGGCCACAGGTATGGGTACTGTGGTACGAAGGATGTTTGCATTTTGTTGGCGCTGAGGATAGAACGTTTCTGTTGTTTGTTGTGGGCGGTTTTGCGTGCCAATCTCGCCAATACCTACTGCAACTTGTCGCAATAGTTATCTAGTTCATGTCTTCCTATGAAAACTTGTTATCGTTTCTGTGCAAATGGTGTTTGCGACAAAACCGATAGAGGTTGGATAGTCTTGAAAAGAGTTTTGACAGAGGTAAGCATTTTTCCGTATCTGCACGAGGTGCTGTCTAGAGGTTTTAGCAGTTTTTTTTTTTGGCCAGGATATTTAAAATGTTTACGTTGTCTTAATTTCGATGTGCAAATCGTTCTCGTAATTTCGACTACGTTTTCAATGAATTGTTGAACGCACTGCTGTTTCGAGTCAATAAAAGAAGTTTTTTGGGAAAGGAAAGTAGGTAAAGGAAGGCTGCAGGTAATGTTCAAGGAGATGTGCATCACTTAGAGGAATGTTGAGCAGATATGTGTTGCAGGTATGCTACGCTGGAGTATGTCTGACGGACAGAGAAGTGACGAATACGAAGCAGGCAAGAATCACCAATGGAATAAAGGATACTTCTCTCTTCCCAGGTATTCTCAGTACTCAATTATGGGTTCCTTTAAGTGCTAAGCTCGGCACAAGACTGATGTGGCTGTAGTGTGCATTCACTAGTTTTTGTTTTGATGCACGTCGGTGTCGGTCGTACACGCTTCCTTCTCTAAATTCCTCACCTCCTGTAATGTTAATTTTACTGAGTTTAATGCGCTTTCGATACATGCGAGATAAAACATACTGCTGGGCCAACGATTCAGGGGGGCCGTTTAAGTCGACTTGCGTCATATCAAGTAGATTTATTTTAGGATACGAAGTGTCTGGTGTTGTGGAGGCGTTCGGTGACGATACAAATCCAGCTGAGTTCGACCTCAAAATTGGAGACAAGGTTTGTCGCATGAGACTTTCCTTCCATCTTTTTGTGAATGAAATTGGCAATAGGGCTTTACGAGAAAAGTGCTTTTGAGAGACATCTTTATCACCTAATTGGCAGGATGATTGATGTTAGTTGGATGGAGGTTGTTTGCAAGTGCTTTCATTCGAGGAAGACATTCTGATCCGTTTGTGAATTTAAATCATTGAACATATCAGATGAATATGAATAGTGCAATATCGGGGCGTTATGAAACATCATCAGTTGCTGCTTCGTCATGTCTGCATAGGGTTTTGCCTTTGCAAAAGAGATTCTGCAAATTCTCAGCTATGCTCTCTCTTCGGAGGCTTTAAAAGTCATTAGGAGGGATTGCGTTGTTGCTTGATCTTGGTCATATTTACCTAATAAATTAAGTATGCATGCTCGCTGTAATGATGAAGTAAGCGTTACTAAGGGAATGTTCTAGGTAATTGTATGGCCAACCGACGAGATGTGTCAACACGGTTACGCGGATTATGTGACTGTACCAACGCTGCAGTTTCTCATCAAAATCCCTGATACACTGTCTATGCACGTCGCCTCAATTCTGCCAGCAGGCGCTACCTGGGCTCTGTCAGCTGTCATTCAGGTTGCTTTTTATTCACAGACTGATTGAACTCTTTGCCTTGAAATTCCTTTCATGGACGCAAATGGAAATGAGCTCACTTATAAATTTAAGAAGTTGAAATCGAGCTACCTTCAGGAAAAATATGCTCGGTCACAAATTCTAGTTGTTGGTCTCCCTGGCAGGCGATCGCGTATTTGAAGTGATCTCTTTATTTTAGCCTGTTAGCGTATTTGCTCATTGCCTATGCTGAAGAAATATTTACCTTGTACCCTTTATTCCAGCAACTTCTTTTTGCTTGCAAATGTGGTGCTCGTTATTTGCTTTGAGTTCGAATTAGATTTCTGTCCTTGCCTATTTGTTGTCGATATTCGAGGAATATCTGTTTATTTTCACTGTTCCTAGCATTTATCTCATTTCGCCCTTTGCGTCGAAATTTTTGTTCACCGCAGTCGGCAGAAAGCGTGAGCTTCAACGTGCATACTTTATTAAAAGTCGTTTTTTACTGCACGTGACTAGCGATTGATTTCTGCTTTTTTTTGTGCTTGTAGTCGTGACAGCTGAATGAGTTCATTGGTGGGCTAAGTGCCAGTCTACGGCTGTCTTTTTTGATGAGGTGTTTGAAGAATAACTTCGTGCAGGCAAAAACAAAGGAGGATGATATATTTTGCAGCATCTCTTCGTTACTTAGAATAAATCTGTGGTGAGAATATTGGAAATTCTAATGGCATTTTGTTAGACTTGTTATGCAGTCTCTAGAGCGCGTTTTAGAATATCATTTGAGATTTGAGGTTGTAGCAGTTTTACGTGAACTTCACCTTTTTCTTCGAAATTAAAATATTGCAATAAAAAGTTGCTAAAAATTTATGAGATAAATGTGAGTGCATCTTTACGTAAATAAGCACTTTTTTATGAGTGTTTTAATTTCAAAGTATGTCGAAAGCCGCAGTTCTAGGTGCGTTTAACAAACGCCGTTTCTTTATAGGCAAGGCCGATTGTGGAGGCATTTTCGCAGTCGAAGGGATTCTGCAACATACTCATTGTGGGTGCTGGTGGTCTCGGGCTTTGGTTGTTAAAGCTTGCGAAGCATTTCCTCTCTGGGCAGCAGGATAGGAAGATCAAGGTTTATTGTGTTTTCAGTTTGAATATTTTTCGTTTCCTTTATACTTATCCCTTTAAGAGGGGGAGGGAGGGATGGAAAGGCTAGAGATGGCTTGTTGTAACCAGTATCACCTGTTGATTGAAGTATGTTATAACTGGATCAAGTATGTCGAATTGAAGGTAAACTGGCGTTCACATTCTTTTTCATTCCCGCGATCAACTTCAGGAAGTCATTTTTGTAATGTTGGTGGTGATTGATGTTGATTTAAGGAAACAAACTTTGGGATGCGAAAGAAACGAGAAGAGATTGCGATGCATTCGCAGGAATTGTTTTGCTGGAGAACATATTGTTTTGATTGATGGTGTTTATAGATAAAAATGTTTGAGAGAATATTGTTGCCAGATCATGGTTGCCGATGCACGTGAAGAGCGTCTCTGCCTCGCCGAACGAAACGGTGCTGACTTTGTTGTCCATTGGGATGACTCGGGCAAGTTTCTTCGCATGTTTCGTTTTGATGGCATGGCGCATTTAAGACGAACGGTAGACTCAAGTCCACGTTAAGCTCTTAATGAAGAATAAGGAAAATTTTTGCAATGTTTGGAGTAAAACTGGGGATACGTCATTTTTTATTGTTGTTGCTTCTATATGTGATGGTTTATTATTAGCATTATTATTACTGTTTCTTGCTATCATTACCCCTAGTGCTATTATTGCAAGCATTACTAGTATTACTTTGTCGCACCTATAATTAACTTACTCTCTTTATCGTTTTTGCTATTAATGTTTGCAGTGATTGCTACTGTTATTGTTACTGTTGAATTAGAACACAAAATCGGTATTGCGTGTTGTTTTCTTCTTTTACAATACATCAATTAACTCTTCGATTCTCAAGGTGAGTAAAAGGTGACGAAGACATGTTTCAAGCTTCTAAGGGACGTTCCCTTCCAAACATAAATTTTTCGTGAACACTTTAAAAAAAACTGAAATGCTTTATGAGAAAGCTTTTGGTTATTTATTTTAGTATTGTTTTAGTTACTTGATGATGTGGTAGAAATATTCAGAATTCGAGGAGTATCTTATAATGCGAACTAAGGATGTGGCACGAACAGGTGTGCAGGTGGTATTCGATTTTGTTACGTCACCACGTACAGTTACACGTTCTCTGAAATGCCTTGCAGAGGTATGAGTTTATTACGGTCAATGAAAAAGGTGGCAAACAAAATCTATGCAGTATGAGGCTGCTGTTCATGCGGTCGATATATTTTGCTAGCATTTCGTTCGGTGGATGCTGCATATCAAGTCAGCCGACTGCCTCGAACTCTTGATTGGGAATCTGTAGCAGGCGAAAATGTGCACAAAATCAGATTTAGGTGTCTAAATTTTCTAGCTTAGACACATTTACTTTTACTTTAGGGTGAGGTGCATATAGCATCTGTTGTGTTGATGAGCTTATCGTCGGGCATTACTTGACAGATTCCCTTTAAAATCATGCCTCTTTGATGAATTTCACCCACTACTTTGCATCTCTTATTTTATAATTTTTTCATCACATTGTAGTTTACTACCTAATTGCTCGGTATTAGCTATCGTAGAGGGGTCTTTTTGAATTCATATAGTCTCTGCGAAAACACTTGATTTCATACACTTATACATCGTTCCTTATGCGTTTTTGCAGTGACAGCTATTTTCTTTTTATGTACATTGTATCAGCGATATGCGCATTTTCCCGAACAGTTGATTTTTTCTTCTGGAGTACTTGCTATTGATATACGATCGCAGACAAGTGTTGATTTCAGGGTGGAGTTTTGTTTGTCGGCGGTCTTTCCGGTTTGGACGTGCAGCTGCCGATCAAGCTAGTGGCACGCAATCGTTTAGCTATTATGGGTGTGTCTCGTGGTTCCATTGAACAACTTAAAAATCTTGTCTGCTTGATTGCGGGAGGTCAGATCGACGCTCCGGATTACAGAGTTTATCCAGTCAACCAGGCTTCACAGGTTTGTCCTACGACAGTTCATTTTTGAGGAATAGGGGAGGGAAGGAGTGAGTCATATGCATTCGTTTGCAATTAGTGTGTTTTTGAGAAAAGTGGAGTGCTTTAAGTAATATTCGATTTGTTAGAGGTATGAATATGACAAAGTAATTTAGCAGAGGCAGATATTACAGGTATGACACCGTTTGCTGCACTAGACTTTGTGATTGATATTCTCTTTCGTTAGATTTTATGCCCGTTATGTTGTTTGATGCACACTTCGTCAGGCTATTAGTTAACAACATCCAGTTTATATAATCGTTGATATAGTTCGATCTCAAGAGCTCTGAATTCAAGCCAGGTTATGACTGTGAGGGCGGCAACTGGCTCGATTGTGGATGTTCTTTCAGCGAAATCGGTTTGTAAAATGTGGTAACTAGGCACCAATGATTTATGCATTTACTATGATTACGAAAACACGGTTGCAGGTGCTGAAGCAGTTAAGTATGTCGGAGGTGGAGGGACGTGCCATTCTGGAGGTTTGCGACCCGAACACCGCTTTGGAGCCAGTGACGAAACAGTAGCATGGACGTTGAGACGTCAGAATGCCTCTGCTCTGTTCCCCAATTGTAGTCGGGTCCCTTGTCAATCATTATGCTACGCTTTCTTTTAATGCGATTACCGCTTACATTATTTGTTGATGGAAGCCCCGATAATAATAGAAAGTCTCCATCTTTTACCCATTTCGGATGATTTTCCATCTTTTACCCATTTCGGATGATTTTCCATTGTTTGTGTCCACTCTCCTATCGTCATATATTTTTTGGCTTTATTTCGTTTCACTCTTCTTCCCGAAGTTCGTTCGTTGAACTGTTTTTGTGTGTTTTCTCAATGGCCGTTCATTGATATTAATGTGTTTAATCACGATGATTGCGATCACACGCAGTTATTGCATTGGATTCGTTTTTGTGCAGCTGCTTTGGCAATAGTCAGCTTGCCTAGTCGTTTTCTTTTTGGGCCTATCAATAGACCGTAGATTTCCTCAGCGGCGTATCTTTCCATAGAATTTGCATTTATTGGGATGGCCCTTTCGTCCACTGAAATGTGGGTCCACTTTCCTTTGGTGAGCTTTTTTATACTCTTCTGATTGCTAATTTTCTTTAGAAGGCAGCAAATAGGTGGACGTTGTTTTGGTGGCGAGTGCTTGTTCTCTCTTCGTTATTCGTTTTTCCGCTTATGTATGTGTGCGCAGTGCTTTTGCTCGCATTAGTTTGACGGTGAAGAGCCACCATTCAATTCAGCCATCGTAATACGCTGCATTGGGTTGATTCGTTTCTGCGTATCCTTAACGGAATGCGCTGCGTGTCTAATGAATTCGCTGTTCGTCGTTTATTTCTCTAGTAAAGCAATTTCGGCGTGGGATTTGATGAATTATGGGAACAAGAGGGAGAATAAAGTTTACAATTTAATTGAAATAGATAGTGCTCTTTTTCCTGTATTTTATTTCTACTAGAGTTTTTATTGCTCAGGTGGTTGGTTCCGTGTATCACATTTGCGACGCGGCCGTTTTTATAAGGCTGCCGTAAGCGGAACAGTATCGTCTCCTACGAATTGGCTTAATCTTCAAATTTTTTGGCAGACACTGTTCTGTTTCATTTGTCGATCTGGTGCTGCCTCATTACTGCGGACGTTCGAGTTCCCATCCTCCGTCCGCCCTCGCTTTCTTCATAGGAGAGGGTTTGCTTGGGCCAAATTTTGGAATTTCAGGTGGCGTTTTGGGTCCTCGTATCTCAAGACGGTCTGGCGGCGATTTGACAGCTATGAAGAGTTGATTCTTTATTGTCAAAGAAGGATGTCGAACCAACACATGAGAGTTCTTCAAGATGAAACTTCTTGATCGTTGTAAGGCTCACACAAATCAACAGACCTTAGCAGCAGCCTAAAATTTTTAAGGGATGAGTGGTGCGATACGCAGTGATGGCTTCAACGTATTAAATAAGTGGCTTAATGGGGGTGGAGGCAAGTTCTGTGTATCTCTGACGAACTGCTTCCTCGAAATACCCAAAGGAATTGTCTCCACTTCTCTCCACCGGTTCCCTCTTGGATGCCATTTTCCCTCTGCTTTTATAGTTTACAGTTGCGTTCACCTACAATAAAACTTTATTAGCACGAACAAAGGCAAAAGCTCGCTCATCAAAAGTTTCTTAATAATACTGGAGGAAATGCTTAAGGTGAGCGCTTCCTTTATAGCTTTACTGAGTACATCGTGCAAGTGCTAAAACATGAGACCCGAATGCAGTTGTAATTTTTTGGTCCGTGTGGTGGTTGTGTGCCACTGCGAAGTAACGGTTATATAGGACGTTTCTGCTTCCATTTCTGGTGAGAATATTGTCTTAGGGCAGTATATTATGGCAATAAAGCAGTAAAAACCTCCCTGTCCTGCTTATTTCGCCTTCCTGTCAAAATATTTTCAAGACTTGGATACCTCGGATGATGACGCTTTTCTCCATTCCTTGGCGATGACCTCAGAGTTTCTCGACTTCGCACACCGATATGAAAATGCTGAAATTGAACAGTCAGCGGGAACCTCAAAATGACCTCAAATTCGGTCGCTACGAGTATCAGAACATAAAAAAAGCTCAGATTTGGCAGCTTGCAGCAAATATAATTCCACCTCGGACATCTGATGGTGAAACACCTCGCCTTTCTGACCTAAAACCCGAGAGTTTCAGCTATTCGATGCTCAGCAGTAAGACGTAACCTCGTTGACACTTTTGTGATTGTTGCGCTGGCTTGACATCAAATGCACCATGCAATACTGAAGTTACAACCAGTTCGCGCTGTTGTTCATGCTGGTTCTATTTCAATTTGAACACCAAGAAAATTCAGACTTCCTCGCTGACATTGAAAAATTAAGCGTTTCGGTGGTTTCCAAGACTAGCAACGATGGCCCTATAAAACTTGAACAATGACTGTCACCGTTTCGTTCAGCTCGTCCTATTCAAACTTGGAGGCAGAAATAAGAAATACAGTTGATCGAAAGCAATAGCGAAAGCAGTATGTTTTCATGGCGAATTAGAGGGTTAGAAAAATCTAGAATTGGATGTCACAGATTGGAGGAAATGTGTAGAATGACCCTTTAAGGAAGGTTACCAGAAAGAACTGAATTTGGAACAGTTTGAAGCGATATGAAGAGACCTTTATTTATTCGTAGTGAGTACTTTGTTGGTTAAACTGAAGTGTTTCATTCGCTTAGTTGCTAGGTTAAGCTGCCAATATGGCAGAATATATTTGAACACTGAAGCGATCTTCGATAGCGTTCGTCATTTTTCGAGGGTTCTCTTTTGCTATATGACGGAAGCCAAAACGGCTGGCAATAACAGTGTTGGTGCATTTTACAGCAAATATTGCCGGCTAAATTGATGTGTCCCGCAGCAAAAGTGAAATGGGGAACCGCAGCAGACGAACATAATGAGGCAGCATCTGCACCACGTTTTGTGGAAGCGAATCGAATCCTCTCAACGATCACACCGATGTGTTATGGGAGTCGACGTATCTTTTAGTGCGACACTGATCGCCTCGATATGTGCGTTCCTATGCAGTGTGTTTTGCGTTGAGCAACTGAGCAGCAAACAAAGGTGTTTATATAACCGCTCACATCAACCAACGTCACCTATGCGCACGAGCTTAGTGTGAGGCGACAGCTAGAGCTTTGGTCTACAGCTTGAAGCAAAGGATTCGAAAACGCGACTACTGACACGTTCACCTGAGATTACTGTCGTTCTGCGTTTCGGTAATATTGCGTCTATCTGAGTTTGCGTAGCTCGAGATCAGTCCTACCAATATGGTTGCCAGAGTGGAGTTTAATTTTATATGCTTGAAATTTAAGGCGTTTCTCGAGTCGTTCAAATGAAGCTGTGCTCGGCACAGCATTCTTCCACGAAGGCGTCTTTGGTTTAAAACGATTGCGCGATGGCAGAACATGATTCAATAGAAGCCAACTATAGTGCTGTAAAGTTTTTGTGGCAACTCAAATTTGGCAGCATCCTTCGTGGGCGAGGTTCGTAAGTGGGTTCACGCAGCAGCACTTGCTACAAGGTGGACGACGAGTAGGTGTGCGTCGCTCATTTGCGTCGATGTTTCAAGTTCCTTTTTGAAGTGTCTCGTAGTCTGTAAACTCTTGAGTAACAACTCGATCGTCACGATTTTGGCGATACTTACAACCTCTAACAGCCTTGTAGATTAGCTAGGTACCGCTTGGTCCACTTGTTTTTCATTCGATACCCGCGCGTCCTTTCTTTTTACAATCTTGGGTGGGGGGGGGGGGGGGGGGGGGGGGGGGGGGGCAGAGCTTGCAAGTGTTTTTAGGGTATGTTGGCAATTTAACTGGTTTAAGATTCCTTGGAGACACTGCTTTATGACGGACGGTCCATTCCATATCACATACTTTCTTTGTAAAATTTTGTAGGGGAAGACACATCGCTTCAGATTTGTCATACGGGCCTTATATATATGACGGAGTACCTTGAGTATAACGCATACAAGGATGCCTCAACCTCTTTCGAGCATACTATATTTGACATTTCCACCCATTGAGTCGTTTACGTGCGTCACGCCTTATATTTATAGTTGCGTTCACCTCGTAATTTCTGTCGGTATTTTCGAGTGTTTGTGCTAAAATACGAACAAGAGTATGAAGTTGTTTGTGAAATGGGAAGTTTTTCGATGTAGTTTGCTAAATGTGTGAATACGAGTTAGTTTCCGCTGGAAAGTGTTTATCGACGGAAATGGCTCACTTGTGAACACTTAGCTTAGAGGCATGACAGACGGTGCAGGATTTATGCCCTTTGAAATATTTATTTGTTCTTTGAAAGCATCATTTCCTTCCAACGATATCACTGCAAACGTTTGCAAGCTTTTCTTGCACTCTATAAATTGACTCTTTTTTGCAATATGTAATTTCTAGTTTGAAAAGAATAGGTAGTTGTAAAATAAAGTAAACTTAAACGACAAGAACAAAGTTGGAGCGTTCTGTGAACGTTGTTGAGGTCGCCCGTTTTCACTTCCTTTGAGCCTCGTTATTGGTCAATTATCCTGCAACGTTGTCCTTCCTGGTAATGTGCAAGGTCATTATTTTTGGGTAGTAGAGCTGTTGACACATGTTTAATCGATCTGCTGATCCCTTTTAGTCGATTGTTAGGCTTTTGATTGTTCGTTCTACTGAGGATGTGACAGTCCCGTTGCGATATTTTCGTACTTCCTACCTAAATTTTTGTTGAACGCTTCCTCGTACGCTTTTTTGTCTAGGCTGAACCTGGCTCCAATCGTAGTCGGAGCCGGGTTCAGCATGTGGTCATATGGAGAAAGATTAAGCCAGGTTCGGTTCGAGGTGGGTAAAAGGCGGTCATCAGACCAGACCGGTCGGGAACTCCATAAGACCATGGATTAGACATTTTCGCAACCGCGAACGCATTAAGACTTGGCCCGAATTTGTTTTGTGATATGCAACCATAAAACTAATTTATATCTTACAGACGACACACCCCTTGGGCCAAAATGGAGGAATACAGCCGCGAACCTTGGTATGTACTTGATTTGATGTTTTTTTTTTTTTGAATAAGACAATGACATTGCGTAGTTATTCTCCTTGTAGCAATTGCTTTACGTAAAGTGCTAATATATTTCATAATTTTTCGTTTATTCGTTCGGTGGAATATCCTCTCATCCCTCTTCACCCTTCGCATTTCCTGGAATTGCTTTGCTTAGACATCATCCAACAAACGCACTTGCGCCTTGCTCTTTTGTGCTTTTGCGGCTTTATTGCAGCAATTTGCGGCAGAATGATTTTTTTTAGCTCGCAGATACGCTTATGTGCTAATTTAATCAAGCATCAAAATCACATAGCGTTCACTGTAAATCGGTCGGAAAAGAATTTCGGAAGCAGTCACTTTTACGTCGGTGGGAGAGGTCATTAAGTAAAGGTGTTTCCCTGAGAGCGCGTTCTCGCAGTGAAACGATTCTGATACATGATATAATTGAAGTTTTTGAAATTCGCTTCAACGACCCTCAGGTGGGATAGTGGCGCAGTTCCTCTATTTTAGAACTTTGGCTTCTAATATTTGCAGTCGTTTCATCTAAGCCTCAAGCAGTTCAAAATTTGCACGTTGCGGTGCCAGAAGGAGGGAGGGGGCTGGTTTGTGGCGCCTCTATTTCAACTGAATGGGGAGAAAAGTTTTGATGTTGTTTAGTTTTTAAACTGTGGCCAGTTGTTGGGTTTGCACTTTTGTAGAACTTTGCATTGCTCATCACAGTATTGTATTCTAGTTTGACTAGCGCACGAGAGGGGATTGGGGAAGAGGGAAGGGGGAGGATGAACGAAAGCAAATATTTCGTTTTGCAGAGCACTCTCCTCCACCCTTTGTTAGCATCGTCCATAGCGCATACTGGAATCTACTTATACACAACGTGGGAGGGAAACACGGTGATTCGTGTTGGCTTCGTTCAAGGTAGTATAGGTGCGGCAGTTTCAGTGGAAGGTATGGTGCTGTTGAAATAAACCTCCTTCCAGGATCGAATATTTGTGGTTGATATATTCTTTCGACATTAGAATTCGATGCTCCTAGTTTAACTTATCCCATTAAACCTAGACTGCCTTGTAGTTAGTTATCATCTTCGCATTTTATCAACATAAATGATCTCCTTTATGCTCGTATGTTGCTAGTAGTTTACGACAAGAACATCAGATTGAGGCAGCGGCACTAATGGCATCTGGTCATAGTAGGTGCATTTTGCAGGAAACTACGGATGATAAAAAGGGGGTGGCCGAATCGGTGTGATTATTCCTTAACTATTGCTTCTGCCTAATGCTCTGTTCAAAGGCATTTTTCGAAATCAGCACCTTCAACTGGGCATCAGAAATTAAGGAAGAAAACAAGAAGGGGGTGGGGAGGGGTGGGAAACGGGAGAGAATCCATGACTGTTCTATGTATCCTGCAGTTGTTCCACACCTCGAAGGCGTAAACCGCAAACTGCAAAAAAAGATTGTCTGACTGAATTTTTTGGCATAGCTGAGCTTTACCTGTACGTCAGGTGAGTTTACAAGGCACATTCATCTTCCTAAGTTGTGAATTTGGTTGTGACCTCAGCTGATGAAGGGGTAAAGGGAGAAGGTTTGGTTATCACCGAACGAATCGTTTATGGACTCAGATTTTGTTTTTATTTCATTCCCCTTTTCCTTCACACTATTGTTTTTGCAAATTCAGCCTGCCGAGATGGTAATGTGGTTTGCTGCCCCGTCTTAAAGGGAGGGGACGTCTGTGTCCATATGAATTCTGATGGGGTAGATTTTCTACCGAGGAAAATTTTTTGCGATTTAGGTACATCTTAGAATGAAGTATGCACAGCCAATAAATATATCCGAATGCGCCATGGCTACCTCTGGGCTCTCCATCATGTTCGCTAGTTACAGTTAGCTGAACTTCATTCAGTTTCCCTCCCTGAAAGCCACATATATCGTAAGGTAGGAGTTAAGTTTGATGTTGTGTCATCCAATCGGTTTAGCAACCCAAATGTTTTTTGCAGTCCATATAGGATTGGTGACGATATTGGTAGTGCATATGCAATGGGTCTCGTCGGTGGCTCTATATTTCACTCATTCAATGGCTTTAGGAATGCAGCTGCAGGACAGAAAATCCGTGGAATGCTGCGAGAGGCGAGTCTATATTTTAGTTTGGAAACGAGTGAAAACTTCCCAAGATGTGTTCATTTCTGAGCCCTTCTAAGCCTAGGTCTCATAGGGCTGTTTTTGGAGAGGCAAGACCGCTGAAATTTGCATAATTACTGCTAGTGTTTAATAAACGAACGACTTCCGATATAACAGCATAGCGGATGTTGCAAACGTTAGTGACGAAATATGACAAGTTTTTGCACAAGTGTTCATCCTTTGAAGTTGTCAGGACGGTAGGAAACTTCATCAGAATGTGGGTTGAGGTTCCCAGACTCCAGAAATCATCCTTGGGAAATCCGTAATTCCTAAATTCATGGAAGAGGAAGAGGGGTTGTATTCGAAAAATCCGGATTCTTCGATCAGCATTACCAGAGAGCTTTGTTTCGTAAGCGGCATTCGCTTCGATCAAGGGAGGAACAAAAGGGAGGGGCAAATTTTTGGATCTAATCCAGATGTTTTTGGGTCGTAATAGGTTTGGCGGCGACCTGCTTAAGTTGGAGAATAGGTATCCCGTGTTAGCAAAAAGCCATGCAGGGCCGACACATAACCAAAGATTGAAGGAAAGACCAAAATTTTTCCTGAAAATGAAACAAAATTCATCAGTATCTTCCTATAGAAGCGTTTCTACCCACATATTACATGGGGCTGTTTAATGGTGGCGTTTAGGATTTACATAAGCCAAGTTTTATGTTATATATGGAAGTATGTTCATAGCTTGAAATATATAAATGTTACTCTTTTTTTCGCTTGCTAGTGGGTGGTTATTTTCAACTAATGCAAGCGTTTTTGACTGCGCTGCTGTGTGAGAATTAAATGAAGGTTGCCTGCAGGTGCGAATGAGAGGTCCCCTGACAGGTGTACAGTTTGCAGCTTGGGGTGGCATGTTCAGCACTATCGACTGCACAATGGTTGCTCTCAGGAAGAAGGTTGGTGTGAACGTTTTCATCCCTCAACGATACATTTATGCAGATGAGCGAAAGTGAGGACTTCACAGTGACGCATTATAAAGTCAGTGCAGTGCCCAAGGATGTCTCTCCATTTTGTAAATCAGAAATAGATGTATTTGCGTTTGAAGCGCAGAGTGAAAGAAGACCTCATTAATGCGGACACCTACTTTGATATGCAGCATACAATGGAAGGTATTCATAAGTGCGGACCTTTGCCCGAAAGGGCCATTAGGCAACTCATTCTCTAAACGCCAAGACGTGGAGAACTTAGGAGTTATATTATGCCTGCGAACGATTCACTGTGTCGAGCAAAAGCTCGAGATGAAGAACAGTCTTGCATTCTCCCGAATATAGCTTCATTAACACCTATGAATTATGAATGCTTATTTGACTGCTTCATCAACAATTTCTTTCGAAAAGTGTACGAAGGCATACGTTCGAAAATGTCTTTATTTTCCACCCTTTGATGTTTACTCCCTAAGTTATGATCCGTTTATAAGGCACCCCCCCCCCACCCCCACCAAGGAATCATACGTAGGGGCCTACGTTAATAAGGATTTTGAGCCATCTGTGGTCAGCTGCTGCATAATGAAAGAAAAGTGTTGATTTATTATAGGAGATCCATTGGATGGCAGTGCTCACGCCTTACAATGCTTGAGATAGTAGTGCAACTGTTTTAGACCAAAGTGGCTAACCAGTGTCCTTCTTACTTGGAGATTAGTGCAAATATTTTATGTAAGACCAGCGTGAGCTTCAATCAGAGCAGGTTCGCTGATATCCATAAGAATGACCGTTGAAAGTTTTTGGCTTACTTCGCTGGCTTCACTTTACACAAGTGATTGTTTAGCAGTTCAAAATACTTTAAGTACTTCACGTTTCAAGGTTTCTTAAGGTAGCGGAGAGTTTTTTACCTAAGGAAACCTCACTGAAGACACTTGGGTATATGGAAGCTGCTGAATATTTTTTCTCGATTTTTGTTGCAGTCGGACTCATGTTGAAACACTCAAGTATGCTTTTCCTTTTCCCAAATGAAATTCGGTTCACGACTAAGGACATTTCGAATTCCCCGTTGACAGTATATTTTTGGTCCGTAAAGGGGAGGGGGACTAGACCCGCACGGAGACTATGGATGCCGTACATTGGCACAAAAGCGTATCTGAAATTGAAGAGGGAGAGTGATATGTGCTCATCTATGACGTCATTGTGGTTAAGGGACTAATATCTAACTTTTTAGATCGTCTTCCAAGAAAATAATACAATGCTATTAGAACCGGATGACTATGTGAAAAGATCTCTCCGTCGTTTACTTGATTTTGCCGATGAAGTTGTGGCCGGTTAATGAAGAAGGTGCTAATCAAGCATGATCGAGCAATCGTTGCATCGGATGATATTGGTGAAGAGTATGGCATACGACGCAAATTTTACAAAACGAAAGCAACTAATCGTTCATTGAAAAGAATAAGGCGTACTGAGTTTGGTTGAAGGGTTTCCATTGTCGTTTCACTCGGCCTACTGTGGTTATTTGTGCTTTCTCTTTATTTGTTTATTCCCTTTTTACTGGTTTATTATCTTCTTTTTTTTCAGGAGGATCCAATAAATTCGATCGTTTCTGGGGGTCTAACAGGTGCCCTATTAGCAGTCCGGTCGGGTCCAAAGGTGAGCTCTATTTTTTCCTGAATTTTTCTTTCTTATTCACTTCTGTTTACTGGTTAAAGCTGTTAACGGAAGATGTTTCATGCAACGTCTCAAGCGATCTTTTTTGTTACTGTGTATTTGACGCTTAAATCATGGAGGCGAACTACTTTTTGTAGTTTTGCTCTTCAAACTTGATCGCTGTCCATTCTTTAGTTCGCCGAGGTGACGGGTAGGAAAAATTTTCTCGTAGAGGATGGGAAAGTGGAAAAGTTCGAAGTATCGTCGAAATGGTCGCAGCATTGGACGAAAAGTTGGACGACGACTAGGAGGAGTAAAGGCGGAAACATTTCGTGAGAATGTCGTTGACGTACTTTTTGAATGGAGGCATCCTGTGACATGTGAAGACTGCACCAAACCTTTGAAGCCTTAGATGTCATTGCAAAAGTTTGGGGGATGGGCAATCCGCGTTTGTGTGTGCCTGGAATTGAACGGTACTTTCGTGAGAAGCCGTTGTTATAGTATCGTAGCTTGTCGGATTGAGTGTCATCCGAAGCTTACGTGGTGTCATTTTGTTATTCTTGGAATTGAAGTTTTTTTTTCAGTTTAGTTCAACGTATAGTGTAGAAGTTTGGCAGATTGCAATTGGTGCGATGCTTATGGCAAAAGAATTGACCTTCGGCTGCAACGTCGAGATGTGGGTATACCTGAGAAGGCTGTACCCTAAAACACCCAAACCTCGGCGGCATCTGGGTTTCCCAGGGCTCCGATCGTGTCCTTCTTAAATGGTACACTCCCATCCTTAACATTTGATATCTAGATATGTATGTGCATGCCATGTCAGCCTATACGAATCAGTCTCGAATAGGAGCTTTTTGAGCAGAGTCCCTCCTGGCTGCTTGAATATTTTTCTTTGCCTTTGAGTAGAAGACCGCGTGGAAGCCATCAGCGGTTTCCATGCATTTCATGAATCATTTGTGCGGAAGCAAACTGCATCTGGAGCTTGCGTCGTTTTAATTCTTGTCTACGTTAGAATGGGACGCTCACGTATGCAAGTTGTTCTGGTTGCTGTGTGACACCAGATACTGCTTGGCATAGCTTCTAGTTTGTGTACATCTTTTGTTACATCTGCCCCTCTGTGTTCTTCAGTATGCCAAAGTCGTTTTCTATAATGAGTTAGGAACAGTTGATGTGGGTAACGCCTCCTCATAGCTGTATCGTTCAATTTGAGGAGGCTTTCTGTACAGGAAATAATAAGAAAGAAAATGACTGAAATTTTGTCGATGCAAGACATCGCCTAAAATATACAGCATCATTAGCAGGGAAAAGTTCAGAATTTCAAAGATTGGTGACGGGCACTGCAGGGAGTAGGCTGCACGAAACATTTGTTTTAAGAACAGTCGATGCAGTTACATGTGAACATCCTATTAGGACGGGGCCTACTTTAAGCTGTAATTTGAATGCTTTAAGTAAGGTTTTGAAAGCTGCCTTAATCGTTATGAATAATAGTGTAGCAGTTGTGCGGGAACTAAGAACAGCAGTGTGCAGCCCATGCTTTTTGTTTTGGGATACTCGGCGCAGACCGAACGTTGCAAGTTCTGTAAAGTCTGCATGAAAGTTTTAAAATAATACGCAAGCTGTATGCGATTTTTTCCTACTCTCTTCGTTTACCTGAGTTCAAAATTTATGACCAGCCTAACCCATTTCATTTCGAAAGTTTTCAGCTTGCTTTGTTCGATCTCACTGAGGAATTTTTTGCTTGCCCTTCCCTTCCTACTGAAGAAATTTTCCACTTTTGTTTGCCTGTTTAGGCCTAGAAATTTGGGTTCGCTTACATCTCTGTAGTTCTTCGACACAGCTTGATCCGTTCCGCTCACTTCAGATTACAAAGTACACTTCAATTCATGGGGAGGGGGGTGGGGGGGGGGGGGGGGGGGGGGGGGGGGGGAAAGGTTGAAATCCGTGGGAGTTGTTTATCCTTTAAAAAAAAGGATCGATCCGATTCGGTCGCTAAGGAAGCATATCAGAAGTCATGCTGCAAAGCCAAACATCTCGGCAACCTAAAAAACTGGTGGACGAAGTTGGTCTCATATCGGAATCTGATTGCAACAATAATTGGATTATTATTCGCAGTGATAACTTTTAATAAATATTGCGCCAATAAATTCATCTGCGAACAAGTTGATGGATATTCTTATAGGTGAGCTGCATTTATTTGTGCATCTGTTGGCATCTGCCCATCCTGCTTGTGCATATTTTAAACGGTGGCCACAGATATTTCTTAAGCCCGGAAATTGGACTTCACTAAAATTGGGGCATCTATGGGATGTTTAAATGAGTATGAATATGAGACTGGTAATTACTTTGCAACTGTTAGCGTCGATCCTTTGTAGTTTGTGTCATGGAAGTCTGTTATTCTATGAGCTAGATATCCTAGCAGATGAACGTTGTAATCATTCAAGGTAATGGTTGGCTCGGCAGTTCTCGGTGCAGTTATATTGGCGATGATCGAAGGCGTTGGCCTCATAACTGCAAGGTGGATGGGTACTATGCTCGACCCGACAGCGCCTCCCCCCGAACTTGAGGATCCGTCGAGCCTTCCCACCAAGCCGAGCAAGAACGCGGCGACCGCTAGCAGCAACATCACGAGTGGTGTCGAGCCATCGCCTAACGTTGCACCATTCGGCATTCCTGCAATGAATATCTGAATGGACTCTGCTGTGTTCCTTTGGGCAAGTAAATTTGCCAGTGCATTTCGGGGAAAAAGCAACGGAGGGAGTATTCATGACCGTGGTTGTAATCATGAAATTCAGATCTATGGTCACAAGGTAGGATTTCCCCTGGCTCCGGGGAGGTATTTCGGATAAGGTTAAGCCTCCGGTGGTGGATTTTTCCCCTTCAAGCATTCGAGGATAGCGGTCGTGTTAAAGTGCTAGATTGTTTGAAGTGATTGTTTTTTGAGAGGGCCACACTCTTGAGATTTTTCAAGGTAGGTCTGTAGAAAGAGCAGTGTTTCCCGAGAGCAGTGAGCAGTTCAAAAGGAGGGTGAGGAGTTGTGTTTCGAGAGCTGTGCTGTTCAGTTACAGTGTTGTTTCGAAAGGGAGGTACTGTTCAATGACAGTGGTTCATGAACAAGGATTTTCCAAGAAAATAAGCTCTTCAAGGATGACCTCCTTTCTCAAAGCGTCCTAGATTTTCAGCAACTAGATTTTTTCCACTTGGATTAAATTGTCCATCAGCAACGATCTGTCAAATGACTAAGTTGTTCCCGAGGGGTAAAACTGTCCAGTTATTCCCGAGGAAAGTAAGTGCCTTGAGGGATGCTTTCCGTTGCAGAATTAATTTCCCATGACATATTTGAAGTGATTAGAATGTTTCGGTCGTGGGTATTTGTTTGACTACGATTGTTTAAAAAGTCTGTGCTGCGCTTGTTTTGAAAAATGGAATCTACCTTTCATCTAAGCATTGTCAATGTTTCAGAGTTGGAGATGTCGACCACTGGCAGAGTTTGATGGCCTGAGGGCGTAGTTCTTTTTTTTTTCTGTTTATGCTCATTTTGGAAGTTCATCGTCTGATGAAGTGTCTTGTCTTCGATAGCACATTGTCGGCTCATGATTTGTTCCGTGCGATGACCATATTTTGGCAACTTTCGATTGCGTTTGGGCACAGCGATCCGTCGTGAAAACGTGTTCCTGAGAGTGGGTCTCCATATATCCATATGGTTGATTACTAAATTCAACTACGTTTTAAACAGGAGCTGGACTGCATCTCTTCACGCGTTTTCTGGTGCAACTGTGGCATAGCTGTGTTGCTTTAAGTTCCATCTTTACTTCATTAAAAGGTACTACCTTGTTTTGTTACTGAAGATTTTATAATAATGCTGTTGTTTAAAGTTGTTTAGTTGGTCAAAGTATCTAGAAGTGATGGCCGAAATTATACCTGTGTTGTTCTTGCCGGTTTCGTGTCCTCGCGGTTAATTTGTTTTCAGGTAACGTGCACTAAACTTTGCTGATTTTTTTGCTTCGAACCCGATTAGCGTAATAGTCATCTCCCTGTTCAGCCGACTGCTTCCAGCGAGTACACTTTCGGCGAGTGCTACCTTCATAATGAAATGTCTAACATGGTGTGTTCTAAAAGTAAAATTTGAAATGGTGTGTGAATGCCGAAGTTATATTAGGATTGACTTTAACGCGACTTAAACGACATTGCAACTGACTGAACCTATGCAAAAACATAATGACTAGTGGAAACGTTCGCGACTGCTGCGTTAGAGCGCTCAGCGAGTGAGCAGTAGCGGACCCGTCCCTGTCTACGGGCAAAGTTTACGGACCCATCCCTATCTGGGGGCAAAATTTACGGACCCATCCCTGTGTGCGGGCAAAGTTTAAAGTTTTCGTTCACAAATATATACGCGCCACCAGAATAAAAGCCTTGTCAGCAAAAAAAAAAGAAAAAAGAAAAATACAGTTTGTGCCAACGACTGTCGGCAAAAAAGCGGTAAAGATAGAACATATTGGACAGATGACTACAGAGGTGCCGGCACATTACATTCGCATTTTTTCCTTAACAAGCGAGGCAGTCAACACAATGATTCAGGAAAGTATGTTGGAATTCACTGCCTCTCAGACAAAACATTTACTCGATGTAAGCTTGATGCTGATATGACAATAGAAAGCACAGGATACTTAACGACTGTCATCGACGATGAAGCAAACCAAAATGCTATCGAAGCAACTGCAAAGCACAGCGAATACTAGCGAAGAATGGGCGATATCAGAGGCAGAGCTGCGGCAAACCAGAGCACGAAAAGCATTTCTATGGCAAACTCCCAGTAAAAATTCCCCAGCAATACCGCTAAAATCCTATTAACATGCATACTCGCTCCATTCCGTTGAATCTTCTTTGGCCAAAGTATTCGAGTAGCCTCACATTCGGCTGACATATGAATTCACAACCCCAAATTTCACCCCTCAACTAAATATATTTAGATGAAAGTGGAACAGAAAATACTTCCGCCAAAAAGCAGAACAATAAACAAAAGTGTAAGAAGCCGGACTTGTTCAACCAAACAACCGTGGATTAAAACGTATTCATTCAAAGAAGCCGCATTCGTTTCTAACCAGGGAAATAGCAAAGAAACATTAACCTTGCGGAGAAAGAAAACGATGTTTTAACTCCCAAAGAACTGACCTCCCCTAACTGGGGGGAAGACAAGAACTTCTAATAGACATGAAGCAATAATAGAAGGAGGGCGCAATTAGTGCTCAAACCAAAAATTACAATTTGCATCTTTCGAAAGTCACGAAAATCAATCTATAACTCACAGCTTTGCATTCCACTTCCACATTTAAATATAAGATTACATAGAGACATACTTTCCAAAATAACGGAAAGAAAGCTTTTCCACTGCAGTTTTTCTTGAGGCCATCATCTTCGAAGTTCGTTTTAAGTTAGAAGCATAGCGGAAATAAAGCGATTCAACAAATGCCATCAAATCGCTACTTACACGCACTTATTCATAGTGGAATCGACAAGCGAAACCGATATTTCAGTTACCTCCATATGCAGAATAAATGAACCTTATAAGGCTACCTCTAATACATAATCGACGAGAGGTATTTTGCCAGAGATATCTCGAGAGTGTGACCCTCCTTAAAGCACCATCGGGCATTAACTGAACCTTCCAGGGGTAGTTTATGTGAGAAAGATGCGACAGTCTGAAACGAATAAAAACAACGGTAAACACAACGCCCTGATCGCAGCCAATGTGTGTGCCAAACAAAGACAATGATGCTTAAAATGCTTTCAGGTCAACACCGATAAGCTCAAGAAAACGTGCCATTAGAGTTTTTTTAAGGCCGACACGTTCGAGCTGATGGTTGATCTTCGCCTTCAGGTTACGCAGTCGCACCGACGCATGCAGCATAACGAAAAGCAGAGGCACGGCAAGTGTGAAGAGCACAACGATCACCGAGCCGATCGTATAGACGAAGTAATAAGATGCCAACACGAGAGCACCTAACGTTACCAACGCATGCTCACGACGAGCCTGAAATACGATGACCCCTCCTTTGCCTCAGACATCTGAATAGGGGCTGTGGCAATGGCAGAAAACTGTGCGGAGTGAAGGAAGGGGAGGGGAGGGGCAGGAAATGAGTGTCTCCCTCAAGCAAGAAGTAAAAAGTAGATGATGATTATGCTAATCACCACCTCAGCCATAAAACACGCTTCATCTTTTAAAATAAGAAACTGCAAAATTCAGTGCCTCATGACTGGCAATTTCTTGGCGCCGACAGAGCATTAAAAAGAAAGGAAAATCTTGGAAATGCTAACCTTATAAATTTTGAAGAATGAGCGGAAATCACAACTTAAGAATATTCCTGCAAGATGCTTTTTGTGGGTTATTGGAATTCAGAGACCTTTCGTGACAGGTTGTTAGGGTCGAAGTTTGACTTTTTGAGATGGACTTTTGTCAAAAATCATCCCGGAGAATGCCCACAAAGCCAATCGTCTGCCATTCTTGGCCGCAAGAGCAGTGACCAGCAAAACCAGTCAAAGCTGGGTAGATATCAACACCCGACTCTAACAGTGTCCATGTACTAGCTATGCAATATCCGCACGCAAAGTCATCCCTCTTTTTCCAGACCCTTCCCAAAAAAGTATATCGAGGCATTCTAAAAGCTTTAACAAAGGGAACTAAATTACCGCATAAACTATAGTTTTTCTCGAGGAATATACCAAGCAATTGTTCTTATAACTGTGAGGACATTTGGCATTTTAAAAGGATGAGTACCCAAGCAGAAAAAAATGGAAAACCATTACTGCATTAGCAGAGAGTATTTTTAGGAAGATGAAAATACTAAAAAACTCGACTTATTCGCAACCCAAATCTGCTTCGCAAAGCATTTTCCTTTATCTTACTTAACTACTCTCCTCTTATCTATAATGTCATTCGAATACAACGAATAAGGAAGGAGGGGAAAGGCAAAGATTCAGCGATCTCCGCTAGCCTTGCCCGACTAACAATAGATATAACGGATGAAATCGAAACTGAACAGCTCTCGAAAAAATTTTATCGGTTTCTCTGAATGTCACATTCTTCAAATCTTACCTGAAATGTACACAGTACTATACCAAACTGAACTCTCGTGCAAAAAAAAACGCCTTACCTGAGCTACAGATGGATGCATAGACAGCGAGAAGGTAATAGCTGCACCCAGTAACGCGATTGCACTCAATCCGACAAACGTATCACTTGCATGGAGCACCGATGAGAAGGCAACAAGTACGAGCATGATGGCCATGTAGTTGGTTTGATAATAGAGCAAATTACTCGTGATGCGATTGTTCCATCTCGGTAAATCACGAAATGGCGGCATCTCAAAACAAATAAACTTGCTCCTCATTGGCCAAACTTGCCTTTCAAATAGACCGCTGCCCTCTACTGAATTGAGCTCCAATCAACATAAAGTCCTGCGTTAACAAGCACCGCTCTTAAAATTATTCTGGATTTCGATGAGGCCATCACCCAGCTTCTCTGTTTCAACAGAGTGTCACCCGCTCACCCTTAGCTAAGCTGCATTCTTGAAGAAAATTCTGACAGTTCCTCCTACAATAACTTACTATTCTGCGTTCAAGTCGGTGACCAACGACCATCCTAGTTTTGAAGCAACATAATCCTATAAGGGCAATATCCATGTAAACAGAAATGAGAAAACGATAAAAAGAGCAATCCACAGGCCCTGAAAACAAATACGGCCTTTCAACAGCTTAGGCGATCTCTCAAAATGAAGGCGTTGGAAGTAACCACATACAAGCGGAGGCATGCGCATGACCGGCTAGCATCCAAGGTTTCCTTGTAGCTTTTCGTTAACACCACGACTCACTTGAAATGCTCTACTTATTGCACGTATCGACAGGCCACATCTCCCCCTCGTCATGCCTAGCGCTCATTTTCTTTCTAATTAAGTCGAGAGGGTAACACCTGATTTCGCTTGTACTGCCTCAGTAGTGCATTTTTCCGCTATTTCCACTCAAATTCGCTTTCGCTGCATACACATATGAAAAACTTTCGATTGGCATGTACATTTCGGACTGATGGTGCATGTAGTGAAGGGAATCAGACGTCTGCCTGGAAACTGTCGCTGGGGCTCGAATAGAGGGTCTAGCCGTTCAAAGCCTGCCTCAGCAAATTGCGTGTGCCTGAGCTGTTTCCTCCTCCAATCAGCCAAAGTGCCCTTTTTATAGAAAGGGGTACTCCCGTTTTTCTTTTTTACAGAAAGAGCTATTCCCATTTTTCTTTTTTACAGAAAGAGGTACTCCTTTTTTTTACAGGAAGAGGTATTCCCTTTTTTCTAAGTTAGAAGACAAGATCTTTTCCCATCGGAATGAAGCTTCCGAGACTGAAGTTCAGGAGAGTGATGCCTTGTGGGTTTTGAAGTATTTTTTTGGAATATGAAAAGCCGCCAACGAATTTATTAGCTAAGCAGCTGAGGCTCAGGTTCGGGAAACACATTAAACGTGTCGGGAATTTGCCTGCAACTTGAACTTATGGAAGTTTTCATTGCATTCCGATGAATGGGTCGTTCAATTTTTTAAGATGAAATTTGCTGCCAATTTATAAGCAAACCCCTTGAGACAAATAAAGTTAAATCTGCGCTGAAGCTTACTTCAAAGCGTGCCTTATCAGCAATAAATTCGCTGAAGCTTCTCATTGGTGGTATTTCAAGATCATTGGTGAATTTCCAGTTGACATCGATCGCAGCCTGTGGCTGAACCATACTGACGTTCGCTTCTGCAAACTAAATAAATTCAGTCACATCGGCAACTTCGAGGATATATAACTGAAAAGAGGCTTTTTCAGTTCGCAAACTCTTTATACATCAACCTTTTCACGAGACGTTTGGATGCTAATGTGGTAAATAGAAGATTACTAAAAAATGCCTAAGAGAAACCCTCACAATCAAAGTGGGCTGTTTTCTATCCCAGTCGAACATCACATTAATATGCGTTTAGGACTCCAACTTACGAAGATGCTACTTCCGAAAAACCGGAAATTTTAACCGTGACGATCTATGAATATGTGCACCGCATCATCTTTTCGCTGATTCATCGAGAAATAGTCGTTGCTGCGATTTGTGAACGGTCTAATTTATGATCAATCACACCAAGCCATAAACTGACACAAATAGCATCGATGTATGAATTTTAATGTTCTCTTCAACACTCCAAAGACAGCTGCAGTATTGATCGTTCCGAAATATTTTTTAATGCACAGCACATCAATGCTGTCTATGGAGTTCGCCAGTCCTGATGTTGACGTCTTCTATTCGATGGAAACCGAGCTTATGCAATAACATCTTTCGTTTCAGGAAGTTCCGAGTAGGAAATTACTCTCCCCTGAGCTTCGCAGCTCCCAAGGTTTGGAGGCTGGGTATTGAGCACATGTTAGCTCGGCAACATTTCAACATGAACGCCCTCCCCTATCGAGGTGGAAGACAGGGGGATGGAAACGAAGCCTGGGCCACACGTTTGGTCAACGTCGCTGAAGGAAGGCGGTACTGGACTCGATGGTGGGGCTGAACAAGTGAAGGCATCCGATGATGTGCACCTTGTCAGACCGAATCTGCCTCGAAGTGATGAGCATACTTCAGCCCAACACTAAACTACCGGACGCATTACATTACGACACAATATTCATTAACACTCATATTCATTCACTAACACTCAAAATTATCGGCGAACTTCCACCTAAAAGGAGAATACAAAGAACGTCTCGTAAGGGCGTATATGCAATATGTGACACTTCAAAGTTGGGTGTCCTGAAAACAAACAGCAGTAATCTCACACTAAAGAGAAGCTTGACCGGCAACCTTTTTCTACACACCCCCTTCCACAAACTTCCTTCTCTCAAAGAATTCGCGGAACAGCGATCGCATTTTTATTCCTCATATGGGGACGATTTCACCCGTCCTACGTCTCCGTTCGTTTTTCTTATGCTCTCTGTCGCCCTAACCTCCAACGATCTTTGCTTTCGAAACACTTCGCAAAACGAGAGCATTGTTTGAGATGAGGTAAGATCAGGCAGGTCAATAACTCGTTCGGTTACTACCGAAAGGAGGCTATCAAAAGCTATGTATTGTACCGGTTCTTTGGTTCAGCAACGAATAGGTCAGGTAACGTTTCGTGGGAAAGCACTTTTTCGTTGCACCGATTACTGTGTGTTTCGGCGAATTTAGATCATCGGAATGAACTTTTAACCCAAATCAGAGTTGTGCTGTTATTAGAGCTGTCAACCGCAGCCTTAATCGCCATAAAGCACATCCCCACCCCTGGGAACATGGATCCAGAGATGCTGCCGTGGTTTCTTTTCGTATCGAGGAAGGTGATCTCATGACGACGGGTTCTTGCACACCTTTGGAACCTTACGTTCACGAAGTGCACCACACGAGCATGAAAGTATAAAACCTCTTCAGGTAAAAAGTTAATGAAACAATAAACGCATGCAACGCAAAGGAATCACGAGGTAGGCAACCGCTAGCGTATAGAGAGGCAAACTCAAACCACAGCTGCTACGAGTGAGGATTTCAGTCCGTTGGAGGAGCGATGTGGAAGCTCTTAATATCACCGCTAAAGGTCTGAAGAGGGTTAGGTTATCTTCCAACATAGTTCCATGCAGAGGTATGAAACGGAAGAACTTGGAGAACTGAATGTTCCAGTAGCTAATGATTATTTCGTACGCACCGGCCAAACTTACTCATAAATTTGCATACCTGAAGAGAGAATCTTCCCTTCCGATGTGTTCCTTAGTTGCAGGTGAGGGATGTTCGAAGGCTTTTAGACAACCAATGAAACACCTCCGGATTGAGTCAGTAAAGTGAATGTATTCGATCTTCCTAGGTCATCAACTAGCACAATTGTAATTAGGAATAGGTCGCACAAAAATTTTGTAGAGTTGCATTAAAAATCGAAATCTCTTGCTTTGAAATCCTAAAAGACGGAACTTACGTTGCTGTGATACTTCGTAGCCATATCAGTGTAAATTCACTTTATTGTCTGCTAGGATACCCGAATCTCCCATACCGGGAAGAACATTGATTCACCTGAGATATTGGTAGAGAGCAGTTTCATTTTTGGACAGCAATGGACATTTGCGCATCCTTTTATCAACTGGAGATGAGATTAAGGTCACCCTCTCATTCCCACTTACGGGATGCAACATTTACAGTTCTGAATGCCAACATTAGTTGTAAATTTTGCAATCCTTTTCCCATTCTTAGCAGTGAACGTCGGCGAAGAAGGTGGCAAAGATTCACAGAGATCACCTCTGACACACATCATCAGAAAATTTTCAGATAAAGTTTAAACGAAAGGAGATGGCACGATGAGCGCCATCTTCCATGTTGGTTCGAGGATGGAAGATGATTCACTCTTGAGGTGCTGCAAAGCAGTAACAGCGAACCACTTTATACAGTTGAAACGAGAAATGAGCACTCGTTTCTATGAATTAGTGACGGTGTCGTTCGGTACTTCCCTATGATCATTACACATTGGGTTTATTCGCTGGGCGTGCAACCTAAGATCGATACAAAGAACAACTTCAACAGTGCTTGAACATTAACGCGCATGAGATATAGGTTTATGTACGATTAGGATGGAGCAGCAATATACACAGCCAATGAAAACGTTGATTTCTAAAGAAGGATTGCCCATACTTCGATAAAACCTAATGATTAGCCTTTTCGGCGGTTTTCATTGAAATCGAATGGACTATTTTTAGTGCTCCGCAATAGAAGAAGAAGATTTATCCAAAAGCGGAAAATTCAAAATCTAATCGGATTGAAAGGACTAATCACCGTCGGAGGACGCTCATATCAATTTCCATCTCGTTGATCACTTCCATTTGGTGATATCTTTTGGAATCCGTTGTTGAATTTGATGTTATCTTACTAAATTGTGTACTTAAAATACGAATTTGAATGATGCGTTTTTTTTCATTGTTGAGAATTGTATGAAACTATGTTCTTTCGCGATTTGAGAACTTTTTTGAAGCGATGTTTTAGACTGGTTAATCGATCGATTGATCTATCGAATGGTTATTGATTGATTGATTGTTTGATTGCGTGGCTGAATTCGTTGGTCAAATAATGCCATATTAATGTGAATGAGTAGATACATATATAAAGGTTTCAAAACAAAGCACTGCTATGTAACAAGGGAAGGAAAGTATGAAATAGTATTTTCTTTGAGCTACTTTAAGTGGCGTTCAAGTGCAACCAGAGAGCGCCTTTGAATCGTCGAAAAATTTATTAAATGTCGTTTATTTTGCACCGTTAAGAAACGCTCAATTGCAACATATTAAAGAGCGATTGTTTTCTGTTGCATCAAGTTTTGCATGTGCGAACGGGTCAGTCGAAATCTCGTTTCGCGCGATTTATCGTTTGTTGATAACTCATGCGAGTGGTCAGTCGAATAAACGGAATGTAAAAGGTAGATCCTATGGTTTGCCTATGCAGCTGTTCGTGTGTTGACGATTAGTTCACGAGTCATAAGAAGCACCCGGCTCAACGAAGTGATCGTTGATATTATTTACTTGCCTCACGCGGAAAATAGCAGTTAACAATAACGTGTCAAAGAGTAATCCCTCTTAGACATAACACATATTACACGCCGAACTAGTTTTAACTAACGATTCCGTTTGTACGGCTGTGTCTTCGATAGATTTGTGAAATTCGCGCAAACAAACGAACTTCCTTGTCGCTATACGGGTGCTATTTGTCCACCCGTTGAGTACTTATTGCTGACCGCTAACCGTTTCCACTGCCCTAATGTGCATTCTTTCGATGTTCGTTTTATTGTTTCATCTTTTATTAGTCGTTCATTTGCTTTTGGCACGCAATTTGCTGAGTTTATACAAACGCTATATTGCTGGCAATCTTCAAACGTCGGAAAAATGATGTAGTAATCGAAGAGCGAATGATAAACTGTGTTTTAGTGAGGTCAACCTCACTGTGCGGAATAACATATAACTGTCAGGAATTGGTGCCAACCGCATTAATTTTGCAATCATCTGCAACCCAGTCAATATCCGGTGCAACCTTAATGCGCATTTCCGTATATCTGTCTATGTGCATCTCTGAACATATCTTGAATGCACGTATATGTATATGGATATATGTGTGCTTGGGGGATATAAATGTGGGCGAGAGAACTCAACAATTTGTTGCCAGTAAAGACCATGTAACATTTGTGGATTACGTAAAAGCAAATCGCGATATGTTCACTCTCTCCACAAAAGATTCATTTTCCAGGCTTCATTTACGGCATGACCTCACTGTAAAGTAAGATAAAGTCGGTTATAAACGAGATTTTGAAGAATGTCTCGTCCATTTCTACCGGAAGCGGCAAAAGCAAAGAAAAATAGAGTCACTAATGTGTAGATTATTTAGCACAATAAAATAAAGTGAAATAAACTTTGAATAGGTTTTTCTGTATGTTAATGAGGTGTTGGTATGATTGCGTCTTCAAAAGGAGGTGTTTTCTGGCGTATTTTTGAACCGAGCATCACCGAATTTTAAAGCTATAGAAAACGCGAAAAAATAAGCAGGGTAGCAGACCGAATGGAACGAACTCGTTACTGGATCGTGCTTGCAAATTTTTAAGCGCATTTAAGTGCGTGCAGTTGATGGAATATGGCTTAGAATTCGGGAACAAGGTACAGCAGTACGATGTGAACTGTTGCTATCGAATACCTTGACTCCAACTTTAATTATTCTCAGGCGAAAGCTGTGAGACAGATGGATAGACGGACTATGCGCGAAAGTGAGCTAACTATGCTTCGTTATACAAATGTGAATTGGCAAGAATATGCAAATGTCAAACTTCATTTGTCGGCATTCTTCACTAAAATCTTATATCTTTATGTAACCTCTCCAAATTTTGCGTCCAATTTTCATTAGAGCTCATAAAGTGTTTTCCTATATATGAAAAATTAATTGGATAATGGTTGAAAGAGGAGATAGGTAATGTTCGTTTTATGCTTCCCTGCTCCTTCGTATGCTTACCTCACGAAAATGATAACGTTCAGCAAGGCTGTTGGCTTTTTCGTGAAAAGCGGTCATCAACGATACAATAGTCAGTCCGCTTGTGCGCGCGGTTTCATGACAGAGAATGGCTACGCAAATTCACTTCCATCGACGATTGAAATTTGCCCGATCATAGGAGAGCAGTTGTCGGATCAGTGTGCTTATAGAACAAAATGTATGGACATTCCAATCAAGCATAGAGCACAACTTGCTGCTACCAAATATAAACTTTGACCATTTGCAGCAATTACCGCAGCATATATAAAGTCGAAAATTTGCTCCTTGTTTTCATTTCAGTTGCGATCCCGTTCAGAAGTGCGTTAATTCTTTTTCTTCTTTTCTTGCGTCGATAATATGCGTCATTCGAACTCATGAGCTCTTTGAGTTTTCTTTCGTTTGTATGTTCCTTATTTCTTTTTCAACGTTTTTCACGCTTATTGAGCATGTCGAGCTGGCGTCGTCATCCCTGTCCCACTTCATGCCTTCGCATAATCAAATGCTCGCTAAAAATTTGTGCCGCTAAGAACGCTGAATTGGCCTAAATCGATTCTATCATCTCAACGAATCAGCACATTCGAAGGGGAGTGCTTTGAAATAATGAGACTTCTGTTCGACAGCTACCTTATTAGGCTGCTTCAATATTCGTTTTCCACGTCTCACAATTGCCAAACTTAGCGAAGCGATCTATGACTGTGGGATACGAATCGAATTTGTGCATGTAACAAAGTTAAAGTTTTCGCGTTGAAGTAAACCATCTGGTAGATTGCTCACATGAAAACTCGGTGCATATCTTTTAAAGGAAGCAGTTCTGTGTACCGTCGTGCTGGTTACTCAGTTTTTTCAGTGAAATGCCTTGGAGATGTACTTGGAATGTTCATTTATCAAAACTGTCGGGGACCTGTGGCAATTCTTTAGAAGAGAACATAGAAGTGCCCATGCTTTTGCATTTCCGCAACACTGTTTCGAACTGACTTTATCGCGCCACGAATGACAAAGAAATGTTGATACCGTACAATATTCCTTCAGCTTGCTTCTAAACTTTGTTTCTATTTGATAGTCGGAATAGTGCTATGTTTTCCGTTCATCGTAGGTTCTTAAAGGTCAATTATGAAGAAATATGAGTTCGAATATTCAAAAGTGTTCTTGTAGACGATGAAGAAGGTGATCCAGTTAGGCAACTTTCTGCCTCAATCATACGTCGATGGGAGGAGTACAGACAACCCACACTTTCGGTCACATGATACCGAAAAGGGATTGCACCTGATACGGTAAAGTCACCTAAGTATGCGGAAGAATGTTTCTCCAAACGCTCACAAGAGGCATGCACTTCCAGTTCATTCATATATAAATTTCTTTAAAGCAATCATTTAGCATCCGCATCCAAGAGTTGTCCATGCATCCACTGAAGCATCACCTAGGAAAGTTTTGCAAACCTTCAAAATACGTCTTCACGTGTGAAGGTTCTCAGGGGATTAGATGTAGGAAGTAATGTCCTGCTGCAAGCAAATCAGCAAACCAGCATTAGCAGGGAAATTTCCGAATCTTTAAAAGATATGTTCACTTCGTCGACCTTTAGTGGATAACCGACAGAATGGGTTTATTTTTGTTTGTTACTTGTAACATACTCTTTTCAATTTAAAACTCTAAACTTCCATCAAATCTTAAGCACAAACTGACCTTTTGCATGACCTGGTAAGGGGCACCATTCTTTTGCTGATGTGCATACTTAGTGCTCACCCGAGACTCGAAACATGCTGACTGATCTGAACAATGCGAATGATAGTATGTTCAGAGGATGAAATTCTTTTGCGAATTGCTGCCCTGAAACAGTGCTATACTAGAGAGGAGTATTATTTTCCCTCTAAAGATTATGGTGGTGCGATTAAGGAAGTATTAATGAAAGTTGTACTTAATAGTGTACATTAATCATGATTTAATTACCTGCGTATTTTTCGATGACGTCATCGAGTAAGCTCGCGGTGACTGTGAGGAGATAAGAAATGATTTTTGTGGCAATGATTTAGAGTGGAATACAGCCAATTTGTTAAATTCATGTTTCCTACTTCGTGTAAGAATTGAATTGACATGATAATCCCAATTCCAGCAAAAAATATATATGTTTCTCATAGGAAATTCATGGGTAGGCAGTCTTACGTATTCGCGCACTTCGCCTATTTCTCTTCTTTATGAAAGCAATGTTATTTGCGTCAGTTACAAAGAATATATGAGGACATAGTGCCTTTCGAAGTTTTAAAGTAGCAATTGTCTTCGAAATCTTTAGTGAAAGTAAATCAGTACACACATTTAAATAGGGGGGGGGGGTTGGGGGGGAGAGGACGGGACGCATGGCGAGAATGGTGAGTTGCGCCTTCCAGTGACTATGGACTTAGCGGACCTACGCTCATCCTTAGTAGTCATACGCTCCTCATTGCAAAAATTAGAAAAATATATTCTGAGATGTGCGCAATATAGGTTTCAGATGCTCGTTAGCCCGATTTTGTTGACAGTAAATGACTAAACGTTTTCGAATCGAGGACGCAACATGAGAATCTTATAGAATTTGAAGAACAGGACTTCACTATTCTGATAGGCAAACAGCTTACATAGAATGAATGCTGCCTAATAAAATAGCGACGACCTAATCAGATCACAAAGCTCACTTTTATGGTTTTTAAAATCACTGACGTCTTTTCTGATGAACTCGTCTAAAGTGTTCGTTCCAGCGACTTTTGATGATAATACTTTTAAAGATATGGAAATCAACCGACTGATCAAGGAGATTGTTGCATGTTAGCGATTTAAGTTTGCTCTATGATGAAAGGCTATTTTGGACGAGTCTCACGTTGGAATTCAGCGCAATATTCGTAGAACACTGAAAGCCTGCAACATTATAAATGACCTTACCACTTTTCAGTATAAGAAAACCTTCATTTCAGGTATCTTTGAGTTAACTAGAGCTAACAGTAATGCGCTAAAAGCAGAAGCAGAAAGTTCCCGAATCGAAGGCACAAAACACACTTTCCCAACCGAATTATCAAGGTCTGAAAAATTTTCATAAAATATTATTCGCCGCTTATATCTTGAAACACTAAATCTTTGTTGCTAAGACCGCATCAGTTCGTAAGTCTTAGGCACATCGACAGCGTTGATGAGTTCATAATATCTTTTCTCAGTTCCTTAACTCTTTTGATGATCTATGAATAGGTTTTGTGCCTAACTGCTCCTAGTTTGACTTTGGAACCGTATACAAACAATGCATTTACATCTAAGCAAATAAACAGTTTCTGCCAAAGGCTTAAAATCGCTTCCAATTTTAATCTTTTGCTTATATTCACTTCATGCTTTTCAACTTTGAGAAGAACTTCTTCTTCCGCATAATCCTGTAGTACATTGCATATGGGGTCCTCCATGTTCTACATTTGTTCTACATTCATTTGAAGAATGGAAATTTCATGGAATTTGTTCAAGAGATGTGAGCTTAAGAACTAATTGTATTTGTATTTATAGGATAGATTTCTTGGTTCGTTCATGTTTCTAGCATAGTCGTGATCATGAGCGCTACCGCAAAACTTGACCGGCCGTACCATCTGGATGTAGGGTCCATTAAGTGAACGTCTGCTTAAATTCCTTGAAAGAATGCTTCGCATGTGTCTTAAACTGGGTCACCTCCACAACGTTGTTTTAGGTCTTGCTCACTGTTCAAAAGAGTTGGAACAGTAAGAGGTTGATGAGGGAGAGGAGGGATTGCACATTTTCAGATAATGAGCGAAGATCTTAGTTTGTCGTCGTATCATTGCATTTCTTCATCATTTGTTATTCAGTTTCGTAAATTTTGATGCGTTGCCCCTGGAAAATAATCGACATTAACTTCTATCAACCGAACAACAAGTCGTTTTTACGAGTATTTGATCCTTGTAAGCAGTCTTGTCGAGAAGAATCTCGACGGGCACACTAGTCGGCACTCAACGTCTTGCAAGGAATGTGCTGTGTTTGACGACTTAACCCAAACTGACAACAGGCGAATGTTTTTGCTTAAACTTTCTAAATAACTTTCCTTCCGCTCTTATGCACATATTTAGGACATTAGAAACTTATATTTCCGCAGTGCTGCAACTTTAATTGACGCCGTTGACATCAGTATGCTGTATCATCCTAGTTTTTGCGTTCAGTTAGCTTCACCTATTGCTACCTTTGCCATTCTTCACTGATTTTAGCTTATGCATCACCAAGCAAACTGCAAATTCCAACTGTTCCATCTCAAACCACTAAAGATTATTTATTTCTTCACTAACATCGTAATGCGACTGTTGTGACTACCAGTACGACAGTCTCACTATTTCCCATTTTAGGCCATGGACTACCGCTCATGCCTGGGCCGAGCAGCACGTTAGTCCATCAGTGTAACTTTGAGTCATCCACTGTCTGTGAATTGTTAGATAAATCTATTGGCGCGCGGATGGCACGGCGATCGTAGCGGCAATAACAAATTCTATTTTTACAGGATGCCTGTAACGGTGATCCACACGTGACTTTGGCGGTCAAATCAATGCCTATGACCGGGACGTAGTCACTGATGATACGGTCTTCTTGAAGGTAAGTCCAGAATATACGATTGAATTGTTTTTCCAAATCTGTTCTTATCACCCTTTTTATGCCAGATGTTATCGCTGAGAAACGTAAGGGAGTATTAGAAACACCAAAATCTGCAGCTTCATGCGAAGTAGAGTCGTTCGATACGTGACAATTTGTCAGTTACACTCAATGCTGGAAGATCGCGGTTTCCTAGGCCGCTTGGGCGACTTCGACTCTCTGTCTTTTAAGATCATGGGCAGGTTAGAAGTTCGGCGTGCTTCTAGCACCTCTACGCCAAGGAACCGCTTGATTTTCATTTTTAAATCACTGCCTAAACCATTTTTTAAACCATTTCTAGGAGAAGAAATCTTTAGCCTGCTCATATATTTCATGAGATTATCAGCGACGCGTTGTGCTTAGGTGAAGGCTGCAGTTACCCATCCCATTGACACTGTGCACATTTTCCTCACTTTCGTCTCACGGCGTGTAAAAGTATAATGTGACCACCTGCAGGATTGTGAGGAATTGTTTGTCGAGCGGCGCTTCAATTTTTCTGCGATGTTGCAACGATTGGGGAAGGTTTCAAAAATGGTTACATGTTTACTATGGGAATTGTTATGGAAGGATGTTCCAGCATTCCAGTGTGCGGTATTCCTAAATTAAGCATTAGGGAATAAAGTAGACGTGCTTTTGGGCTGCGAGGTCTTTCCTGTGTCCGTTTGCACTCCATTGCAGGCCTTTAACCAATATCTGCTACCCTTACAGCTCTATGAGAACCCTTCACGATAGCAGTAACATTTTATCGAGTTTGCCTAACGATGAACCTGCAGGGCAGCCAAGAACCTCTCTCGCACACTTCCAGTACTGATAACTGGTGCGATCAACTGATCTTCATTTTTTGCATTTTTGGCATGATGGGGTATGAGCGATTGACTTTAAGTGGTTATGAGGAAGGTACTTGGGCTGTGAGGCCAATTTTTGGTGGAAGTGCAGCACGGTCTAAATATATCTGCCCGGTCCACAGGGAAAGCAAAAGAAAGCAAAAGGTAAACCAATGCAGAGCGATATTTACGAGTATATGTTTCTGTCAACAATTGTTAAATGCCAACAGATGTATTTGTAGTTGTGTTCATTAGAGCGACTCTCTTGACAAATTTGCCAGCTACTAATCAAACCTGCCCAATAAAGTGTTCCTACTTTATCCGAATCGACAGCTTTCAACAAAGATTCGTTTTTCTTAGTTATTCGATGTAAGGTTGACCCCACTCCTGTTAAATTCCCGAATTCACGCAAATTTTTGACACATTTAAGTGCCTTTAACTCACTTTAAGTTTAGTGAAAAAGCCATCCTCTGATGCAAAATATGTGATGAAAATATGTTTGAAAAACTCACTTCGATACAGCAGTAGTGCTTGCGTCCACATCAAGAAAGCACTTTTGGAAAGTTCGCTATTTAGTTTACTTTAAAGATACTCCTGAGAAACTATCTACCTGTGCAGGATGTTTGCACATGGTCTAAAAAGATTGCCATCCTCTGGACGACCCACTCTCTTATCGAATTCCGCATGTTGCAAAAGGAGCTAAGAGTGAGAAAATAGCTGGCAATTAGATATTTCTCATAAAAAATGTGTTCTTCATGTCAATTTTCACCACCAATGTCGTCTGAGACTAGGTAACCTCGCTTTTGCAACTCTGAACGATGACATTCGAAATTTGGATGTTAAAGCTTGCTGCAACTAGCGTTGCAACCTTCATTGCTCGGAACCTCCGGGAAAATGTTCAAACTTGAGAGCTGAATAATGCGAGAAATGCGGTGGAAGTGTTTGGAACATATCAAAAAGCCTTCATGGTGTACTGTCGCCATATTCACGAATATTGTTCTCTCATTCTTCGTCCGCACACTTTTATGCTAACGATAACTCAAAATGTTCAGGACTATTTCGTTCACATGACTTTTGGCAAGTCATTTCCTAGGCGCTAAAACGCGAAACATCGCAACCCGCTAGCGTGATGCAAGCAGATTTTCGATGTGAGCAAGCAGTCGGGAAGCTTTCTTCGAGAGCACCGTGACGAAAATGTCAGAGTGGAAATTGAAATGGGTTGAATTGAACAGTCTTTATTTACATGAGCAAAGAAAACTGCACATAGCAGTGTCCTTTTGACGTCAACTTCATCGGAGGATAGGACTCTGCATCACAACTGAACAGCCTTCGATCGTGCTTTTAGCGATTGGACGGGGCGGAAAGCTTAACAAAAAATTTCTTCAATGGAAGGAGTTGGGAGGAAAGGAGGGAAAAATCTGGAAGTTCCTAGGCGGAAAGCGATCTTGTTGGGTTGAGGATGCAAACGAAAAAGTCGGTGAACTTCCCACGACAGGGATCTCGTCGAGGAACATCTTTAGCGGCGTTTGGAACATCGTCTACCAGAAGTTCTACGTACCATCATTTGATCAATTCCTTTCTTCAGCTTTCTTTGATCATTTTTTATCGCGTGGTTGTGGAATTGGGTGCTTTCAATGCTGATTCCAAGGCGAATATTTCCGCATTGCTTTCCCAGTCCGAGAAAAGTACCGAAAATTTTCCTCTACAGGTTTCATGTGAAGGCGGGGAGATCCATGTGGGAGGTAGACGATTTACCTCTCATGAGGCCCTTGTGACACATAGTGAAGGGGTGGAGATACATGGACGGTGAGAGGATCACTTTGTCGCCCTTCATGGAGATGCACTTCACTGCATTATAAAGAATCGCTCCGCTGGGAAGACGGCGTTTTGGGCTTGTGGCAGGTCCGTTAGATGCAGGAGATTCTTGCCATGGATACATCTAACTCTGATTTCTCTCAACACCAAAAGGTGCACGCGTTCAAAAGTGTTGAAAGATTTGCTGAACTTTTTGAACGCATAGGACTTGGCTAGTTACAGTACTCGGTTTTCATCCTTTAGGCGCGCTTGACAGTGATCTCGAAGCGGAAGCAGTAGGAATGTTATCCCGCTTATGTTACATTTGTTCACTATCGTTGAGAGCGGCTACGCGCTTTTGTGGATTTGCTCTGCAGGTGCAAGATTACATCGTAACTTTGTATGTGTATTTGCATGCCTGTCTATCTGTCCGATAGTTTCAACTTGAGAGCAAATAGAACTGCAAATGCGAAGATTCGATGATATGATTTTTACAATGGAGGACCCTCCCATACCATATTCTGCGTTGATTCATCAAACTCGAAAGAAATTGTGGGACTTTAGAATATGCTCAAAAGCTTCAATGCACAAAAAATATGGTATAGGAGATCTGCGTGATTACGATTACTTTTTTTTGTTGATAACATGTTTGACATTTTACGGGTAAGCAAGGCGAAAAAGCGCACATGGTGCCACCCCTTCAGATGAATTTCTTTGCCTCGTTTCATCGCTGTCGTCGTCATGCCCACGTCTTGGAATCGGAGGTTTAGCACTTGCCTTCGTGCGCCCGTGCGCATGGTGTGTGTGTATGTGTGTGTGTATGTGTGTGTGTTTGTGTGTGTGTGTGTGTGTGTTCGTGTATGTGTGCGTGGGCGGCTGCGTGTTGTTACTGCATCGGAAAAGTGTATAAGTCACAGAGCTATCTGTTTAGTTCCAGCTGTCGTAAGGAACTCGGTTCCCGAGCTTTTTCAAAGCAATTTAAGAAACAGTTAAGGCTCCAACCTATCGATAGCATTAGCCTCGGATAGCAGGAAAATTGACAGCCGTGGTGACTATAAGTTGTCATTAACGATGAGCGATGCGGCATCAGTCTTTCGAAACACTTCTATTGGTAATACGGTGTAGTTGAATTGTAGACCCACGAGGGGAACGGTGGCTTTTGCGTTCTAATTTCTTGTCATTATTCACTTACGCTATTTGCTGCGCTTTCTTGCGATTTTTTTTTACCACAAATTTTTGTATTCGCAATTTTTCGTATGCTTGGCTAGATGGAAAATTTTTCTGCGAAATTCGCAGTTAAAGCCGTTTATTGCAAGATGTGTGCGTTAGTTTTCTCTAATTACATTAATAAATGAACAATGAGATGGGCGTGGTTGATGGGATGTGGAAATGGCCTAAGCGCACAGAAAATTAGGCAGAAAGTGATAGATGGTAAATAGTTATGTGGCAGGGGATATGGAAAAAAAATCAGTGCAAAAGCGCATAAAGATTTCTTTAGAAGGTGCTGAGAGAATGCAAGATATAGTCTTAGAATCAGGTATTGCCGAAGTGCACCATCGACTGCAGTAATCACCGAGAATATATTGTGGGCACATAAATTCGTAAACGATAGCAGCAAGCAGCCAAAGGGGAGTAAGAGTAGTCGGGCGTCGAGACTACGCAACGCTTGGCGTCTTCTTCTGAAGGTTATATACGGCAACTGAATGACAGGTTGAAAGGTCGTCTTGGGCGTATTAATGAGGTCATGCATGCGTTTCTCTCATTTGCGCATTTCGTGCTCAGTTTCGCTCTTATTACAGGTGCGTCGAGCGGTGTTAGACAGGTGACGACAGGTAGCAACACTTGTGTTGCACACTGCAAGGATTCTCTTCCCGACTCAAGTGTGTGAGCTCGGACAAGATGATTCTCAACGCTATCCGAGCAACAACAATGATACGTCTTCTTCCTCTCATATTGCTTATTTCCGCACAGGTATCGCCTCCATCTTCTTTATCTACACATTCGCTTTTGTTTGCAGCTGATAACGTTGAGGGTATCTTGAAAATTTCGTATCGACTGCGCTGAACCAATACCTCGAAGCACTTGAAGGAAATAGTCGAACTATTTCTGACGAATCGACTGCTGCCCACTAAGTTGCTATGTCACTCTGAACTGTAGCTTTAGTTATATCGTAGAAGATGTTTAGAGAGCTTTCTGATGTTGTTTGCTGCAAAAAGCTTTTGCGTTGCGTATGAATTGACAAAATCATTGCGGTTCTTTGCTTACCGAATTCATTAAGCCATACAAATCATTGAAATATATCATTTTTGTTCAACGGGTTGCGCCCCATCATCGTCAATTTTGTCTTATTTGGTTCATTTTTTATTGAAAACATTTATTCAGTAGACTTTTCGATATAGCCCTTAGAATTTTGCTCATAGCATTCGCTATCTGCTTTCGTAAATGCAGCTGCTTAGGCTTGCGTCTTTCATTTTGTTATTCGTACAGGAATCGATAGTTAATTTCACTTATGTCTTATTGTTATGCAATTTTTAATTATTACTTATTGAGTTCTTGAATTCATCACTCTTATACAAAGATTAAGTAGACTAGGAGTGAGCAAATCATAGTTCTTTCATAGATCGCTTAAAGCTGTTTCGGATCATGAAGTTTTTTTTTGCTGTTGAAAGGGTGATTTTAAATTCGAATGTCACCTTAACAATTGATAACATTTACTGTCTCAATTATCAATGAGTTGAAAGGTTTAATCGGTTTTTATGTAGTCGAATTGGTCGGTGAGAAAATGCTCGTCTCGAATTTTTGATTGCGCTCGATTAAACAAGCGATGAGAAAGAACATAGATTGAGTTTCTCGAAGGAATCATCACTCGGCAATCTGTATCGTTCAATCGTCTGGCCTCATTCATCCTTTGCCTTTGAATTTCTCTTACCGAACGAAACAAGTGGAAATTTTCTCATTCTTACTCCAATCCATAAAATTTAAGGATTTATTTTGAATTTATAGATTGAGGCGGAAATTTTGAAAAACATGGATCGTTTCATTTAGTGCACCAAGTTCACGTGTAGATGCGGAAGAATTTAACGATACATGTTATATTTTTGCTTGCAGCTGAAAAGAACTGCAACTCTCTGATGAATAAGAGCGATTTCAAACTTGCTATTTCCGTTTTTGATAAGGTGCGCAGCAATTTTACATGCCAGCACACCTCAAGTTTTTAACTGCAGCAAAAAAAACCTTAGCAACTTATTTCTGTTTTTGCAACTTTTCCTAGCGAACAATGTATATTGTCCAGGTGGCGTTGTCGAGTGGCTTATAATTTTCTCGTTAATCTTCTCTTCATTGTCTTTTCGCTTTGAAGAATTTCAAAAGCAGTGCATATTGCTGTTTTTATTTGATGTCCCATAGGCAGACTTGTTCAGTCATTGCTCGCCTAGGTTCTGGCCTTGCATTCAGATAATGTCTCCCATTTTACATGCGTTGTTTCGATAAAACACCGCAGCACATGCGGCAATGAATTTATGCTGATTTGTTTTAACATAAGAAGGTTCCCATCTGAAATTAAAACAAGTTGGAAAGTGCTCCGTGTAGCGTAGCGAAACAGATTCTTTTTGAAAGATAACTCGGCGCACATAAAAACTTATGTCCGGAACCACTTTTAATGACACAAGTAGCTGTTTGAAATGACATCATTTTCGGGAACTGTTTGTCGGAAAACTTTCTTTGTAACACCTGGTAGTGGAGGAAGTGGTCCTATAGAAGGTCTAGCATCAGGTGAAAAATGCCTCCATTTCCCTCAGTCACGACTTTTTTCTTTAGGATATGATTTCCGACCCCCTGTTACTTTAGTACACTCATTCGTGAAACTTGCCAACGTTCGAAGCATTCCTAAGGCCATCCCTGCAAAGGTTTCAAACGTATCGTTCCCAGGATATAGTCTCACAACGTTGCAATTTCCTCAAAGCGCACTGCATTATATTCTAGCGTTCTGAGACAACCTTGGAGTATATTTTTTATGTTTACTTCATCTGATGTTTTGCAAGACAGTAGTTCCCAAGAGTGCACTAAATCAAGAGCTTCAATTACAAGGAAAATTAAATCCCATTAAACAACGGCATCAGAGGTACCGAGTCGGTTTTTAGAGTCGTTTTTCACCATGTGAATTTCTTTCGGGTCGATGAGTTGCATCTCGAGGTAGAAACGTAATGGTAGTCGACCCCTCCGCAATGTTTTTTTTTTGGTAGAGTAGAAAATATTTCCAATACTTGTCAAAATGTACTATGCGATTAATATATTTTCGCATTGAGGCGATACAGCGACTTGGAAAAAAAATTTACCTGGAAGGCCAAAATTTTTAGTTCACTTAGTGCTTCTTTCCAGTTAAACCGAGCATCAAGCAGGTCATACGCTAGTTGTTCAGGTTAGGCCGTTTTACGCAAGTTGATTTACTCCGATTCCACTTTCAGCATCTGAAGAGTGCTCCCAGATAGTTTGTTACTCGATGAGCTGCAATTATTGTCTCAGGAATGGCCCAGGTAGCCATAGAATTAAGATTTGAGGAAGTGAAGGAAGGGTGATTCGAGGGGGAGGAGACGCCTATATATGATCCGACTAAATTCGTTCATGCAATACTTTGCCTTTTCGCAGGATTTTTTCTCCAAAGGATTCGGGTGAACTTTTTTCTTTGTATTTATTCTTTTTCCGTTTTACGCCTCTTGCGTATTAGTGAGCACATTATGACGAGAGTGTTTCAGTATGCATCACTTAAATATCCTTCCTTACATGTCTGTTTTTGCAATGACACATGTCGTTCAGATTCAATTCACAGACGAGATAAATTTGTCTACATTGTCTATAAACCAAAATTAATATGTTGTTTTGCCATAACGACCTTTCACTGTTCTTCACTGCTTACTGTACTTCTTAACCGCTCTGAGATCTTCGAAGGAAATGTGTTTCCAAGATTGCCCTCATCTAAATAGGATCTTCGTTATGTCAAAGCGTTAAAAAAGTCCATGTTGTAGAGCGCCTTTTGCCCATTGTTAAGAGCAGTTGACAGTCAGAAGTGCTAATGTGTTCGAAGCGTTTTGTTGACTTCATCTTAAATGGTTACTAAGTTGATTTGTGCGCGGTTCTTGTCATTTCAGCATTTCTTTCAAGCATATCGGCTATGCAGCGTCATCATATATTTTTTATGTTCGTTTCGTAGGGCCGCATATATTTATGTTCAGAGCCAACTATACACCGACATACAAAAAAATCATAGAATTACTGTCATGTGTTCGGAATAGTGAAATACTGATGAAGAATGAAGATGGAAACTGAAGCTTCAACAAGAACAGCGTTAAAAATTTCCGATTGGAAAGTCGTCATAAATTTTATTGGTTGGTAGTGAATTATTGGGAAGGGGTATTATAGGACTGCTATCATGCGAAGGAAACATTTAATCAATATGGAAAATCCAAGGTGGGATTGATTAAGAAATGATGAGAAGCCCTGAGCTCGTTTAGAGATCTCAACATCATGTCCTGTGCAGATGCGTATTTACATATGCGCTTAGAAATGTCGAATTTGCGCGCATATCTTATATACTCATTCCAAAAACCCTCAACTTGTCAAGGTGTTTGCTGAAACACTGTCACAGATGAAGTAGACTTCGTAGAGGCAAGTGAATATCAGTTAAATCCAAATTCCCCCTCTGGCACGCGATTCTCTTAATTGGATGTAGAGAAGATTTCTTAAGTATGTCACCTTTTGCGATAGTTTCGTTTTCTTGCGTGTCTCTAGAATGTGTCTATTAATGCTGTCTCAGCGGTTAAAAAACTAAAAAAAATTGACGGAAAACGATTTTAAAAAAAATATTCCGTCACATTCTTTTACCCACGAAGACCACAACTGATCTTGAATGTTAAGAGGAAGTAAGAACATTTGGAGCGAGGTAGTATCTATAAATATGGGTATTCTGCAGTTTCAGCTCTTAAACTAGTGAAGATTGAGTTAGGGGGTCTTGTCTGTGCATATGTACGTATATTCCCATTCGATACCTGGTAAAAGGGAGCAGGCTTGTCTCTGGATTTCGTCGTAATCGGAAGTAACAATCCAGTAATGAACTGAAGTCAAAGTTGAATAGATAAGCAAAGAAAGCAGAAAAATATTGACAGAATTTTTTTATCTGCTGATCTCTCCACTTCCTTTCATCCGTCGAGACTGCAAATAATTTCGGATATTGAGAGGAAGGAAATAAGACCAGATATTGCAAAATTGTGCCTGTGAATTTGTATGTTTGGCCGTACCAACTTTGGAAACAATGAAGCGAAAGTTACGAGATTTAATGAGTGTCCATGACCGTAAAGCGACTCTTCCTCTTCTCGCACACAACTTTTATGTCCTTCGCAGGTATTTAAGTGTGCAATAAATTTTAGATCGTTTTTCTAGCTGATCGCTTTGTATGCCATCATCATTACAATCAGAAACCGTATTCATGGTGAAACTTTGCAAGAAGAATTGACTTTGTTAGGATATGAATACATTATCCACATATTCCAACACTTGTTGGGAGTCGACGGCACTGATTGGTGTGATGAGTGAAACTGCATGAATTCTTCTGTGATGACTCTCTCTTATAGGTGAATTGGTCGTTAGTTGTGGTGGTTTTGATTCTTAGCAGAAAAATTTGCGACCACTACTTCAGAATTCCAATTTCGATATCTCAAAGATGTGAGCTTGCATGACGCCAGAGAACATCCTCTGATGGTGCGATTGCTGTCTGTTTCTTTCCTCGATTATTCCATAACAGATAGACGTATTTTCGGAACGTTATCGCTTAGCACCGCCTTCACATTTTTTGGATGCAGGCATCTGAAGTGCACAGCATCGCTGTGAGTTCTATCTTCAATGGAATCAATGGACTTTTTTCGTAATATTATGCCTATAGTGTCGCTTTGATCATCATATTTCTTTATTATTTCCTTTCTCCCTCAGAGCACATAATCTTTTGGTCAGGAGAGGCCGCTTGAAGGCTATGTATTCAATTGATGTGCGTTATATTACTGGCTTCTTGAATTGACTTCGGCGTTGGGGTGAGATTGTAACATGCTGCTGAAGGAAGTGCTCATTGTATCATTTCTAATCGCATATCACTACACAGTTCTAGCAAGTCAAACTTCTATTCTTTTCCCCATAAATGGAACAGGGAAGCGGCGAATTCTATGATTTGTGGAAGTTTTTATTCTTTCTTATTTGCAAAACTAACGAACAAATGCATTAAGACCTCGACTACAGATTCTAGCTTGCGTACTATATTCAGTTGAATTCATTCAACCAGAACGATAGGCTGTTGCATTTACAAAGATACACATCAAACACCTGAGAAGACTACTTCCGTTTGTCGATGACTATATAGCAATGAGCAAACATTATTCAGCAAAAGGCATTGATACATACCGCATTTCGCCGAAAGGGAATTAGTACAGAGATAATGAAAGCAGTGAAAATTACTGAAACGAATATTTTCGTCTTTGGTTTCAGTATTCTTTTCGTCGTCTAAAATACTTTTTCGAGTCAATCTGCACTCATTGTAACACATAAATGGCACTTACTGTCATGCGCTCTAAAAGTACACAGTGTTGCAACTACGTATAATTACCGATATGCCAGCGCTCGCATAATGATTCACTTGTTTTACATATCAGACGCCGTAGGCATGTTCGGATCGTCATTTGGCACTTCCGAGTCTAAAAAACGTTTTTGGCTGTTTGTATTGCCAAGCGGAATTCGATGTAAACCTTAATGCTGCGCAATGTTTTAAAAACAGGTAGGAACACTTAATTGTTGCGTTACCATTTAAGTACTAAATTGGCGCATATCCACAAAGAGTATTTTACTGATTAGGCTAGAGCTGATTTTTTAAAAATCAGCATCAAGAATTTTCTTGAAAGCATATCTTGTGGGGTGCTTTTAACAACAGAAGCTTATGCATAAGTAGCAGTCTCGTGATACAGCACGTGATCACATGACGCAGCTTTCTAGAGCTAGTGAAATAGGAGGTTTAAAGCTGACTAAGTGAATTAAGTGCAGGAAGCAATGGGATCTTGTTGAGTTAGCAACTTGAACAGGAAGCCATGCTCCCGTTTTGTGGATATCTATTCAGCAGTCTTAGTCGGCTTCGAGGAAACGCACACGAATGTGGCATTTTAATTAAGCTACCACTAGTTGTCAGCGCCTAAATGCTACTACTTACGATAATATGACAATTACTATGTTCTTTCGCAAAGCTAAATTAACCGTGCAAGTCAGTACATCTTTGCGGTTTTGATGTTGAGGCTCCATAGCGGCATAGTTAATTGGGAGTTTCGGCAAAAACAACTTCCGCAATTCGTTATCGCCTCATTCGGCTATCGATTCACTTTGTTTCCAGCTAATCTGCATTTTTCCATCCATTTTCGACCAACTTAATCAGTGACCAACGAAAGAGATTACCAGGTTGTTCACCGAAAGGTTTTAACCAATCACAGTGTTTTCAACAATTGTCAGGTTATGGAGCACCGAATTTCGCAGAGATTAGCAAATTACTGCTTGAATTCCTCTCTGTGCAATAAAATGAAATTGCTGGGATTGTTGTGGTCAATTGCTTAAGTTGCTTGATCCCATTCGCTTATACATTTCGCAAAACTCGAAAGCTAAAACTTTCTCAGGCATTCCTCGCTATGTTTTTGGCGGATTGCAGGCAACTCAAAGGGTTAATTTCTTTAGATGTGAATTTATAAGCGTTATTTCGGGTGCAAGTGGTAGCGATGATCGAATGTACTGCTAAATTTTGGATGTTGTGCTTTCGATTTCCTTTCTCACCTGTAATGAGAGAATGGGTCTTGCTTTTCTTATCACACCACCCTGTGGCAAAAGCACAGTTGCTTCCTAGGCTATGAGAAAATTCGAAAAAATTTGGAAACTTTTGTGAGGTTTCTGATTTTTTTAACATTCTGTGGCCTGTGGTGGATATTCAGCAACGCTCTTATTTATCTTTCCATTCCAGCCTTGCAGGAGTTTTGATTGTCGATATGAGACGGCCAAAACATCAAACTGGTCCTTTTAAATCCTTGCGAGTTTCCACACCTAAATTTGACAACATGCATCATGCAACTATCCGAAAGAGGAGGAGGAGCAAGGGGGCAAGTGAGTGATGGTAGTTGCGGTCACATCTTCATTTCTGGTTAGAGCTGCGACTGTGGTGAAAAAAAAGTAGCATTCGAATAGAGGAAAAGAGAAAAATTAAACAAGAAAAGGGTGCCAGCCCATGCTTTTCCTCCGCTGTTTCCGTTCGTCAGCTAGGAAACAAAAAAGTTTGGATATTGGGAAAAGCATAAGCTATGCTCAACTAATACCAGTCCCAGTTGACGAAAAGAGCGTGCATATGTTTTTCCATAGGAAGGGGAAGGCAAAAGTGCACTTCATTTGCAATTCCTGCAAATTTTACTCTAAAAAGAAACGTCGCAATCCCTTAACAGTTTTCAGGGCACCAGAATGCAAGGTATTCGACCACCAATGGGATATGTCATTACTGCCCTGCCAGGCAACTTTCACATTTGTTCATTTACAGTGCTAAACATACTACTATATCATACCATAAGAGAACTCGAATATTAAGATTGGCTAAATATTGAGTGCTTTCAGGAAGCACCCTCTAGCAATGAAACTGATGCAAATTATAACGTTTCGGAAGTTGACGTGCAGTGCGCCGAAGGATGGGACAGGTTTGGTGCGAAATGTTTCCGCGTTTATGTAGCCGAACGCTCATGGCCTCAGGCACTTGTTCTCTGCGCCAGGTTTTTTTTTTTCACGTGAAATTTGTTCTTCGTAGTATAGCTGTTCCGTACAAGACTTGATCGAGGGATCTGATGTTTCTAAAAATCGGTCAGCGATTGCGTTCAGCTGTAGATGATTCGATTCTATTGAATGGGATGACGTCCGTTGAGCTTTTGATAAATGCAAAAGTTTTGCAGAAAGAGTTCATCTGTCAAATTTTGTGGCATGCGGATATTTGCATTCCTGTTTTGAACGAACTTATACCACTAGCGGAAAGTGCCCTCGATTTTCAGTTCTATGAAAACTGAATCACACTGCATGGAGCCAGTCGATGCTGGATTCGTGCATTTCTAGAAAAATGACATGAAAAGTTGATAATAATGAATTTTATGGTGATGTTCTTGTTTTCAAAGCCCTCTTAATAAGATGTTTTACATTCATAAATCTTTTATTACCTTAAGTTAAACGGATCACCTCCCTGAATTTGCTACATGCTATTCGCGCACAATTTCAACCAGTTCATTCCGTCACGGTTCGTGGAAAATGTTGCAATAAACAATCCGAAGCGAATATTTGTAGGCAAACGTATACTCTTCAACGAGCATCAAATATCTTTGCGGATATTTGGTTGTGCAGAAATTATTATTTTTTGTTTCAATTACTTCAGCTCGGCGATTTATTACAGCATCTTCTAAGGGGTTTAGAGCGAGATCTGTAATATGTGGAAATTCTCGCTACAAGAGTAAATGTTTTTGCTTCCTTATCGTTCCCTGCGAGTCTTTGGCCATGATTTGTTTGCGTCGTGTGATTCTTAAGGTATTTCTTAAACAATAGTCCTCAAGATCCTCAAGCATGAATATGTGGGAATGTTTCTGAAAGTTTAAAATGTTGTCTCCATTAATAGGACGCAGATAGCTTTTAGCTTTTCAAACATTGTTTTCATCAAATTCGATATATAAGCGAGTGGTGGTGTCAGCATTTTTAAAGAGATAAAGCATCAATTCCAATGGTATGAATTAGAAAATGCTTAGTTTCCTCGGTTTCGTTTTGCGCGTGCTCACATTCGAAACCTCCTTAAAGTGAACTTTGGCGGCACATGGGCGAGGTAGAAGCCGAAAATTCTCGTTTCTCGATTTCTTCAAATTTTTATAGGTCCATATTTTCAATTCATTTCTTCATGTATGCGGAATGCTTCTCCCTTCTACATCTACTTTCTTGGGGCGTAGGCATTTGAAACATGCGTAAATTGCAATCTCGGAGTTACAGTACTGCGGCAAGTCCATTTTATAAATTATGAGTGCGACGCAACCGGAGGAGCCTAGTTTTAGTCGTACTTCCAAAAAGTAAATACGTTGTATATGTGCTTGACAGTTATTTACATACGATTTGGTACAATTCGTAAAAGTATATGGACGTTCTAGAAGATGGGGATTACATTACCCAAAAGGAGTACCACTGTGGAAACGAGAAATTTAGAAGTACAAATAACACATGAAGAAGATTGTTGAAAGAAGATGATTGTTTGCTTCAGGGCAACCGATTCCTTGAAAATTTCGTTGCAATGCCGAATACCTTTTCCTTAGAAAAACTCCGTTGTTGGCCTGTTGTAGATGTTGAATATGATAAGGAATTGTGTTATTAGATCCCTTTATTAGCCATTCGTCAAACTGTGCGTAGTATACAACCATTAAATGTATTGCAACAACAGGTTTTTTTTACTATGTTGAGGGCATGTTACGGATCCTAATTGATACAGTGCTCTTGTTTTCTACTGCTGAAAATTCCAGACAATGTTTCGGCGCTGAACGTTATTCACAGCCACTATTTTTGAAAAAAAAAAGCAAAATGAATAATGACAATATTCTATGCACTGCAGGTACGGTAGCCAATTGGCACGAATCGAATCACAACGCGAGAACAATTTTGTAGGCCGCCTTGTGAGCAAGCCACAACGCAATGGGCCCTCAAATCCACGCACTGATTTCTGGATCGGTGATTGACTTTTCGTTTTTTATTTGCAAGGAGCAGTGCTGCGTCAAAAAAAAAGCTGCAGAGATAGGATGGGTTTCTGCAGTGACAGGATGCGTATCTAGATTTTTTTACGACGAACTCGTTGGAGGACTTCCTGGGCATGTCTCCTGCATCATTTCTATTTGTCTTGTTGGTATGAAAATGGAAGGGCTAATTTCTTTGGCAGAAAGATATTTTTTGTTGAAATGAAAAAAAACAACTTTGTACAATGTGTTAAGTATTTTGCATCCTCGAAACCCAATAGTTTATAGTGTGATTGTAATGACTGCACAATTTAGGTATTGTTGCACAGCGAACGGAAGACGATGACGCTTTATTTCTGTGGTCTGACGGTACTGCTGTCTCAAGATACGTCGGTTTCTGGCTCGGTGGCCAACCGGACTACAGAACAGGAACGTGCGCGAAGGTATAAGCTGCCTTTGAAATATATTTTTAAATAGACAGCACCCGTTATCCAGTGCGGGATCCAATATCGAACCTTCTGGATCGTGACGGTTGGTGAGTAATATGGACCATTGAGAGGTTCTAATGAGTTGTTGGTCTCCTGATGAAACAAAATGGCTAATGGCTTGGCCACTATTCACGTTACTCACTCATATGAGCTCATGCAGAGTGAAAATGTTCTTGTAGATGCAACGCGAATCGTTCTTACTCGCCGTTGATGCCGAACTCTTAGCTGCTGTCACCACAGTCTTCTTATACGTTGGATAATATGCCAGGAGAGATGTGTCTAGCCCTGCTTGAAACAGGAATTTAGTGTTCTTGCTGGCCCCCAGAGCGAAAAACATTCTGGCAGCCATCGACTTGGAAGCCTTACCCTCCGGCAATAGAGTCTTAAGTTCTGCTTACCGCATTATGAGGGTCATTATTTCAAATTGGGCAAAACCGCTTATAATTGGTACTTCCAGCATGCTGGAATTGCATCTCGCATATATGTACCATACGTCAGTCGATTTATTTTCCAACTAAACCAAAAGGCTCCATGCATCCCCTCACGATTAAGACTCCTTTCCCCGCCCTCTGGCACTCATTTGAAAGATATACAAGTTTGCATATTTTGGACCTGAAAATTCTTGGACCAATACCTTATCTCGTTGAATGCCATCTCGTTGAATGCCAACTTAAAAAATTGTCATGCCACTCGCAAGGAATTACCTTCCCCACTGATCGCTTATTTTCAGGGTACTAAGTTAGAATTATATGGCAGAAGGTTGTTCTCCTCATATCCTTCGCGCTTCAGTCAACAATGCCAATCATATAGCAATGGCTACCCCTTCCTATAAAATTTGCATACCAGCTCCACTTCTTCGGGCTGCGTTCTACCAGTCGCGCACGCCGATTTTTTCCCAACACTCATTACCCCAACTTCATACCTCGGTTGGTTAATGAGGTGCAATGTCCACAAGCTTATAGGAATTAATGTCCTTCGGAGTATGTTGGAAAATGATGCAATACATATGGATGTTATTTATTATGACTAATGCGCATAGCCGTAGCCCGTCCGTAAATGCTTTGTGCTAGAGGCGAGTATTGCAGGCCTCGTTGGCATCATCGAGCAGTTTGCAGTGGAGTCTTGATATGTGCAACATGCTTCTGCCGTTTGTATGCGAACTGCCGGCTTGCATTAAAGGTAACTAACTGTCTTGGGCATTTTCTTTGCGCCTGTTTTATGCGCTTTCAACCCTTGCGTTTGCAATTCTCATTGTGATGACGTCATGCATGTCCCTTTCCGTACAGTAGTTTAATTTCATCAACTATACTGAACTTAAAATCACGGTAATTTTCACAATTTGAAAGTTTCTAGGAAATTCCATTCGAAGAAACACCTTAAAACCCTTGAGATCGCTAAACATGCGGCCACAAAACGGTTCTTTTGTGCAGAAAATTTATGCTAACGGTTGATTGGGTCAAAATGCGAGTGACTATTATGTATTTCTATTATTTATTAGCAGTTGGTGAAGTCGGTAGCACTAATGAGTAGAATTGCAAAAGCGTAAATCATACCTGGTCCATAGGCCATGTATGCAAACGTCTAAACGAAGTGCTTTTGAAAAAACGAGCGATTTTCGTGAAATTAGAGAAGGTGATCCAGTTTAAATGTACTTAGAGGATACTGGAAGTAGAGAACGAAGTGCAACATAAGTGTGACTTATGGGTAGTAGTCCTCGCCAGTCCTGACTACATTCAGTAGATTTATATTTTGCGTTTGAATGAGCTGTTTTATGCATTTCCTCTTTGCGAAAAAAAAAACGCATTTAACGAAAGGGTAACGGCCGTTGTCGTATCAGTTATTCGTGGAACGGCGGTATATAAGACGCGTGCGTCGGGTGGTGGGACAGAGGTATGCCTCAGCATGTGGTTGGCCGGCGGAGACCTTGAACCTGGTTCAGCCTGCTTTTGTCGCCGCGAAAGACAATACGAAAATTAAAGAATCAGAAACGGCGAGGCGCAGTGCTCGCTGTTTCCGAGGGACTCAAATGTCCAATATTGTCTTTCCTACTAAAATTTAGGTGCACACTTCAATCGATGGAAAAGGGAGGGGAAGGGGCAAATTTATTGCGATCAGTTGTGTCGGAATTGTGAAAGCACACCAATGAATAATTTGAAATCATTTATGAAATATAATTATTTAATTGAGCAGTATCGATTTCGTAAATTTACAGGATCGTTCTTTTGCCAGAATGGAAAGTGTGTTCCACAATCGGCGCATTGCAATGGTGTGAACGAGTGTGGTGATTACAGCGATGAATTGAACTGTCCTGGTTAGTACAGCAGTAGTCAGCGCATTTGCTGGTTAAAACGGAACTTCTGGGAAGGAGGGTACGAAATCCGATTCATAAAACCACAGAGAAGATAAAGAGATATGTATGACAAAAAGGTGACATATGATGGCAAAAATAAGGTTGCGGATGAGAACTCAGCGTCTCCTTGTTTCAGCTGTTATTCAACAGAATTAGATAAGCAAGTATTTAAAAGACGATAAATCGTTATTTTCGTAGCCTTAATAAACGTTGCGAAAAACGATCGGCAGATGTAAACATCACTTTCGGCATTACACATAACCTTGAAATATTTTGATTGGTCGGTCGTATCGTTGCTTTGGCCATGTATGATGAAGACAAATGCGGAATCGGCTCTGACATGCGCTGGAGTAAGCTTCGTTGTCGGCAAAAATGCAACGATGCGATAGTCAGTGATTGTCATAGTAGGAAAAAGAGAGCAGAGAAAATTTTGACATGTTTTCGAGCACGAGGAGGCACCATTACAAACCTGTTTTGAGAAGTGTTCAAGCTGATAATCAAAAGTGCTTTTCGATTTTTGTCATATTTGCTCTCAAACATCCTAATTCCGCTCGACAATTTGCTCAGTAATTTGAAATTTGCGTGCGTTGTATAATGAAATTCTTTCGCTTCGGAAGATAGTCCACAAGAGATGAAATCCTTCCTGGAATGTAGGGAATTGTAGAATCGAAATTAATGCGAGAATGAATTGAGGGCTGTTGTCTTTGGTGCAGATACGAAGACGCTGGCCAGCAGCAGTAATGGCAGTAATTCCATTATTGCATGTATGGGACGATGTGGTTTTCGTTTGAGATTCGTACTACCTTCCTTTCTCTCTCTGTCTCACATTCAACTGAAATTGTTGGTGCAGAATGAAATCAAACCAGATCTTTGTTTCTTAATTAGACTGACAAAAGGATGGCTGTTCCCTAAGGGTCATTTATATATTGCAGCTTCACACAAAGATATGGGCTGTGTTAAATACGAGAAAGGCGAATCGGGCAAAATCCATACACCTAATTATCCGTCACCGTATAGCGCAAATGCGAAGTGCCGTTGGGTCATCGAAGGACCAATCAGTTCACGCATTCACGTAATATTTCGCATATTTCACTTCTCTTCGCGCATAGTTTTTAGCACATGGAAAGATCATTTAACAGTTCCTTCGCAGTCCTCACTGCTAACCTTCTCATCGACTTATCTTGTTGTATTTGTTGTTTAAGATGTTCTATTTGTTACAAATCTATTCGTAACAATACATAAGTCTTACAACCAATCAAAATATAATTTCTGGTGACGTGGGTGGTCTTGATGGTGATCACCAACTGACTCGGACGAGTGCTACAATTTGCTCCGGGAATACGAAGCAAAAGGCTTGTCGTTCTCGAATCATTAGCAAATTATCACCCTATGTTCAGCCGAGGATGGATGGGCAACAACCGAATGAGACGTACATATTAGTGTTTTGCTCTTCATTAACGACTCGTGTGTTACATTAGCGAGTAACGTAAGCAAGTATTTGGCGATATCCAATACTGATCAGTGAGTTCGCTCTTCAGTACTCACGCTCAGCAGGCGTCTATTCAAACAACGGAAAATGTCTTTTGTGAGGACCGTGGATGAGCAGTTGATATTGTGAAGTGGTGAGACATTCCGGCGCTGCACGCCATTTTCACTCTTATATACAGAATGCATGCACACTGAACAATCGTTAATCAACACTACGCATAAATTGTATCGGCATAGACGGCGTAAACCCGGAGAGTGCAAATACAACGGAGAAATGATGCCTTGAAGGAGGCTGAAGCTCATCATCGAGAGTCAACCAATCGCGCGAAAAATGAGAGAAACCCCAAGAACGGAAATTGTGAGGAAAACTGCCTCTTCTACTTTTCAATTGAGCTCCCTCTAAATCCTTGGTAGCTTCTTAATCATCGAGCTTTTATTCTGGATAACATGGTTAAAAATTTATAAATAAAGGTGCTGCAAATAGCAATTCATATAACTATTCCTTTGAAATTGAGCGAATTTTTTGAACGAGGGAAATGTGACCCTCTTTCAAGAGAACGCGGAATGTTATACGCTGGTGCATATTGCTGTTAAGCGAAATCTATTATCGTGCAGTACATATTTCAGAGGGAATTTCATTTGGTGTAATTTTTGTATAACATTTTGCCCGTTTATAACGACAACGCAATCCAACACCGATCTGAATCACCTCTTGTTGCTTTGGCAGTTTGATTTTGTCGGCTTATATCGCATATAGTACATCCACCCCTCTCTCATCTCCCTTTAAAATTAGAGAGCCATTATCAGAATTTTACCGAAAGATCGAAAATTCTAAATTTATTTTTCTAGTTTCGTCGAGAATTTTTAGCGTCGAATTTGCTTCTCTACGATGCAATAGAAATTTCTGCCAGAACACCTGAGGAAAAAGTGTATATGTTCAACGTGTTATGATGTCATATAAGGGCAATTATTTCCACTAGTCAACTATTCGGAGATATTACAATTTCCTGTTGTTTTTAGCTAACGTTCGACTCATTCGAGACAGAAGAATTCCACGACTTGGTAACTGTACTGGATGGAGGCCCTGCTGAGAATTCCTCCTTTGTCATGGCAACGCTTTCGGGCTCGAAGAAGCCAGGAACACTGATTTCCAGCACGAATGTGGTAGTAGTGAAGTTTGCTAGCGATGCACATTTACAAGGACGTGGCTTCCAGGCAACCTGGCGAGCAGGTTTGTTCCTTTCAAATAAAAACATCTACTCTGTTTTGCCTCCATCTACTCTTTTTCAGCCTCGTTTTCATTTCATTCCAGTTTTCTTCCCTCCGTATGTCTCGAACGAATGCTTCACTGAGATGGGGAATTTATTCCAGTGTCTAGCAAAATATTGCCTTTCCCTAAAGGATAAAAAAAGAAGATAATGTGATATATTACATAATAAGCAATTGATAGCAGTGGGTAGAGGGAGGGTGAAAATCACGTAAGCACGCTTCTTAACCGCTCATGGTAAATGTTTAAGTAGATGGTTAAGTAGATGTTTTGGGGCTCGTCATTAAACCCAACCTTCATTCCACAACGGCAATTTCCTTCTACACCCACGTTTTCAAAGTGAAGTGGTCTTTGCGTAGCATACTCCGTCCAAGTCATTTTTGTGAAGCTTACGTTATCTCTACCGTTTGCTTCTTCTTAACAGTTTCATCTGCGCCAAGCGCTTTTCTTTAAACTGCGTAGATCCGCCTAATAAAACCATCCGTTTGAGCGGAGATATCTTTACACTCTTTTATGATAGAGTTGTGCAATCAACTATATCAACGTATGCATCATATGCGTTAAATTGCAGTGCTCATGAATGAGTGCAGACGTGCTGCTGCTACAGACTAGTTCAGAAAAAAGTACCATGCTTGTTTCTCCCAACACTAAAATGCGAACTTATATGAAGAAGATTGAGGAAAATTGGGAATGCCAGAAATTGGGATGTTGATTAAGTTTTAATTTTAATAGTCGCGGATTACCTGCGACAGTTGCAAAAACTACCATCACTGTCATATTTAATGAAAATAGTTTTTTGGCAGCCAGTTTATGGTGGCAGTTGAAAATGGGGGCCTATCTGTTGTAACAGTGGGATGGTATATAAGATCAGCAACGAAAAATGCTCATATCGTTATTAAGAATCTGTACGTCGGGACGTCCCTCTCTTTTTGTTCGCTTCCCACTCCACACTTCCACTCCATCTACCCAATCTTTTGCATCCTGAAGTACCGATTCCGTCATATGCATGCCATCTTGAATTGGACTCGGTTTTAGTAATGTGAGTAATTTTCGAGGTTGACAATCGAAGCCAAAAGCGTTCTGCACTGAAGCAGCCTTAGCAGAGTCTGATGAACTTTGATTCTATGCAAATTGAGGCTTTCGGGCTCCGATGAGATGTAAGGGAAAGTTCGAGTAAATTTTTAGTTGCTACGATTGAGAAGGTGAGTATTGCACCTTGCAAATTATAATAATTGTGATTACACAGCCTTCAAACAAATGGAGCATCTTTCGTCACAGTGCGGGCGTACCTTTTCCTCGAATTCGATAGGGAGAAGCGCGACACCTTATCTTCTTGGGTGGTCTGCTTGATTTTCTTCAGCGCATTCCAGTGATAGAAGGGTCAGCTAGGCACATAAGTAGAGAAATGGATGCCAAAAAAGTAAAGGAGTTTTCTAAATGCATGTGGTGGATTTTGGTCGGTCACTGGCGCCGCTAACTTAAACAGACTGCATCAAGACTTTGAATACTAACACTGTGCTGCTTAGGGATTTCAGAAATACCCTCCCCTCCCGAAGGTCCTGAGCTCTGACAACAGAACGAAATAGCCAGAAGACTTCCAATCCTAGTCTTAGCGTGAGCTATGAGTCCATCTGTCAGCTGCGGATCCTCGTTAGCAACATCTATCGTTCGTGGAGGATTTTATTGTTATGAAAGGATAGCCTGTACGTTTGTTGTATACATACGTGTCCAACCAGTCCAAAAACCGATGCCTGTTCTACTCCATAGGGATTTGAGCAGCACATAAAGCAACCTACGGGAAATAATCCAGGGATCAATCTCGCTCTCTTTTGGCCCCCTTCACGTATCTCAGCCATCGGAATCTCAAAATTCCTTCACACCTAGGCACATGCCTACTGTTTTTTAATTTGTGTTCATGACACTGCCGTCTTCAATTTTTATTAATAGAATGCCGCAGTAAAGATTGCAGTCTTATCAACTTTTTTTCCGACTATCAGTCTCCTTCCCCTCAGAGCTTTAGGGTTTTTGCAAAATGCGAGTATCTTGTCGTGTTCCTCTTCTCTATATTCGAGACGACTTATCCTCGCAATACTAAGCCTTCCGATTATGGCCGTCATAATCTCTATTGAAGCTGGCCACACATTCTTCTTATGTAGGTAATAATTGGTAAAGGATGTCAGGGAAGTTGAAAAGGCATGCGCTTTTGTATTCCAGTTCACTATCTCATCTGACCATCAAATTGTTCAATGACAATGATAAAGTGCCAAGTCGAACGATTGTGCAAATCTGTGGTCGGGAACGGCATTTTTGAATTTCGTCTGACCGGTAGTATTTATTAGCAAATTATATTTACAACTATAGCGAACATAAATAAGCCTTTTGTTAACATGACTGGAACTTTAAAGTGAAAAAAAAGGATCTAGCAGAAAAAAGGACAGGAATAGAAAAGATTATATAAAAAACTTTCTGCATCGATACTTTTCAAAAAAAGGTCGACTAATTGCACAATAAATCTTGAAATTAAGAAGTTGGTGAGTGGTGCACTATGGAGTAAGATAAGGAAGCGGATCAGATCTTGAGTTGAGTAAGAATTTGAACCTCAACGACGTGTTGCGGTAGTAAATTCCACGGGTTTAGAACGTAGCATGCGAAAGAGTCTATCTCTGTTAGCGCACGCAATGTGGCTATACGTATGGCCTCTAGTAAAGACGTTTTCGGAAAACACGTCCAAATCCATATCATTGATGAATAAAAAATTGTAAAAAAAAATCACGTCGAATTGCAAACGTCGCAGCACCAACTTAACCAGATTAAACATTACGATTCGCGTTGCATGTGCGCATGGCATCATATAAGTCTGAACATTATCCAGAGAAGGATCTACGCTCATTTTCAAGCTCATCTACTACGCAAATAGGAGGGCGAGGACATTGGGAGACACTCTTCAACAATTGAGTGAACATCTGTGGCGAAAGCTTTGAACAGTGTGCGTAGGTCATCTATGCAAAAGATACGAAGAATAAGGCGAGTATTATCCACTGCAAAATTACGGCTAATATTTGCTGAGAATGGTCGATCTTCCCGATTCCTGGAATGGAAACTTATCTTATAGATTTCCCTTCATTTACGCAATTCCTACCCCACAACATATTTTCTTCATAAACAAGAACTCATTTTTGGTTAATTGTCCTCGTACTTTTCTTTGTCTGATTTGCAGTGAGCGTATCGTGCGGAGGAGTGCTGAAAGCTCAACCCTATGGACAAACGTTGACAAGCCCCGATTTCCCAAAGAATTACCCGAATGGATTGGAGTGCGTATGGAAGGTGGATGCACCTAGAGGGCAACTCATCTCACTTAATGTATGCCTCTTCAACGAAACTTTGCATTGCTTTTACAATCTGCTTAATTCGAACACATCTGTTGTGACCTCATTTTGGGCTGAAAATTGTCCAACTTCAGATACTGTGCATAAATATGGTCTCTATTCAATCACAGTACACTTTGTTTAGTTATCTTGGCTGCAGTGCTTGTTAGACTTATAAAACATGTGATGCTGGCAGTTGCGGAATACTGGGTTTCAGGTAGAGGATCTCGATCTGGAGGCTCCACATGATTTCTTGCTTATTTACGATGGAGCAAGTCCGTCGGCACCCGTCCTCGCTCGTCTCTCGGGCTCAGTATCACAGCCTCAGTTAATCATCTCCAGCCAGAGCCATCTTTATGTTTACTTCTACTCAAACTTCGCTCAAAATGGTCGCGGCTTTAGTATTTCTTACAAGCGAGGTGAGCAAACAAACCGATTACTGCCCATTATTCCACTTCGAAATTTCTAAATGTTTATCATTTAATGTTTCCTATGTGTTGACACGTTCGTTTGTCGTTAAAGTCATCAAATCTATCTAAACTGTATCTCCAGAAAACTGAGCTGCAAACATACTACCGTAGAGTAAGATTTGAACTGCGATTTCTATTGGTCATTTCGGCGAGTTCTGTACGCCGCGTATGTGGCGAGTTTTGTGAATTTCTTCCTTGCGATAGAAGTGTTGTTGACATTTACTAGCTGAATACTGCATCAAAGTGATTGAGCTGAGGCATGCGTTTTCATATTCTCCTGTAGGACATTACTTGGCTATTGCCTTATTCTCAGATGGTTGACCCCCTCCCCCCTCTCCTGTGAGACATTGGTGGATTCGCGTTTCTCCTTAACGCTGTTAGTCTCGTGCAAACCGCTGTAAGCAGATACATGTTCACCATAATGACGGTTCACCGCACCTGGACTAAGCTAAAGTCAATCTTTCAGAGTCAGATATGTTTTCTTTATACTGCAGCTGTTATTATAGATGCACAAGTTGTTCTCATACTTAATCAGTCTAAAAACAGGATGCTGAAAGGGAACGAAAGCTTTTGACGCTTACAGCTTAATCTCTCGGTGATTCATCTAAACGGACAGTTATTTTATTTTGTACTCTTGATAGTAACGTTGCTAATATAGTTCGATAACAACAGCTTCATTCTCTCTTTTTAGTGAACGTGTTGTATTCAGTACTTCGCAACCCGTTGTACACTCGAAAGTGGGATTATTAGAGGGATATTCTAATGATTCATATGTAAAGCAAGAAAGTGGTTGAAAGATTTTGTTCAACGATTTTGATGCAGATATCCGAAGTGAGCAATCATTTAAGGCTTATAGGACGCGCAACGTTAAAAGAGGAAATCTATTCATTAGTAGCCAGTCAAAACGAGCAGGCCCATACGCGGAGTGTAGGAAGAGAGGGAAGGGAGATGATGATTTCTACGGCATGAAAAACGCTTATGTCTGAGTCATCTGGTCAGAGTGCTGGTTTTTTTTTTCGACTTTTCGGATGTAATTAGAACAATTCGATCAAACACTCGATGTGCTCATAATGTGACGTTATTTTCGGCTTACGATTTCTGGAGATATGATCGTTCTGAAATCCGACCGGCTCTTCCATCAGGATTCCGGCGCACGGACCTCAGGGCAGTTATTTATAATTGCGGCAGTCAGTAGTCGTACTAGTCGTTTCCAGCTTAACGTGCTAAAGCAGATAAAATTGAGTAGGCTAAATGTGCTGAAGAAGTTTAGGCTGTTCGAACACAATACGCCTTAACGATGGTGTCATCATTTCACCTGGTTTCAACCGCGTCCCATACCCTAACTCCCAGCGATGCGTTTATACGGTAGAGTTACCCGAAGAGAAGGTGAATCAGCCATTGGCATTCGTCGTTAACAGTTTCGATGTGGCGGAAGACGATCGCTTACTTGTACGATTTTACATTTCTGCTTTTCCACTTTTTTATTCGCTTTCCCGTTCCTTGCGTTTTGCAGTACTTTCAAAATGTTGCACAAATAGTGAGATATTTTTGTTCAGCAAAAGATTGCCACTTAGCTTTTTATTTTTGTCGACCGGGCACAGCTCTTTTTGTCCAGCAACCTGATGATTGATGATTTCCACTTTTCAAGGTGTATTTGACAGCTTTGTTAAGAAATATCAATGAAAAGTGTGTTCAGGCGGTTGAAGGAAGCAAAAGAGAAGGTAAATTGTGGGATGTTGGTTGATTAATTTGACTGTTCAAATTTTTTGTAGTAATCGGTCTTCTTATTACTTATTTTGTTTAATCACTTGACGAACAAAATTGCTCAGAAAGCTGTTCTTACATTTGTTTTCTCTTGCAGCCTTTTTGCTGATTACATGAATGATGATGCGTTGCTAATTTTTCTTCTTTTGACTTGTACGTTTCGTTCTTAATAAGCCTTCAGAAGTGTAAATATTATTCCTTGACCAGTTTCATTCCCGTTCTCATAGACACCTCAAACAATAGATGTAATTGGCTTCTTGCAGATGTTCGAAGAGACTGAAGGGGGTCGAGCTTTACATACTGCAGATGGATTCAGTGCGAGCGCACGGCCACCGAAAAGTATATTCGCTCAAGCTAGCACCGTACAAATTATCTTCACAAGCAACTCGATTCGAAATGCGCTTGGCTGGAACATTACTTTCTCAACAAGTGAGCATCTATGGATCACAGCATTTAATGAATATCCGTTTATCTCATTCGGAACCCTTTGCAGTTGTAAGGTGTTTGGTTTGAAGAACACCGTCCTTGTTATAGTGCACTCGAGCTTGAAATGCAAGGGCGCCTTACAGTATCGATTTTCCTGACACGTTTCTCGATTTGTTATGCGCTGTTGCAAACTTATTGTGCAACTTTGCATTATGACGATACATGGACCATATTTATGCTTATGTGTGTGCGTGTATCCATGTTAGCTTCGATTAAGAGGTGAAAAATTTGGTGGACATGACGAACACCACAGGCAAACCTCTTCTATCACATCCACGCTCATCGATCAGTCTAGAAGAGCTAGAGACATTTACTGCATTCATTTGATAGCGAACGGCTTTTCATTTCATGTTAGTGGGTCTTAAGAAACGAATCTTTTGTAGTCGATTTGCATGGGTGATCGAATGAGGTTATTGTTGTGCGCATTCAATTTTTCTAACGAATTGTGCAGCTGGTTGGGCTGGTGAGCCGAGTGCAAAGCGGGCATATTCTCTCAACTCCGGTGATATGCTTTTCCACTTATTCAATTTTCAGAATGCCTTTTTCTTTGCTTTTTTATTGAGGAGCAGTCTATGGCTTAGCTTGTTGTTTGGTTTGTTTGTCAGAGGATATTCCAACAGTCATGCTCTCTCTGAGACCTTGGTTTGCAGATTGCCCACCGCTGGTAACTCCGAAGTTAGTGTCGCTATCAACAAGGACTTCTGCGTTTGGTACGAAGGTGACTGCATCTTGCCCGCGAGGATTCGAGTTTCGCACTGGTCGTGGACAGATGTTCCACATTACGTGCCTTCTTGGTGGCAGATGGACTGAGGATCATATCCCGGATTGCCAGCGTAAGTTTAAAATGTCCTTACTGGAAAGAGTATCTTTCCACTCAAAATTGAAACTGAGATCCGAAACAAGCTGTACTACATTCGTTCAAAGTGAGTTAATAGTTATAACAGTGGCTGTAACGAATGAATGGATGCAAGTTATAGTCTGGAATGAACTAAATCACTCGTTTATGTATTTCGACGATTGATAGCGGAACAACTGCAAACGCATTACAAAAGCCAGAAACTTTTTTCGACCTTCATTTGTTCTAGGATGATCGCTGTTTAGCATATTTGCATATTCCTCACACTTTCAGTTTGACTGCGTCGTTGTCTTCGCGTTTGCTTTTCCATCATATTTTATGTGTTCTTCTTTCCTTCTCTCGCTTACATAACGCCTGGGAGATCGTTTAATGGGTCTTTTTTATTATGCCGCTTTGCAACGGGAATTGTCTACTGTGCTTGGCAAAGTGGCATCAACTCATTCTTTCTTTCCTCACTCATTGAGGTTTCCTTCTTGACTATAATACTCGTTGTTCTTAACTGAGTGGCGACCGATTTCTGCATTCGTGTCTTCTTTTACAATGCTTTCTCTTTTCGACTTGTGACGCACTTTACATACGTCAAAGGTACTGCGACGTAAAAGGTACTATCAGCACCGTTCTTTCTAGCTGTGATCGCTTTCCGTTGGCTCGCATATTCCTCAATTTCACCCTTAAGTGCTTCAAAATTATCTTGTGTCTTTTAGAAGTCTGTCTGCTTTCTCCATAATTCCTTCTGCCACCTGTTCCAACGTCGACTTTTTAACGTATCTTTTTATCACTACAGATATTTCTAGGACGAACTAGTGTACGTCTCTTCTCCTTGTCCAATCTATCAGAGAATTTTCAAAGTTAAGTTATCCTCCACGTTTTTCCCGATTTCCCGCTTTCACAGAGGCACTTGCAGTAATGCGCGCATTGTTTGACGAGTTTTTTTTTTCAGTCGTTATAGATAAGCTCTTTTAACTAGTAGAACTTGAGGTTCACTGGATTGTGCTTCATCATGATATTCTCTGCCGGCAAGGTGAGGAAATTCACCGGTTTATTGTTTCGTTGTTTTGCTGTAGGTGGTATATTGCCAGAAACTGTGTCGCTAGATTCCCAATACAGATAGAAGTCACCTACAGTGGAGTTAAGTTGAACGCTATGCATCATCTAGAAACAGTTTCCCATCGACTTAGTGTGACTGATTCTAAATTGCTCGTAGCTTCACTTGCAGTATAAATAGTACAAGTATTTTCCTCTTCTGACTTTGTTATGAATATCTCTATTGCCAGAGAAGGATTGCATTTTTGGCTACGATAAAATTCAATGTTTGCAGCTGTTTATTGCTCGGCAGTTCCACAAATCGCTAATGGTTTCGCTTCATCAGCCACCAACGTATCGTTCGGCGGATCTGCAAAGTATACTTGCTATGATGGCTTCAGTTTTCCTAGTGCAAAGAATTCAGAGGAGATTTATTGTACTGATGAGGGCCGATGGACACCAACTCCTTCTTGTAAAGGTAATACTTCACTGTTGAAATGACTGCTGTTGATTTAGATAGCACAGTAGGAAGAGCCGTGCTTATTTAAGAACATACGTATTTGTTCTAGTTTGCTACGTACGTGCAGTAGTTTTTCTGTATGCCTATTCTATTGGTTTTTTATTCCGTTTGACATAAGGCCCAGTTATTGCAGCGATCTGCCATGCGTTGAACTTCGTTTTTCGCTCCATAATTGGTTGCTTCGATCTTATGGATCTTTATACAAGTTTTAAAACATGATTATATGTTGAGATGCGTCATTAGAGTTTTCTCACCACTCTTTCTCCTAAATTTCTTTTTTTGAATAGTTTGATAGACTTGGTAACATATCGTGCAAAATGGAACCTCGATTAAAATGGTTCACGATAATACTTAAGAGTGCGATGTTTGTGTGAAGCTTTGAAGAAAAAAAGTTTAAGCGTTAAGTGACCGATTGGTGTGTTCCCAGCAGAATTTGAAAACTTAAAGTATTACAGACGGTTGCAAATAAGCCAGTATGCACCTTTTTCATCCACTTTTGTGGCGACATCTTTGGCACAATTCTCTATCAATATTTGTATAACATACCAATCCATGACGAATAATTCCTGCAGTATAGTGTAAATACCGATGCAAAGTAGTGAATTCCGAGCATCGACTAACAAATTTCCAGTTAACACTAGTGCCCATTCGGCGGATGACCGCAACTAGCAGCCATTTCCTCTACTTTTGACGTTAACGGAATTGTTTCCAAGTCGTGTCAGGAAGAGATCGCTCGTCACCGTATCGCCGCTGCTGACCGCAGAACTTTATGCAGGAGAATAAATTGATTTGACGAGCTGTTTTTTCCCTTCTGCTCCGTTTTCTTTCCGGGAATCCTCAGGCTTATTTCAATCAAAAGATATTGCTCATAACGTGACCTGAAAATATCCTTTCATTACACATTTGACGATAATCTGATTTCTCAAGAAGCGTGTTGGTGCATCGAACTTCATAAGCGTCTTCACCTTGAGACCTCAGCCCTCAGGGATTATGAGTTTCCATTTCACTTTACTCTGGTTTGCCTCTTTTTTTGAAGGGACCTTTTGAATAATTCGCAATCCAGCTTCATCAGGGGCGCAGGCAGTTCCAATCTACGGTGTAGTTCAATTTGACCATCAATGTCGGATAAGACCACGTGGTAGAATCCACTCCCAGCACTCGAATAGATCGATTTTTTGCGGTAGGTCTCAGCAACTAGGCACGAAATTCGATTAAATTAGCTTTTCTTGTAGCGCAAACGTGTCCCGCACTGGCACCATTTGCGAACGGTGAGCGTATTTTGGAATTCGGTGATGGAACTGGCTATGGAACGGTTTTCCGCTTCGAATGTGCGCCAGGCTTCAGACGTATCGGGGCAGCGACACTTCTATGCCAGGCCAACGGGAAATGGTCATTTGATCAGCCATCTTGCAAAAGTAAGTTCTGCATTTTGAATAACGTAAGGTTGACCTCGTGTTTTCATTCAAAATCCTCTCAGGTATCTCGCTAGCTGTCTGAATTAATGAGCGCGTCTAAAAATTAGTGGTTCCATATCTCGCTGTTCTCGCAGGGATGATGCTTCGATTACTTTGCGCTCAGATTCAGATTTATTTTTATGCAATTTGGGTTTGCAAGGGACATAGTAAGGGCATTTTTCGAACTTTATATAACATTGGAATAACTCACGTGTTGGAATTTAGTGGTGAATAAACTTCATAATATGTACCGCCTGAGGGGATTGGACAATGACCGAAAAGTTGATCTTCTATCTTTAGGTATGATAGGAAACTTGCAAGATTTTTTATGAAGTCTAATGCTGCAACCAAATAGAGTGTTGTCTCGCCAGTATCCATTTGAATTTGAAATCTATTGTGAAGATGTATATAACTGCTAATATTTTGTCCATCCTAGAGTACGGAACGACGTATTTACCTGTCCTTAGCTGCGAATGTCTCGAAATCCAGTCATATTACGATCTGAGGGAGATATGCATGCTTAACTGGACCGAAAAATCATCTCGCATTTGATTGCTAGTCGGTCCGCCTTTTTGCCAGTGAGCTCAGAAATTATCAAAAGGAAGCGGAAATTTAGTAGATCTTTGTAAGGAGTTAATTTTAAAAAAATGTAATTTGGTTGAATATGAGCACCACTTTGATGGAGAACTTGTGAAAATGACAGGAACCAATTTATCAACCGCTTACCGACGTCTTACAAAATGTGCAAACTTGTTCGTTGGCCCAACGTTAAGTTAGCAGACGCTGAATAAAGTCTCATTAAATATGCAAACTTGATCGACGAAACAGCTAAGAGCAGCTTAACTGGTTGAATGCTAATTTAGTATGAAAATAGGGGATAGATGAATGTACTCCATTTTACACGAAAGGACAAGCATCAGCAATTACGATGTAGGATATTTTGCGTATTTCACGACTCCGTTTCGCAAATTTTGGGATTGACGAACTTTGCCCACATCATGCTAGCATCTTTGACTTGATTTTCCGCTTCTTGCTAGTAATTCTTTCAGATTGAACGCAATGAATAGTAGTCGATTAAGGTAATCGTCTTGCTAAGGCGCACATTAAGAGGGATATTGGCTTACCAAGTTGTAATTATCTCTCGCGAGTTTTGATTTTTCATAAGCTCAGGCCTTTCTTAAAAAGTTCCCATTGTCTTCTATAATGTGACCTGAAATCATGAAGTTTTGGTGATATCAGTAATGGCATTCAGCGGTTTCAATTTTTTCATTTGTTTACTTGAAGGATATTCGATTGCATTCGTTCGATATAAATAGCATTGTTTTATGCAAATGAGGCAAGAATTCCAATGTTTAGGGTTGTCGTGCACAAGTATGCCACGAATAGCCAACGGCGAAATCGTAATGGGAGAACGTTTCGAGGTCGGTGATTCAGTACGAATCGAATGCTTACCCGGATTCCGCTCAGTGGGTGCAGCTTCGTTGCGATGCTTGGCGAATCAGACACTTAGCGACGTGGCTGAATGCAGAGATATAGATGAATGCGCAGAGGGTTCAGCGGTTTGTAGCGCTCAAAGCACGAAATGCATCAATATGCCTGGAGGCTATCACTGCCAATGTCTCAATGGATTTCAACCACAACTTTGTAAGTATAATTTTATGGGAAAATAATTTGTCATTGCGTCAAATCGCGATTACTATATGTCTTTATTTATTTGAAGATTCCATCGTTTATAGGGGAAGGAGACCACCAATTGCTTGACAACTCAACGCCCACTTTCGAAATATTTCCATTCGTAATAGTTTTTTCACGAGACCCTTTCTGATTCCTTTGCGCCACCAAGCATAGTCGGCGTGGCTCATTGAATTCGATGGCAATGCACATGATCGGACGATGCTTCCTACTTGATGTTTTTGACGAGATGCATTGAATGGATTGTTTACTTGAAAACTAATATTATTTGCAGCTTGCACCTCTGCAACGACGCTCAACGCAGTGGCGGTCGAAGGAAGTTCAGAGAGCCGACAATTTCATGCTAGCGACTATTCAACACTTGGTGGGTTAATCATCATTCTTACTCATTGTTGCTTATAGTTCCACTACAGGCGTTATTTATTCTTTTGCATGTTTACTGAAGTGAGTTGTTCCGTTCATTTCTTTCGTTAAGCCAAATTGCCGTTACAACGCAGTGAATGCAATTAGTCCAGTGGCGTCCATAGTGAATTTTTATTATCCTGCAGTCCGAATTTCTGCAACCGAATTGTTTGGGTAGCCTATTCATTAGTGATCAGTTGAATTATCACTGATTGCACGCTTAAATGCAAATGCGTCTTTCGAAGATGCAAATTGGGATTTTGCACTATCGTATTCATATTTTTGTTCATTTATTTCGACATCCTAAAAAGGGAAAACGTACACAGAGAATGTGAGCATAAACAGCAAGAAGCAGGAAACGTTCGCAAAGCTTTAATCGGAGCGGACATAATCCTACGTAAGAGCAATAGCAGAATGCAGATTGAAACAACTCAGCCGCAGTTTAAAAGCTGAAGAAATGGGTGCACTTAATTTATCAAAAGCAGATTCCAAACCCTAAAATTGCGAAATTGGAAACTATGCCGAACATTGTTTAGATTGCAACATATTTCGACGAGTTGAAATTGATGCATATGTCGAGATCGCGGCGGTGTAATATGAGATATCTAACGTCGAGAAGTATAGTAAGTGTAGTAAGAAGTGCGCATTTTTGGCATTGAGCTATAATATGAGACATATTTACATTGCTGATTGCTACCTTCTTAAAGATACTCTATTGTTTCGTATAATGCAGTTAATGTCGAGTTATTCTTCTAAAGGCCTGCTGGAAGTAAGCTAATGGAAATGTCGTTAAATTTCGGGGGATAAGGCATTTTTGAAGTTTAATGCTGCTGACAAGATGCCTATTGGCCGTTAATGCGAAACAGTAAATGTTCACACCGTTGTGCTAATCACCGACCGACCGCAACTAGTTCAGGGATGCTAAAATAACGTTTGATTAGATGTTGCAGGGCAAAATTCAATATTATGTGGGCCTAATTAGGCGGTGGGATATGTGTAGTAAATAATTTTAGTAATTTGAATTGTTGTTTTTCAAACGATTTAAAGTTTTTTGCTACAGAGGACCTCTCGAAAATACGGGCATCCCGTTCTTGGCAGATGTGTCTCACAGTTGTTTTCTTGTGTATGATAGATGAGATCGTCAGCGTTTTATGCATGTTGCGTATCCGTTACTCTCTTTTTTGAATAGAGTTATACTAAAATAGGTTGGTGTTTCTGAGAAGATTCCCTCAATGAGTATCTTAGCTCGAGAAATATCTTCATTCTGTATACATTTTCACGCGATAAAGGAAGCAAACTGCTGTTAACTGACAAATTTTTTAACACTCTTAAGAGGATCTACGTTCATTCTCTATTCTGTTCAGGTTGGTGCGCCGATGAGGAAGATCCAGTACGAACAATAACCTTCACATTCGCTGTGCCAAAAATTGTCGAGCGATTACGGGTTGAGAAAACTTCAAATGGCGCATATCCAACAGTGCTAGAAATAAAATATTCAAACCGCACCGGAATTCCACTCACTTTGTATTCTGCATCGAACACTACGGTCAGTTCTTTTATTGTAGTGAGAACCACAGCGCAGATTTTCTTTCCGTCTTAGACAGGCTCACACCTCAGTTTTTTTCGCAGACGATCCCGACCTCCGAGCAAGGTTTCGCGTTTCTAGTTCAGCATATGTGTAAATGCAGTGCATGTATGTTGCTCGTAGATCTGATGGTGTTATATTTCAACAGCTGTGATAGGCTGGAGCTATGTTTACTCAATTCTATATTTTTCTAAGGGTTTTCTTCTATAATTTCATATATCATGGGATCATTGATCCAGTTCATATCTGAATTATTGTTTTTATCATTATTGTTTTTACTATTACTGTCATCACTATCATTACTGTGGTCATGATTATTATTACTGTTACTACCATTATCACCACTGTTGTATACATGCATATGCTATGCAAATTGTAGTTAATTGATTGCTTTTAGAAACTGATGACACGCAATGTAGCAATAGTTGGAGGTGAGCTACTCGTACTTCCTCGACCAGTTGAAGCGCGAGTGCTGCAATTGAAAATCGAGCAGTTTTCATCGCATCCTTGTGTGAAACTCGAAGTGCTTGGCTGCCACAAGACCAACTGTCTCGGTATGTGCCATTTGCCGTGCTTTGTTTCGGATCTTATTTGCACAGCGTTCCTTGGCGGGGGAGAGAATTAGAGGGATGCATCTATCTGAGATATTCTTTCAAAACTGACTCGTGTTTTTCAACACATTATTTTTCTCATTGACTGACTCTTTTTGACATTTAGCTACTGATAATGAAAATAATTGTACGGTTGACTAAAGTTAAAGAATGCAGTATGTTGCTATCTAAGACTTTCATTTTTTGAAGTGGAAATCTGCAAAAGTTCTTGCCTATAAGTTCCTTTGAATGTGGGCTAGTCTTTAAAATATGCCTCTTATAAGACCCCGACAGTGGGCTTCTGGTCGAGAGGACCTATATTCAGGAAATACGACTTGTCTTCACCGTGTATGACAGGAATTTCAACAACAGTCTAGATTCTTCCACTAATGGCGATTCTTGTAACGCTGAGAAAGGTGCTTGCGAAATTTCGCGGCTTTCGGGGAACCATTCTGAGGTACTCGCGAAACCATATAAAATGAACGAGGTGGAGGGGTGAGAATTTTGTAGCTTGTGACCGTAAATAATGCGATTATAGGCTGTTTTCATTGAAAGTGGTTAACTTGAGAGGCGTTGCGGTTAGTGAGTATTTTAAATTGGCATTCTGTTCAGATATAAACGAATGCGAAAGAAATAACGGCAACTGTGAGCAGATTTGTATAAATTCGCAAGGCTCATATCGCTGCGCATGCGAAACTGGCTTTGATTTGCTAGTTGAAGATGGCCAGGGAGGTGTCCACGTCAAGGTCAGTTTACGATTGCCTTAGACTCTCATTTCAATTTCTGACAAGTTTTGCGCTAATCTGTTTTAAACAATGGCCCAAGAGAACATCGAAGTTTTCTCTCCATTTGTTTCGCAGTACTTGACTAAACGCCGCAGATGAAATGAACAATCACTTTTGAGAGTTTCTTTGAAACCCTCAAAAGTTATGCGCAAATTAGCGGATCCAAGTGGTCTCAGTTGTCTTGTTGTTACTTATGTTGGGTTTGTAGCCAACTGAAAGTGAATGATTTGAGCCCAGTTTGTAATGTAGATTTTGGGGTCCCTTTTTGTCATCTTGTCAGATCGATGCGGTGGACCCACAGTCATGGATTTCCGCAGTGTTTCGCAAACCAAAAAGTGCACAGTAAAAATCCGTGTTCACGAGACTTTTATTTGTACGTTCTTGGTGTCGAAATTAGCAAAGCAAATGATGTCACTGCCTATGTTGACTTATTTAAATCGTTTAGAAGAAATGAGAAAATAAACATTTCAAGCTAGAAAGAAAAAATGAGTGAGACGAAGGGAGATAAGCTACGAGATTACAGCCAAGAGATTTCTTCAGCAAGACCAACGCAGCTGGAACATTTAGGGTGGACGTCGTATGTGTTGGTGTCCAAACCAAGAGATCTTCTTTTTGAAATTCCTATGAACGTTATTTACGATGATTATGAGAGTACCAAAAAACTGTAGACTGAAGCTGGAGTCAGTTGAATGTAGAGAGCTACAAAATTTTCTCTCGTAGGTACTGAAAATATTCTTCCTCTGATAATCGCTTGTTCGTAAGCCTAAGTGAGAACGCACCAAAGTAAATTTACCTGTACGCTGTTTCGTGTTACATCGAAAATGCAACAGATTGTATCAACGATATCAAAATGACGAGCAGAATACGAACTTTGCTGTGCGCCATATAAAGTGATGTTATAAATGTGTATAACATAGGAGGGCGAGACTGGACTCAACTCGTTGGACGTTATTCGCTTCAATCAGACTTGCGTGCCTCGCGCATGCTCTAATCTCACCTCACCATTGAATGGTCTTTTGCTTTCAACTGCGAAAACGTTCCATTTTCCGATGGTCGTGCAGTTCCAATGTGATTTCGCCTACCAGGTGTGTTTTTCAATATTGGCAATACCACTTATTTCAGATATCCCTTTGTTAATGAAAATGAAAAATTGTACCTGTTTTTGCACGTCATTGCAGCACGATATGCATGCGTAATTACGCCGTTGCTGAGTGCAAAATCAAACGAAATGCATCTCAGATAAGACTGTAATGTTATAATGGCTTCCAGTTTGATGTTGCGTTCTGTGGTGGCTGCAATAGATGCATCCTTAACGCAAACGTCGTTTTTAGCTAGCTTCGTTCTCCTGCCTGATTTTCGATTCTTTGCTCACTTCAGAAATTTCTAGCTTGCTTTGTTTGTTCTTGCATAGACGGCTTCACCTCTCTTTACTCGCTTCAATTCAGAAATTTACGCTGTCTTGGATAGCCTTCGAGGTCCCGCTTTGTTCTAGCATTTAAGCGTCTTTCCAGCAAATACAGGGATAATCGTTTGGTTCATAGTCAGCAGCAATTAAATGCTATCCGAGAGAAAAAGCTCTCAAGGAGTAATGGAAAATGCGGCAGCCGAATCGTTGAAAATTTTAGCATTACGTAAAGGGCTTTCTGACCATTTTATTGCTTGGTGGGATGAATGTGATACCGCTTGGTGACTTTTTGATGAGTAGCTAGCGCATAAGTCAAAGTTTACCCATGTCGAGGAGAGAGTCATGTTCGAGGATGGTTTGGTGTTCCAGCAAAAGTCTTAGGATCCAGCACTTCCGATATCCTGCCAATCTTCACTTCTGGCGTTCCTGGAACAATGCTGGCTTTTAATCGTTAGATTGAACTCTCCTTACTTCCAAAAGATGAATACTTACGTTTGCTTGTGCCTGCGCTAATAATACACCAATAATTTTAATAAAGGGGCATTTCTTGCCCTAAATCCAGTGACTATTAAGGAAAAGAAGGATGGAGAAGGCGCTTGTCATTTGGCTGATACTTATTTTGCTTTCATGGGAATGTTGTTAAGTTCTATCACGAATTTATTTAGATGATGGGAGCAAGTCACTTGAAATGTATGCAGGATGGCACGTGGAATGGCACAGCACCGCTTTGTCTTCGTAAGTTGCTTTTTCGTAAAACACCTCGCGGCATAATGGAGCTATGCATTTAGTAGTTATTGTTATACTTTCGGCGGCAGTCAAGCAACTCTTTTCTTTGGAAGTTTTTGATGCGTTGATATCCATGTCTATGATACCCATACTTTTACATTCTCGCACACAAAACCAAAGTGTCTTTCCACAGGTACACACAAGCATTCTTATTTAACAGTCGCATTCATTCTGATTGCTGAGTGTCATAAATATTTGTGCTCATTACTGTTATATAGCACATACTATTGCATGGGAGACTATTCTAGTGGCCTGATTCACGGTGCTGCAGGATTTATTAATGCATAATAGCTGCTTATTCATATTGAATATTTGAGATGGAGCAGAATGACCAGATAGTCAGAACCGGGCCGCAATTGCAATTTTTTAAACAACTTGAATGCAGAATTCAAACGCTCTGAACGGTTTGTCAAATAGTTCGCGCAACGTAGAGATTTGACGATTCCTCACAGCTTTTATTTATGCGGATCACTTTGATGCGTACTGCTGTAAGACTCTGAACATGAACTAGAGCACGTTTAAACGTTTCCATTTAGCATAGAGTTAACCAAAGACCAAATCATGAACTAGGATCCAAAAGCCATTGAGAACTGCAAGTTCTGACTCGTAGCGGTGCCACCTCCACGATTTTTCTTTGTCTCGCAGATGATTTTCTACATAACATCGTTTTTTAAAAAATAAAATCGAGAATAAAATCAAGTCACAAAATTCATCTATGTAAATTAATTAAATTTCAGCGGCTACTTGCCAAGGTGTCCGCAATAATTCGGCGATTGGTCTGTTTGTTTCACCAGAAAACAGCACGGTTGCTTATGGACGCAACGTTTCCATTGTTTGCAGCCAGCAAAATCGGCCATGTTAGTTTCATTTATTCATTGAGGTTGATGTTCATTGCCAGAATATTCTCGATTCCTCACCAACCTTGATTCTTTAATGCTGGATAGAATCCTATGCTTATTTATTACTTTCTCAGAATATTTGTCCTAAGTACTCAAAAGGCAAGCCGAGTATTGAAGATGGATTTTATTCAAGACTGTACGATATCTTGATACTTATTCAAGTTACATTAGAACGCAGTTTATAGGTTTCTGCTGCGATGTATCCACGTTTCTATTCTTCAGTTTGCTCCTTCATTTACCGAATCCTCATTGTCGTGTTCTTTAAGGATGAGAAAGCGAAAAATATCTTGCACGTAATCAAGAGTGGTGCACTAGAGGTGAGACTGCAAACTTCATTGTGACGCACTAATATAAGACAGCAGTTTACATGACGTTTTTCCCGAGAACATCTGGCTTGAAAACTTGAAATATGGTGAAAGAATAAAGGAGTTTCTTGCTATTAAGGAAGTATCGTTCATCGATGAGAATGTCGTTCAATTAGCGCTTTTGATGTTATTGAAATGTGAGTTTGTGAATGTCAGCTGCTCGCATCCACTAGCAAGCTTGCGTTCTTGTAATTTCAGCAAGCAACTCGCAGCTTTCTTCTTTCCGTCAGTGTATCTACGACCCTCAAGAGGATGGTCGAGACTATTGGCTATCTGGAGCCGAGGTCGACTGTCCACTTGTGGACTGTGGTCCACCACCATCTCTCGCTGGTGCTTTCTATGACGGCGATGACTATTCTCACAAAGTATGCTCTTACGTACTTCGTAGCCACTGCTACTGTTCAGTTTTGAAGATTTTGCTGTCTTCTTTATTCGAAATCAATTTCAGCTGATTTCTAATAAAATGTACCGGTTGGTGGCTTTCTGTTGTCTCGAATAACATGAAGGCGTGATTTTTAGAGCGACATAGGTTTGCACAGGACCAAAAGCAGTCACGAAAGGGAACGAATGGGATGAAAAATGCAAGTTTTAAAAAAATTAGTGGCGAGGTGACAATTTCCGTCCCCGAAAAGTGTTCTTAAATGGTGTCTGAGTGAGAGGAAAATGTGGTGCGTCCGTAAAAGTCGTAGAATTTGAAGATGATATGAAGGAAGTTAAAAGGTTGCCTAGTTTCAAGAAAAATCCAACAGTCAATACAAGAGTTGTGCTTTTGAATTACGAATAAATCTGTCTGGTTCAAAGATTTTTAATGAGCGGTTTAGGAAAAGCTGACGTTTTGCAAAAGAAAGTGGATTTCATTTAAAAGAAAATTCGTTGCTGTCAACTGAGTAGTTAAAATAGTTTGCTGCTTATATTTAATAGTTAGATAAATTTGATATTCCTGTTAATTTTTAAATCGAAGGCGGGCATTAATAAGTAAATGAAAACCATGTGTACAAAAGGTCGAAAGCATGAGTAAATGTGATGCGACGATGAGTAAACGTCAACCGAAAAAGTTGGTTGTGAAACCTGTGATATGTGAGTTACTTGCGTTAAAAAATGTGCGTCAATTGCTGAATATCTTTAATAGTGAGATGATTAGGTTGGATCATCGTTCACGTTCAGCTGTCGGCCTCCGTACAGTTTAGTGGGAAAGTCGAGCTATGACGACCGCATAATTCGTTGTAACGTCGACGGCAATTGGGATTTGGGCGATCTTCGTTGTGAAGGTTTGTTATTATGTTGATTCGTTATTGTTGCAATGCTTTCTTGGTGTTACATGACCCGTAAGAGAGAGCTTCACATCGGCGAGTATTGGTGATGTCGAGCTTGGAGATCTTGATCGTGTGATATTTGTGTTTATCAAATCCAGTTATGAGCCCCGCCGTTTCAGTTGCTTCCGTCGTTCCCTTCTTTTCTTTCGTTGGTCAGAAAGCTTAGTAAAGATGTGACGGATGATTAAGTCCAGAAACTTTTGACCCCAGCTAAGTACAAGGTTGTGATATAGAGTTTCAGCACTTTGGAATGTTTCAGATGTCATATTAGTTTCACCCGGTTATATTTGTTCACTACTACTGTAATCACTCCAAGCTAAAAATTTTCGATTTTCCTGCGTTTTTCGGGTGCCTTTCTTGCACCACATCGTACAGTTGTTCACTTGTCGAAGTAAAACTTTTGATCTCTCCAGGCCCAGTATGCGTCGACCCAGGTTTTCCGGATGATGGACAAGTTCAGCTAGAATCGGTAGAGGAGGGTGCGCAAGCGAAATTCTCGTGTAACCGAGCTGGATATCGACCGTTCCCATCTGACACCATCAACTGTACTCTGGGTACTGCATGCGTCCTGGCCGAAGATGTTGGCATATCATCCGGCTTTATTCCGGACGGAGCGTTTGCTGACAACTCCGACTCAACCACCTGGGGATATGAACCACATAAGGTATCACACAGTCCATGGTGTTCATTGAAACACTTTCAGTGAATGCAAAGGTTTGACTGGATGGGAACTATGTTTGCGGAGTTTAATTATGATATCTGCTGCGATATCGTGAATGAATAGGGATAGTCGTACTCGTTTTGTCGATGTGCACCGAACTACGCATCTTGTGGGGTGAAGCGTTATTCTGCCTCCAGCTTAATTTCTGATTAAAGTTGACGGATGTTAAACGGTGACTGTTAATCTGTGTTCAATAAAGTGGCTTTCAAACTTTGTGGAAGCAGACTTTGTTTGCCACACTTGCCTGTTTGCTGCTCTGCGCTTCATTGTTAGATACTTTTTTTTACATACGAACTATCAAGGGAGAACAGTAGGTGAAAATCGCGAAACCATGTGGTTTTATTCCATGAGGTTCCATATGTAATTCCATGTGATTTTTATTTCATTATGTGATTCCACTTTTCCATTAGATGACAAAAATATATCGGACGTCTCTAGGCTGGCAAAGCTTTTCGCCAGAATTGTTCAAATGACATACGCTGCAGGCACGAATGTCGTCGACTGGTTGGTGTGGATCCAAAGACGCGTTCATTTTTCTGTCGGTGGATCTGCAGCGTATTTACACACTGACCACATTACGTATGGCAGGCGTTGCGGGCAGTGGTCATCTACGCGGGCATGTTACCAAAATGCAGCTGTTTTACAAAGTGCAATTCAGCCAGAACTATGACACTTACCCAGTGGTAAGCTATTAAGGATGCCATCTTTCCCCCATTAATTCACTTCTATTAGTTCTGATGTTTTTCATGTGCTCTGGTTTAACATAAGTATTATAAATATTCTATCTGTGGACACCGTTCTTGCGAAATTCATTGTATGGTATAGGCATCTGGATTCATCTTTGATCTGGGATCCAAAAACCATTCTCATTCTTCCTTTGCCCATTTTAAAAGTCTCCGTTTTATGGCACTTCCAGTTCTTCTCGTTTCTGATGTGGATTGCTCCTAATATACTGAGCCGGCAAGCACACTTTCAGACAGATTAATTAAGCTGATGTAGATGGTCTTCCAGACCACTTTTTGCTGGTCTTCGTGATAAAAGTCACACAAATTGGCAAATTTTTTGGTCGGCAAGCTGCGCGAAAAATGGGGTGCCAAGCATTCGCCAGCAATTTTTCAAAACGGGAGAGGGGGAATGCGCACAGAGTTTCCGGATGCCTCAATGAATGTTTCGAGAGCTGAGGTTTCTTTTGATAAAATGCTTTTTTTTCAGATTCAGTGCTATGTTAGATCTCGCTGGTTTGATCGAACTATTTTCATATATTATGGAATCCTTGCATGCGCCTATGTTTTATAATAGAGAAATGTGTTGCCAGTTCGTCCCGTTTCGCAATTTGCATTTTGTCGGGCTCAGGGCGGAGGCACTAGTTTATGTAATTTCTCAAGGTATAACATTCGCAGAAAGGTGTGTCAGTGACGAGGAATCGATCATACATTCGACAAGCTTAATAAACTGTTCACGTTGAAGGAATTCGAAACGCCATCGGGTAACCACAACGCAATGCATCAATTCGAATTGAATCCACCACTACGTGCACGTTACATTTTGCTCGGTGTCACCGAATATGAACAGAATCCTTGCATAAGATTCGACCTGCACGGCTGCCTGGCACCACTATCCGTTGCGCATGAAATCCCTTCTCACCTTCAGGTATGCTGTTTTGTTGAGAATATTAAGTTGAGATATGCTTCGAGAGCGATTTTTTTGATGGAAAGGATTCCCTCAGGCTTTTGATGGAAAGGATGAAAGGAAATGTTGGTTATTCAGGCATCAATGGAATATAATGAGTTCTTGACAAATTTTTAAGCAGTCATAATGCAATAGGTTTAAGGTTGGTTGGAATGCATCTGTGCCACAATGTATTGACAGCGAAGCACCCACTTTCCATAACTGCCCAACAAACCCAGTGTATGTGTTGACTGATGAGAATGGGCAGTTGATGCCCGCTGCTTTCGACGTTCCTCGGGCAGCCGATAACTCAGGTTCGATAGCATGGGTTCGCGTCACACCTGAAGACTTCGAGCCACCACAGTTGATCTCCCGGGATATGGATGTCGTCTATACGGCATTCGATGACGCTGGCAACACAGCCGAATGTGTGGTGCAGCTGCGTATTCCAGGTGTGCTTTAATTTGATGTCGCTCTTAACTGAAGCTTTAATCATCCTATCGTTTCAGTGAATACCTTCAGGAATCTGGGCGCTCCATTTAGTTTCAAGACTACTGCTTCACTGCTTCGCATAATTGAAAAATGATTGCTTATGATCTTGTTTTTTTTCAGCGCTTTCCTTGGATAGTATAGCGATAACGAGAGCTATAGACGTGAACGAGCTGCATGACTGAGTATGAACAAGGTTGCCGAAATTTTTAGGCACCGATTTTGACTCACATTTTCCCGGTGATGATGGACTAGGTTGGGTTGTAACATATTCTAAATAAGGGTGAAACTCGTTCAAGTAAAATTTAACGGCGTTTTTAAAATCTCAAATCACAAGTGATCTTCTAACACCCTGAAAATAACGTAAAACATGCCATAAGTATCAGTTGTGAATTTGGAAGAGCATCTTGAATGCCTTGAAAAGAGATAGAAATTGCATCTGCAACTAGCTTGCACCAGGATTGCAGCCTCTAGACGTCTGAACCCCCTCTTAATTCAGAATCTTAGTTCTGGGATTCAGGGCAGAAAACTGCAACAGTGTAGAATGAAGGTGGTGTACTGTGTCAGACTTCTGTAGGTGTGTTACATCGCCGACATCGCTTTTCGGGATCTGGGTTCATGCTAGCTGAGGAAATTTGGCACGTATAGACTCATGGATAGAAACAGATTTGACTTATGGCCGTTTTTCACTGAAAGCTTCAGTGCTGTTTGGTTCTCGCTATGCAATTTGCTGGCGCACATTTTTTGTTGGAGATAGGTTTATGCTCATCATCTCCGGTCTAACAAGAAATAACGTTTTCAGAAGTCGAAAGTTAGGAAATGTAGCAAATAAAAAGTTAAAGCTTGGTTTCTTGCGTATACGACCGAGGAAAAGGTAAGAAATGTATCACGAGTGGAGGAAGTGCGAGACAGCCACATATTGGCGAATTTTCCATAAAGGTGTTGTTGCATTCAAAATTTACGGGCTGTATTCTGTTTTACTGCGCCATTATATTGGATAAAGAAGCATTACATCGGATAAAGGACTGGGGGGGCCTATAAGCGGATAATGCTGTTCTGCATTGTATTAGTATGCTCTGAGGTTGACCACGAAAGCATTTGTGCTCATAAGTTGAAAACACCGAATGCATTAATTATAAGCGTGTATGCTGCTAAGACTTTGCAAGCGTACAACAAATTTTTGCAGACACGCAACCACCAGTGATGAAGTGTCCGGATTCGTATATAATACCAGCAGCGGAAGGGCAGTTCGAAGAGATCGTTTATTTTAATGAGACTGGTGTGCAAATGGTGATTCAGGATATTTCAAACATATCCGAGGTGGTGTTCGACCCCCCTCAAGCATTGCTTACTCTTGGCTCTCATGTGACTGTTGAAGTGACGGCAACGGATAGCGTTTCGAATCGAAACAAGTGCAAGTTCCAGGTCTCCTTGCAAGGTTAAAAAACGCTTTAAAAATTTTGGTTCATTTTTTTCTGGGTAACATCACTTCTTCTAAAAAAAATACTCTGGCGATTAGGAAAAAACTCCTGTGTTTTGCTTTGTTTTCACTTAGGAGACTGCGCCGACTGGGGAAGTGCATTCATATTTTTGGAAGAAATCGTGGAGGTATCCTGACTGGATGGGCTGGTAGACACATGACCTTGGATTTTTAGTTTTCTAAAAAATTTGCTAAACTTTTCAAAGTTTCTCTAAAAATGATTCAAAGAGTGATGTGGCAACATGATTTTTTGTAAAGGCTTTCTTTTTCGTTGTTTGCATAAGGTACTGCAAGTGTTGTACCGTTTATTATTTGTCAGTGTTCTTTACAAACGGATTCATTAATTACACGATGTATTGTTGACATTTTTGTGTGGCATATGTTTTCATTTTGCATGGATTTTAGCAGAGCCCTGTTCACCATGGTCGTTGTTGACTGATGCGAGCGTAGAGAAGAAATGCGCTAAACAAGGTGCTGGCATGGCATGCACGATACGATGTGCTAGTGGTTATATGTTCGTCGACGGTGAAAATGTTCCAACACGTTTCACATGCCAGGCAGCTGGTGTGTGGAGTCCATCAGGTGTTGCACCTGCATGCGTACCTATTGCACAGGAACCAGCACGCTATGAGCTCAATGTTGCAATCGCGTACTCAGTATCAACACCAGTTGGTCCAGACTGTCTCAAGGTGGGTTATTTCAGACTTACATGATAAGAATAGCTGAAAATCTACCTGGAAAGTAAAATATGAGCCAGTTTGCGGGTGAAAGTAGAGGAATTTCCAAGTGATGTAATTTTCTCGCTATGATGCAATTGTTGCTGTATAATTGGTTGAATAATATTTCCGCGCGGGACTTAGTCTCTCTAGTTGATGAGCCGTCGGCTTATTTCTTACTCATTCATCTAATTCTATCGGATGGTTTTCAGGGTTATTCCGAGCTGGTTGCTGCTTATTTCGACTCGTTGGATTCGTCACTATCACAACGCTGTTCATCATCGGTGCAAGTATTCGTGCGCTTTTTGGATGTTCAGTTCAGTAGCACGCCAGCTGGAGTGAGCGCCAACTATACCATCCAGATTTTGCCAACTGTCCTACAAAGTGTCTTCTACGAACTTTGCGGCCTCACACTTCGAACTATTTTCGATCTTCGTATACCAGGTTAAACACATTAAAGTATTTTCTACTGCAAGTTCTTACCGAATTGTAGCGCACTTTTTATTTTTATTTTTTGAAAGAAAGCGTGACGAACTCTTTGATAAATGTCGAGGAGGTATGAGTTCACATTGTGGAAGCAGAAATTTATCTTATTCGCTACTTCCTCCCTAACCTCCTATTTAAAACTATGTTTACGACTCTCACCAATATCGAAGCCACAATCTGTAACCTGTTGATTGCTTTTCATATTAACGAACTGAACCATAAACTTTGAAGAAATCATCTGAAAAGGCTGCCTTTGTCTCACGCAAGAAAGAATTACGCTCGTCACTTATCAGCATACAAAAACAGTTACGTCTATAACAGAAACGGTAATGGTTAATGAGTTGGTCGTTGGCCAACATCTGACTTGGCCATTGGTCTGTTGTATTTCTTTTGCCTCAACTTTGGCGTGTGATTTACGATCAAGCGTTCTTTTTCATCTCAGAGGAAATCTAGCCAGCATATAAAGAAAAGTCTGTGCCATATTACTTTATTTTACGCCTTCGTCATGGTTTTCCAACCTCTCTTCTTGAACCTTTGATATTTGCTTGCTTTCTACGTCTGCGGCAATGACTTAAATATCCTTAAAGGAGTGAGAAAATCGTTGTTAAATAATACTCCTTGAAGGAATAAGACAGTCATTGTTAGATAAAACCTTCATTTTTTCGTTTATGGTTTCTCATGCCAGGAGTGAAATTTCCCATCCAGCAGGAGTTCTCTATTATTCAGTGGCTTCGTAATTACCGCTGTGAGACTTCGGAGACAACCCACTGCAATCACCGGATAAAAGAAGAAATAATTGTCTTGCAAAGATCGTTCATACTTTCTCTTTAAAGAAATAACGTTAGGCATTGTTTTCGGTACCAACAGTAGGATAGTAGGACTGTGAAATCAACAGGACACATTGAAGAAACGCCTATTTACAGGTGCCACAACGTCCATCCGCAATCTGCTCTCAATAAGCGGCGAGACGATAGCTACTCAGTCAGTTGGCTGCCCGTCAATTAATGCGACAAAAACTTCCATCGAGCAAGGTTTCGGATGCGCTGATGGAGAGGTTCTTCGTGGAGGCAGTCAGGATTCGTTGCCTGAATGCCGTTAGTTTACTTTTCTTTGAAGGCGGTTGGTTACTTGCTGAAGTACCGTGTTTTATCGAACATTGATCCTCCGGCCTGCCGAGTGCTCCGGTCTTTGAATGAGGCGTATTATTGAAAGGTTTATATTCGGCGGTATGCAGCGTTGATGCCGCACATTCTCAGATGTGCGTCGTGTGCTGACAGGAATACCGGAACGGTATTTGCATTTGTTGTGCGTATACTGTCATGTGATTAGGCCTACAGTCATTTTTTGCAAGAGCCATTGGCAAGATGCAGACGTAAGTTGTCTAAGGCGCTAATTTTATCGCTGTTGGTTTGATTTGGAGAGTGCCTTTCTGATCGGGTTGCTCTACTTTCGCTCACATTTTGCTGCTAAAAGTGAACGTCGAGTTGTGATCATCTTTTAAACAGATATAAGCACACTTTCTCACTAGTGGGGCAAAGTGGACGCTCATTATGGGCACTCAATTCTGCTTCCTTGGTCCCACTGTTCGGGAAAATGTTTTCATGCTTCCTGTTTGCAAAGAAGTAATGGAATGCTCTATATTCTTCCATATATGCATCTATCGTTGCGAATATTTCAACCTTAAGATTCCTTGCATCTATTTAAATGCACTTTTCACGGCAAGTGCACACTTTTGGCCGGCATTAATTCCTTGACCCAGTGACCTTCCCCGTTTTCTTTGTTATCGAAGCTACTAACCTCGAGTTTTTGCAAAAGTTTTCAACAATAGCGAATTATTTTTGCAAAGCAAATTTAGTATGTCGAACGTAAAGGTTCACTGCGATGGTACACTGGGAAACCGCCCATGTAGAGGTAAATTTTTAAGCTTAAATTCGGCTTTAGAATCTTCAATTCGTCGCCACTTCTCACAGATAGGGTTTTCGAGCATGCTGATGTTAAATATAGCGCTTTCTTAAGACCATGCAATGATAAGGGGCCTTTAGCTGGGGAAGTGCTCAGTTTGCTAACAGATAAGACATGTAAGAGTTCAGTAATCATGCATGAAAAGGTTAGTCATAATAAAAGGAATACTTGTTGATTCTCTCATGAGTCGGCCGTGGAGGGGCGCAGGTAGACACTGGATTTCGCAAATGGTGCCTAGGGCATGGAAATGCCGGAAGTGCTGTCCCATTGAAGGGTGCTTTCTGGCTTGCTGAAATATGATAAAAAACACTTTCAGTTCCATGTCCGAAAGGAACGGTGCACGTGAACAACACATGCGAGCTATGTCCGGTGGGAAGTTACCAGGATGAGAACGCGCAGGTAACATGCAAAGCATGTCCTGAACAAACCTTCACACAATTTCCAGGCTCGCAATCGATGAACTCTTGCTTACGTATGTTCGAGTCTCTTTTTTATCTACTTACATAAGCCGTATATGTAAATTGGCTCAGTGTGCTCTGAGAGCGTTTCTTTGAAGGTTTTGTATAATTGCGGATATATTACGGTGTTATTAAGGCCACTGGTTTCATAAGCGTTACGTTGGTGCATTTTTTATTAATACTGTCGTGCCACCGCTCTGATCCGGCCATTCATTTTTTCTATATCTTTGTATCGAATGGCCAGGAAATATGTTACAATGCATCTATCACACTCGCATCGCTTTATGACATATCGACCTTTCAGCTGTGTTCGAAGCAGGCATGCTCTTTTCAGAAATACCCAAACCATTTCTTCGTACATTCTTCTCAAATGCCTGTTTTACATATGATATCTTAAGATCTCGGAATACTTGTGAGATCCACTTAAGCCGTTTTGTTTTATCGACTAAATGTAATAGTGAAGGTAATATTTGCAAGCAAGAGATCGATTTTATCCAGGATGAACGAAGAATAGTTATAAATTTACGAAATGAAGTATTTCACTGCCTTTCGCTTTTTTCTTCCATCTTCTGTTCATAGCCCGCATTGACATTTTTACCGCTCTTTATTTTGATATGCAAGAGATTCTTATGTTTGTAACTTATTGAAGCCGATGCATGAAAGCATCTAATTTGAAAAAGTTGCAGCTGTTTGTGGCAATGGAATGTTCAGCGAAACGGGCCTCATACCATGTCAACTATGTCCTCGTCATAGTTTCTCAGGACCTCCATTGTTTGGTGGCTATAAGCAATGCGATCCTTGCCCTCAGGTATCCTTATTTGTTCGCTTTTCTTTAGTGGTGCATTGTTAAGAAATTGTGAATTAAAAATGTTCGGTTTAAGTCGAAAATGCGCATTTTTTATCGATAGTAAAATATTTTAAGGTACGGGGATTGTTAAACTTGACTGTCAATGCAGTAAGCATGCTTGAATGCTCCTAATTTTTCAATGTGGATTTGCAACGTTTCATCGCTTATTTATGTTCTTTTGACTGGACTCGCTTTCGCAGTGCTGATGGGATCATCACACCATTCTTTCTTGGGCTGTGCTTTCGCTTGCCGCGCATCTCTTTTTCTGTTTGACGAGAATAAAAGGTTTAGGGTTCTTATACAGCCAAGCTTGGCTCGACTGGTCCATCACAGTGCAAGCAACCTTGCCCTGCGGGACAATTTTCACTGACAGGACTTGAACCATGCTCTCCTTGCTCCATCAATTGGTATCAACCGGCACTCGGGCAGCAAAGGTAAAACAACGTTATTTATCTAGGTAACGTAAGGCATTTGAACTTGCCTTTTGTATTCTTAAGGAAACTTGCATTTGCAAAGCTTATGGTGATGATTCAGTGTGCATGCCGCATATCCACACCAGCGGATAACAACCGTAACGTATTAAATTCTGCTATCTATAAATTCATATCACCCTCATTTTCATGCTCTCTCTACCTAGTGTTTGCATGAGTTCTTTTTTCAGTCGCATTTTTCATTTGCAGTTTCATGTCAGTTTTCTCATTTATGTCTTTCATATTTTCTTCTTCCTTCCATCTTTGTCTTTTTTAACTTCACACTTAATCACTGTTTTAATTTTGTTACCTTTTCTGTCTTTTACTTTTATCTTTGTTTCTACAAGCTTCTTGCTCATCATTTCTTCAGAACCTGTGCATATGCGTCCAAAAAAAAAAACAAAAAAAAAACTGAAAGACCTAAGCCAAAATCTACCAGTGTTGTGCTTCCAATCCTGTGTAAATTCGCAGAAATTCTCTTTCTTCAAATCCGGTCCTTAGCCTTTTCTGACAAGCTGAAACGTTGCAGTCCCAGAGGAGCGGTGTTTCGAGTTTTTATGATACATTTTATAGGCGTGTCACCAATATTGCCGTTCCGTGCGCACTGTAGTTGTAAAGGCGCTTTCAATATGCAGTTTGCTGGTTGTTCATTTCAGTTCTAGTTGCTCGAATTGGGCCACTTTTTCTTAGTATTTTTCCACCTAATCAGATTCGCCAATCTTTTTCATTCTTTATTCTCTGTTCAGGAAATAGTCTGCTCCATGTAATTTGAACTCATGCAGTGGTCGTCATGTTTGCTCAGAGCTATTTGTTGGAGGTCGACATATCACACGATTCTCATACTTGTACTTCTCGTTTCCATATAAATTATCAAAGCCAACTCATCCGGAGCGGAAATACGGAAAAAAAAAAGAAAAACGTAGGATTGATCGGAATTTGGTAGATGGTTGGGCGCACGCGAAGCGATCAGCTGGAACCGAGATAAACAAATCAAAAACGTACGCACTTCGTGGTTCCGTCGCTGTGCACTGAGTGGGGCGCGCCCATCATGGGAATTCTGCCACCCACCAAGCTTTATCAGAATGCCCGCATCCGAGGCGAGTATACAAAATCAGACATTTTCGCCAAGAAGTGACACAAACGTTGCATTCGGACCCACTCGAACATGTTTGCCTCATGGAGCTGACTCGGACGGTGTCATATACACTAAGCTCCGAGCGCCCTCCCCGAATTGGCTAATGGAAAAAGATGTGCATCCGAGTTCTTTGAACAGTTTGCATCGTTGCCTTATAATACACTGATCATCTTATACTCTCACCAACGTCGAGTTTAGTGCATCAAACAGATCAAAAGTTATTCCACATGGAAAGAAAGCATTTCTCTAATGGATAACTTTCCCGTATCATGTACCTTCCTCATTTTCCCCAGATAATATCCCTCGAGAATGACTGTTCAAAGATCTTACGGGTCTTACCCAAATCCATTTACAATAAACCCAAATCCATTTCCAATAACTCCAATTAGACCCTAAAATCTTGCCTCCTTCATGTAAGTTTTACGCACTAACTGCACTCTCTTGGGCTGGGTTTTGCCAACCACATACACAAAACAGTGCAATTAGTAAATTCCATTTTTCAATAGAATCCATTTTGAATGTGCCTCAGGTGCTGTTTCTTGCAGATGTATCGAATGTGCCAACGATACGGTAACACGGGAAACTGGCAGGGCTAATGCAAGCGATTGTCTGCCGGTCGATTGCTCAAGTGTGAAGTGTGAAAACAAAGCGTCTTGCGCCGTTGAGAATCACAAGGCAGTTTGCCTTTGTCGACCGGGGTAGGCATTACTTGAAGCTCTCTTGAGCAGAGCAAAAGATTTGCGGAGCAAAGCTTTTTGTGTTCAACAGTGAAAGGCTTAGAGAGAGCGCAAACTCAAGCAATGATTAAAGCCGAAATAATTTGCTTATCGGACAGTGGATTTATCTCCACAGCTTTCTCATCTGCTATCGTTGGCATAAGCTGATAGCCAAGGCGGAGATACATGTAGACGTGCTATCAAAAAACCAGTGCTTCAAAAGTATTTGCCATTGCAAATGCTGCTAGTACTCAAGAAATTTTGGCGATGCAAACGTTGTGCGAACAAGCCTCTAGTTAATCGGTCGGAAATACGGAGAAAACGCTCTTTAGTGACATATGTTGGTTATGAAATTGTTGGAGCTTGCACCTAGATTGATCTGGACGTAGCCGTTGACTTAACTTATTGAGCGGCTTTCATTTGAGTAACTCAGTTTTTTTAGGTATACCGGGAAATTCTGCGAGGAACAGATGCCATTATGTGACACGCAACCTTGCATCAATGAAGGCATTTGTGAGGCAGCCTCTGGAACGTTCAGATGTATCTGCGCTCAAAGTTGGTGTTTTTTTTAAAACAATTTTTCTTGGTCTGAGTGTTTTCGGTGTCCTTGAAATAAATGATTCTGCCTTAGACGCTTTTCCTCCGTTGATATCTCTCTTTAAAATGTGCTGCTAAAATTGAAAGATTATGGCGCTTGAACGGGGACACCTTTTAAAAATTCTTTAGGACGTTTTTTTGAAGCAAATCTTGCTAGGGCGTAATCATTAATCGATTTATTCATTATTATGGTAAATGGGAACAAATTCTCGCAATTCAATTTTATGGCAAAAGAGAACAATAAAATTCCTATTGTTATACTTTTTTATAAATATACGCTGGATTATCGTCGGGGGGAATGACTGTTATCGTTCGAAAATGCGCTTGAATGAGGCCGACGGGCGAGCTCTTCGGCACCAAATAAACTGTTATATCTTAGTTACTAGGCAGCATAAAAATAAAAACCTATTTTCTCGTTCCCGCTGGAAAGCAGCAGTCAGATGAATGTACTGCAATTTCTTTAAAATTCGGACGAATTGGGCTTAGTGGATCATTCCAAGTGAATTATCATGAAAGTCGCAAATATTATTATGCGTTTTTGCAAAATTACAGCTGCAAAAGCATGCACAACATCATCTATTCCCAGCTTTAGTGCTGATTGAATCGATTTTTTATTTGTGATAGGAAAGATTATAAGGAGCATCCTTTCGTTGTTTCTTGAATGAAATGCAGTCGGCAAATTTTTTGGGCATTATAGCAAAGGCGTTGATCGATTAAGTCACATCTATAGATAGATGGCGTTATATTGTGTCTTAAGTTTCTTGCAGACTATACTGGAAGCCGATGCCAGTTTGGACCAGATGAATGCATTGGCGTGAGTTGTCCCAATGGTGGCGTCTGCCAGGATCTTCCAGGCCTGGGCACCACAAAATGCCTTTGCAGGTTATTATCCTTTCACTATGACTTTTATCGTATTATACTGCTTAAACATTTTAGTCCTATGACGATCCGTTTCGGAAAGCATTGCCACCCTCTTGGGGTCAAACTGCTCGTATTGTTGTGTGAGAAAAGTTGTTGTTGTGATTACAAAAAAGAAGGAAGCAAAACGTGCATCGGCGTCATCCGCAACAGGTGATTGTCCGACTGTTGACACCTATAGCGCTTACAAAAGTCGTCGATCTGTAGTTCATTGAATTTTTTTTCAGGACCGGCTTCACGGGGCCAGATTGTTCACAGATAGTTGATCCATGCTCCCTTGACAACCCGTGTAAGCATGGAGCCGATTGTGTTCCACTGCAGCTGGGTCGATTCAAATGCAAATGCTTGCCAGGATGGACGGGGCCGACTTGTCACATCAACATCGGTAGGTGTTGATTCTTTAATGAATCGGTATCGTGTTAATTGGTATGGGAAGTTTATACCGCATAATACCGCGCACTGTTTTCAAGTTCCACGTCTTTTGAATTGAATGATCCACACTGCACTGTTTTGCTGTCAGGAGTAACAGTAATCGGTGGGAAGGGGGAGGAGAGGGAGGAGTTGGGTACTATTGTTCATAACCTCATGAGGTTAAGCCAAGAACTACTCATATCGGTGCCAAATTTCACATGAAGGCGTTGGCGGCTAGAGCTTATTTGAAGTGGGCGTCCTCACAATTGAGTGGAGAAGCTGTCACAAAAGATGTGCATGCTTTTATAGAAGATTTACATTCGGCACCTCCATGTCGTGTTTTTTTTCTATGCAGATATCAGAGTGGGCACATCCCTCCGCAGAAATCTCCACTTGCCCAATATAGCAACCGTTTGAATACTTTAATGCAACTCTGCAACGGGATTAAAACATTATCTTTCGATTACTTTTTCATATGGAGACAGCACAACGCTGCAATAAACGCCTTTGCTTCAAGTGAAACAACGTCGGAAGAAAGCATATAGGATAGTAACTTTGCATATTTTGGTAAACTGATAGCCGTATAATCGTCAAGGATGCAAAAAGTTCGATCCTAGTGAGATGCTCGACTAGCGTATTGGACGTTCTGAAGAGCTTTTCGAGATGCAAAAATGGCTAATAATAAAGAATAAATTGGCATAGCCATAGTAACTTACTGCAAGTTCCATCAGCAAATAGTCACTCGCCGCGTATTGCTGGACACTTATGTGGGAACTGCATTCAAACGTGTTGGACAAGAGTACAAAGCGCGAAACGAATTCAAGCTAAATAATATTGAGCGCAATGTCGTTTCATTTTCGAGCGCATTAAACGATGCATCCTATATTGAATACGTCTCTGCAATGGTTTACAACAAATTTGAAAGCATTTCCAAGTTCAGAGTGATTTGATGACACGCAAACACGTGACTTAGGTAATTCACGTGAATTACGTGAATTGCGTGAATTAATGCAGATAATATATAATCAATGCAGAGTGATTCGATAACACACGAGCACTACTTTTCGAATTTATTTTGCATCAAATCAGACCTGAAACGGTTTGGTTGTTTCTGCTTATTATCCTTCCCGTCTGAAACTGTTTTAAATTACGTGATTCATGTGAATTACGTAAGTACGTAAATTGCGTGAATTAATGCAGATGATCAGCATTTGTCTTTTTGTCTGGAATGCTTGCTGAAATGTTTGAGAATTTATCACGTGAATGAGTTCAGTTGAAGTGTTGAACACTTTTAAAGTACAGAACAAGTATGAATGGGACAAATGTATATAAAGTGAAGCTTCAATTAACGAGTGTACATGGTCTTTTTTACTGGTTCTATGATAATAATATAGAACTCAAGCAAGAGTTCACACGCAAACCTCTGAACGTCTCTCATTTACACTAGAAATATTTGCTAGGGGAATGGGGTTTTCATGTTTGTTTTTCTTCAAGCTGTTTCAATTTCAGAAATTTTTTAAAAAGAAATGTGGAAGTATTACGGAGTTATTGATTTTTTAATAACAAGTACGCTTTGCGACATAGTTTCTAGCGACAAATAAATATTCCCAAAAACAAATTACGCATACATAAATCATCGATAGCTGTCGAATCCTTTCGCCACTCTCAGCAATGGAGCAGAAGCAAGTACTAACACAGCTTATATAGAGTAAGCAAACGAGCATGGCATGAAGCTGCAACCAACATAGGTGCAACTGAATGAATTATCGGTGAGTGTTACAAAACGAGGCTTTTTTCATGTCAGTTATATATTAATGTTTCAGTTGCAATGCTGTTGGTTTTTGCTTCGTGTCATTGTTAGTTCTTCAGTTCTATATCCTCTGTTGTGTCCACCAATGTTTTTTGAACCATTGATTTACTTCTGCTTTATTGCGCTGTGGCTGTCATTCAGTGGTGATATATCTTGACAGTTGTGCGTTGCCTTTGTGCATATAAACAAATCTGTTTTTGAAAATACAGCTTAACAGTATGTTCCTGAGTTTCTTTTTTTAGTTAACGGCAACTAACTTCTTATAACTTAAAGAAAGCTTCCGCATGTACCCCTTTAAAGAGGGAAATAATATATGTGATGTTTTAAGAAGATGTAATAGATTAGCGACATGTTATATTAAAGACGTGTTCTCTCTATTTGTAGCTACCTGGCGGGCCATTCTTATAATTCGGATTAAACGGAGGTGGAGGAGGTCGAGCTGGTCGTCGTTCAGATTGTTTAACAGGCGTGAAGTCTTCTGGCGGTAGAGTTTCATAGTACTTGTAGGTGACATATATTTCGAAGCCGTTGTATGTGGCGTAAACGGCTAACAATATGAACAATCCGATGGCGTACATGTAGAGGTCATTGTAGGCGTCTTTACGCTCTTGCTTTGTGAGTTCGATGCCTGCCCAGTACTGAAATCATGGCTTCTTTCTTCGTTGATTAGTAATGCAAATGAATTTCGCTGGTTTTTGCCGTTTAGTTCCTTTTTTGTTTCTCTCATTAGGTTGTCATCAATGTTGGGCTTGTATCTGGAGCTCTTTTTACCTTGTCAAGATTGGCCTCTTCTACAACATTCTGGCTACTGCAGAGTTCCATTCCACTCCTTATTTACACGCAATTTTTTTATATTATAGATAGGGTTCTTTCACGAGCTTGCCCAGGTTGAGCTGCTCTGGTTTACTGGTGCTTGTTCTTTGTTTCACGAGATGTCTTAGGTTTTAATGCGGCGACAGGTATGCTTCTTATCTGCGTAAGACGTTCATTAGCCGTCATAAGTGATGCATATTGCACAACTAATCCCTCATTTAGACGTAGATGTAATTTGCATTAGTCGGGATAAACGAAGAATTCGAAGCTCGAAGCGTATTGGAGCATTCGGTGTGAGCCACATGTAGCAACTTTTTACTCGTTTGCAAAATTAAGGAAAATATACTTGAAAAAACTTTTTCACCTCTGCTCAAGAATACCAGAAGGCGGGAGCTCCCTCTAAGTCTTTCTTTCAGGAGCATTTCTTTTGTATTTTCACGAAACAGTACTCTAGGTAGAAGAAATACTAATAGTTTCGCCTTTGAAAAGTTATCGCAATATCTGAGAAGATTTCCCAGTGCAAAAAGATTTTGCATCAGGCATACTGTGGTAAATTGCATTATGGTATTTCTAGTTGCTAAACATACAGTTGTCAACCCTCTCCCTCCCGAGCATGTTCCGTTCTTGCTGCAGTTGTGGGCGAATTTCTGTGCAAACGCTTGATGCAGGAAGTCTTTGCTGGCCTCCTTTTACTGGCCTACCGATAAAGAGAAGTGCCTAATTCCGTTCAAAATTTGACTTTTCACTACCGCGTTTTCAGGGTTGGGAGGGGGGGAGGGGGGCTTTTTTAGAATAACAAGCTTTTAAATATTGACCTGTACACTTTTTTCTCCCGAGTGCTAAGTCGATTGTCGAGAAGCGCTTTTGTGAACTTTCAACACAAATGAAGGGTTTAAAACTGTCAATCTGAAGAGGGCGAAGCAAGCCAAAATTTGTATTTTTATCTTAATAGGGTTCTTATTGCTCATTGACGCACTTAAAATTTCATTTGTGCGAATATTGTAAACATCACAAATAGCAAACTAGTATTTCGGAGTCAATAAACACCTTAATAGGTGTGTTCCGATATATGGATAAAATCGCCTACGACCTCCTGACTATATTCATTTTCGTGAATACAACTATGCCTATAAAGTAACAACCCCTACGCCTCTGCCTGTCCCTATATAATTGTGGTAAGCAGCCCAAGTGTTCTTCCGTTATGCGAATTTCTTTCTGTAGTCTGGAGCAGTCGGTATGAATCACCATTTGGCGATACAAGTAATCTAATAAACAGATAAGTTTAGCGTGTTATACGCTCGTTAGGGGGATGTGTTTGTTGGCGATGCGAAGCCATTCGCGGCACGGTTATGCATTGGACTATATTCGCAAGCATGTCACACATTTCATAGATGCTCTATGAATGTGTTGATGAAATATCACACACAGGTATTTCTTAGCTCTTCCCACATGTTATTTTTTGAGAAAATGGGATGCAGCTAAATCACGAGTGTTCATTGAAATAAGTTGGAAATTTTGTTAAGATAGTATAGTAAGGAATTGCAGTTTTTAAGCGTTGAAGAAAAGCTTATATAAAAACAAAAAATTTTCCTCTCGCCTTTTCTTATTCGAGGAAGCTCATCATCCACGTTCCTCATTTATAAATAATGCTGGCAATTTTGCTAGTCAAATGGTTTCTGGCACATGCTCAGATTTTTGCTAAGACACTGAGTTGCAGAATGTTCTATTTTTACAGAAATACGAGTGCTGAGGGAAGTTTTCCATGTGTGATTGTTTTGAGAAATTGAGAATTCCTTTATATTGTTACCTCACCAAATAAGAATAGTAGTGTATCATTAGTTTCTCGATGCTTGGTGGCGAGCGAGTGGGTAGGGAGGTAAAGCTGTCTGTGCGGTTCGCGATGGTAGCTCTATCTTCGCGATGCCGAAGACAGCTTCATTTTTGCAATTCATTCGTCCCCCTCCTCCTACGTATTTTAGATAAGTCATCCTTCCAGCGATGATGAGTGATGACCTTGTCACCACGGAGATGAGTCAATCTCGCAGTGAGGAATGTGGCGTGGAAGAATGCTAGAAGCATACGTTACTGACCTACCTAAAAACTTAATGCTTGTCAATGTGGCTTTCAACTTTCCAGAGGACTTCATATGTTTAGTATCACAGGAGTTAGTATAGATTTTTGGGTGGGTGAGCAACGGGGTTGCACCTTTCGAGAATGTGAAATCTTTGATGCTGTAGAAGAGTAGATGTTGCCTTCTTCGGCAAACACTCGAAAGGTAGAAAATATTTCTATGAAGACATTTCTCATTTCGGTATTACTTGGTAGCATACGTTCTTGAAGAAGCTACAGTGATCCCCAAACATAGAATCTCTCAATAGGAGAGAGATTTTATAAATTTCCATGATTAAGTAGAAGAGAACTGAAAGCATATCGTCAAGTTGATTCAACGAAGTTGAAAAATTGATGGAGCAACCCGAAAATTCCAGAAAAATGTTTCTGTAATATTTCAGATCTCGGTCTTTTCTTTGATACGTTTAGAAGGGACCTTGTAGCCTCATCTTATCCTCTTCTTTTCTTGCAAACGGTATATATTTTCTTTCAGTTAATTGTCAAACAGGTTGGCAGTCATAATTTTTACTGAAGTGGGGGGGGGGGGGGTGTTGGGCAAAAACATTGACTCGATCTGGTGCACAAATTTGGTAGCGAAGCGAAACACTTTACTGCATTATGACGTAATGAGGCTCACATTCCTAGTGCAAGCAAATATTGGGAAACGCTCCGTGTTCTGCACAATTCTTTTCGTTTCGTTGACTCCCTTAATAACGTTCGGAGGGAGGAATCTTTTTCGCCACTTTAAAATGCATTGAACTTTCTAGTATAATAGAAAGAAGTGCTGCAAACGAACTTCTAAAAATATTGTTGGAATTGTGGTTGTTGTCAAACTTATGGAACGACGCAAAACTTTGCGACAACAAAGAGTTTCATCAGCATAGGAGTTTTGCTTTTCGGTAAACAGAGAGATTCGACAAGCATTTCGAACTGAGTCAATTTATGTGTCATCAGGCACAAGCTAGCATCTCGGTGGGATGTGCTTTTAAGCTTATTTGGCTAGTTTTATACTCACAGGTCATTTGATTTATTACGCTGTTATGCTTTTAACACTTATGGCAACTTGAATTTAGTAATATCTGCATGAGGTATTAAGTATAAGCTCACCTCATAACCGCTGATGAACGCATTGTTCATTGCTTGCGAATAGCCACTGAAGTAGAGCAAAAGAAAGAGACAAACGGCAGCCGCTGTTGTTAGCTGACATATAAGTAATGTGAAACGTGGCCAAACATAACGGGCAATACCACGTTTATCGGAGAGTATTAATGTTACAGCGGCCAAAATCTCGCAGATCAGTAGGCCGAGCAAAATGGCGAATATAATTACGTCGACAAAATCTCTGCAAGATGGTGTATCCTTAGCCATTTACATGACACTTCTAAATACCTTCACAAGTTAGACCACAATAAGCATATTACTGATGCTACCTGGTCATGTGACAAAAAGCAGCAGCATGGTGTGCTTCCGTTCTTGGACTGCCTCTCTTAATTGAGCTTAATAAGCCTTGTGGTTTTTTCTTGCGTAGAAGTACTGGATATGAGAGAACGCCACAAACGCATCAAATTTTAGTTTTAAATTCGCCGGCAGTGCTGCAAAATATCATTGATACTTTCGATCGCTGGTGGGAATGACTTAGGCCAAATCAATTCGGCGTTTTACATTTACCTCCGGACGTTTCGATTAGTGATGGCGATTGTTGTGGAAATGCGATGAAAACATATGAAAGAGGCCTTGGCTATCACGACCCTCGGCTAGGTTGGTCACAGTGATGCAGTGGATTGCTAGATAAAAAATAGGAGGGCTACTTCTGGGAAAAGTTGCTGTTTCCCTTGTGTTTACACCTTTTTGTTCGTACGGTAGTGTACCGTTGATCTCGCTGAAAGGCAGTTGTTCTTTTGCAATCATTTCCTTCCTGAAAATTTTCAGTTCCCTAGAACGCCTACATAATACATAGATTTATGGTGGTTGGCTTACATGTGATCGAAAGTGGCGCACAATAGATCAGCAGATCGGTAGAAAAGTAGCGCAACAAGCGTTGTATCGACCATCGAAAGCGATATGGCGCATAAGCGTGGTGGCCAACAGCAGCAGCACAACATTTTCTTCAAAAGTAGCGCCGTATTGATTCTGCGACGAAGGTTGGCAACAGACGATGCAGTCGCTTTGCCCGCCTCCTTCGGCATCTCGGCCTGTCCCACCTACATCCGCGCTTGCGACCACAGCCTTGTCATGCTTGGAATCCAGCTTACATGTGCATGATAATTTGAGCTGATGAGGGCTCTTATGCTAGCATACCTTAGCTATCGGGAGATTCAGAAAATTTACTTCGGGTAGAGAAGGCAACCCTGACTGTTTTTTCGTTTTTACTGCTTGTCTATACTCTTTAAATAAATTGCTAGTATTAACTTTCTAAATCCCGTGGAATAAAAGCCGCGCTGTTTAAGAAATGCTGTTCGAAAAAATGTTGACGGGAAAAAATTTTCATGATAGTCAGCTTGCAAACTTTAAGTTCGCGCCTTTTGAACTTTTTGTTAGTCGAAATTCTCCCTACGATATCAACTTGAAATCTAAGTAAGCTAAACAAAGTATAAAGGTCTTATTTATTGCTTAAGTTCAAACTATCTCCGATTGCCGAAAATGAACACTGAAAATAAGACGTGCATATAGTGTCCATTACAATTTCGAAACGCTCTTTCCAAATCCTTGCTGTTTGAGGAAAAGGACTTGCGTACTGGTCATAGCGATTCAGCTTCTAAGCTGATTAAACAAGCTTCATTCCCGGTAGAGCCGTTGCTATAAACAAAGCACTTTAAGCAATGATATTATTGAGATGGACGACGCAGTCTCCTTGAGGGACTGCATTTGCATCACGTAGTAGGTGCTTGTGTAGCGATTCGCGGGAACGCTTATTTCGTTATATTCCGCTCTATCGCTCTTTTGCTTGAGCGTGCTGCGAAAAAATCGTCCTAGAGAATAGCTGAATGCCTTATGGAGGCGCTTGGTTGCCGTCATATACTTGCTCATAATAAATTCTCTTCTACATCCTTTGGTATATTGAATGTGTCATTCTTGCCTATGTGGGAACGCTACCACATTGATATTGGCTGTATTCAATGATCGCATTCATGTATGAGGAATTCCTTATCTCACCCAAACCATTCATCGGTGCCAATAATTTTCGCAAACCATCTAGTGGTCCCTGGAGAAGAACTAAAAAGTTACAAGACTTAAAGACGGAAATTTAAGTAGCTCGTTGATGCGGAGATTTTATAAAAATTAGAAAGAGTTTTGCCAAATAATTGCACCAGAAATATAGGCAACATTGAATGTAGACGACATTTTTTGTTCAACAGACTGAAAAGAGAGACGTATAGGAATGTTCAGCCATCAATATCTCCTCAGACGGTGACATCCGCGCACAAAATATTTTAATGCAACAGTTTCAGTGGGTTCCTTTTCGTTTTCATCGTTCAACTAGTTGGTGAGGTTTCTCCAGCAGAAATAGACCACTAAGGTACGTTTAGCTACCTGCACATTAGGTTAAAACAAAGAACATACCTATATTTACTTACATGAACCTTCTCTGCATATTTACTACCTGTGTCTTGTTTCAAAAAAAAAGTTTGGGTGTATTGAAAGGTGACGTTGGCATTTATTTGCATCCCAACGCAAAATTCCTTTACAATATATCCACTACATTTGACCAAATAATACTTTCATGACCATCGAAAGATAACAAAATATCAATATGTTGGATTGACACGTGAGTTGTTCAAGTATTCCTTGAGGAGTTGCGGGAGTTACGTTACGGGCAAAGAAATTTCCGAGAATAAACGCTAGTCTTGCAGCTGAATTGATTTGTCTGCTGATTTGTTTGCTTGAAGAAGGTACATAAAGTGGGCTGGAAAGGTTTGCCCTTTCTGTGACTTCAAATGTGAGGACCGATGAAACCGGTTCTACATCGTTGCCTGATATTTTCCTTCCACTATGCTCGAAGCTCATCCCTTTAGCATGTATGACTCGGATCCAGTGCAATTCAAAGGGAACTGTTGATATACGCGATCCAAGAAAGTACCATTGCCAAATCTTAATAAATTACCGAAAGTGCTGATTCAGTACGTCGTTTGGAAGCGGTATATGGTGATGTAGTTTGGCGATAATTTTGACAGTTTAAGTAAGAAAAGGGACAAACATACAAAACATTTGTGTAGCGAACCAAAGTACAAGCAGCGTTGAAGCACTTCTCAATACGAGAGATAATTTAGAGGGAATAATAGTTATCGCTAAGGATTTGCAGTAATGAAGAACTGACCGCTAAATAGCTGACCGCTTTTTTGCGTTTCCGTTAGTTTTCGGCAAAGTTGCTCGGCTGCAAATTAATCGAACGATTTCAGCTCGCCAACCATGAATAAGTAATTGTAATCTGCGTTGATCATTTATGCTTAGTTTCATTCGTCAGCGACGCTAGTTTCATTGCAAAAGTTATTTTTTTCAAACGATTCACCACTTAATATCCTCATCTTAAATGTAAAGGTATTATGTCCATTACGAAATCACAAAATTCCCATTTCAAAAGTCCAGAAAGGTATCTTTTGTATGTTTCATTAACGTGATGTTCATGAGGAGCTACTTAATATGGCAATCAGCTTCTACCAACCCATTTTGACTCCTCCTGTCAGGGGAATCGCTTTCCTGAGCGCAAATGCAGCATAAATGTGCCTGATTGCTTGAACCATTAGGTTGTAAGGTGGAATGTTAATATACTCGCTTCATGACATCTCAACAATCTTCATACAGATTTTCAGTATATACGGTTGAAGTCCTTCTTTAAAGAATGATTGTAAATTTGGCATCTTGCTAGGCTCGGAGGCAACACTTTATTGTGCAAAGTTCGGAGTTAATGTCCAAATTTTGTTTCTATTTCTTTGTCTTTAGTAGTATTGTTACTTGAGTAAAAAGATTGCCGAATGCCTCAAAGATGAACAGATGAAAAAGCGACTTTGGACGACATGAGCAAGTCCATCTTCCACCTCTTTCATTCGTTACTGAAAGCGAAATTGCACGAAGTGGTTCATCGATACTGAATATATGGCAGAAACTGTTGCAGCGTTTTAAACTATTACGCTTGCAGAATTTGGACAGCATCTCAGTCAGAGCATTTTATAGTTTGGCTTGGTATTGTTCAGTACCTTCGTTACTTATGGACTGAGAAAGTATGCGACAGAAAGTTAGTCGTAGTACAGTAAATGGAAGTGCAATGAGATTGCAGAAGGTGAATTCATTTCGGGTTGATGTTACCTGTGGTTCAGTAAAGGTGAATAAAGTATGCAAGAATCTACTATCCGCCCTCATCTTTGTGTAAAGCGACCCTCTCTGTGCGATTTTCAATGGGTGAATCTACTTTTTTTATAAATGGCTTTATAACTTGTGTGTCGCAGTTGTTTAGACGAAAAGAATTCAGTGACACCGCTGAAAACAAATGTAGATATTTTTTGTTCCTTCGCATTCATTCCGAAATGCCATATGCTTCTCATGAAACTCAGCTTGAGCACCGCGTTTCGACCAAGATTGTCTAGGAAGTTCAATGGGTAGGCCGAACATGAATTTGGTCGCACCCCTTTTCCGAATCTTGGAATACCGCCTCCGAAGGTTTTGTGAGGTGGGTTTCACAGAGGTCATAAGGAGATTACAGGTTTTCCTAGAACGAGAAATGGTTTTTTGCGTCACCCTCTTGCTCACCATATTTGGTACCAGCTTGTCGAATACCCTACCATTTGTCCTCCAGAGAGCTTTTGGTCAAAACGTGAGCCTGAAAGTTTAGGTATCAAGGTGATGCCGGGTAAAGACGTGAAGGCAGTGCTTTTATATGACAAATTAAGCTATACGTATGTTGAATCCTCGACAACGTTTGATACGTTGAAATACCCGTTTACTGTCCACGTTGCCAGGTCGCGGTTGTAATGTTAAGGTAACAGGGGTGTTTTCTGATGCAAATTGCTGAGAAGTGTGTACTCAATTTGGAGGCAAGGTCGTTCAAACCTACTCAGAATTAGTTCATAGATGATTATAAATTTGATATTACAGACGATTGCGCGGACAACCCATGCGCGTTGAATGCGACGTGCACAGACTTGGTTAACGATTTCCACTGCGACTGTCCGCCAGGCTTCGGTGGAAAGCGCTGCCACGAAAAGGAGGATCTCTGCGCACAGAATCCATGTGTGAATGGTCTCTGCGTGGATGCACTCTATTCGCAAAAGTGCATTTGTGAGCCCGGTTGGACAGGTCCCATATGTGACGTCAATATTGACGAGTGCGCCACTCGACCATGTCTCAATGGTGCAACATGCAAAGATCAGGTCAGCTTCAAATCATTTGGGTGCAGTAATTTTTCATAGGAATGTATGTGTATGGTGCAATGCGTATTTTGAAATTCGCTGAGCATTGATGTGTTTATCAAATTTGATGACAATAATGGAGGAATAAGACTTGTCGTTGTGTGCATACATTCTTCTAGCCAACACAACATCAGTCGGCCAGGAGGTGGTCTCAAATGTCACGTGATATCATCAGAAATTGTTGATTGGTTTAAAGTGGTAAATGAATTCCACAAATACTTTCACGTTGCCTTCTCGTTCCACATCTATCCTCGCCTAGCCAGTGGACAGTGCATGGCAGCAATATTTTGTAACGTTAGCTTTGCTCAACCCGATGCACTCATGCGCCTCTTACGTGTTGCATATAAGGCGACTTCCTGTGCAAATACAGTGTGCAATTAAGGTCGACGGTTTCGTCTGTCAATGTGCACCGGGTTTCCACGGATCGGTCTGCCAGCATATGATGGACCATTGTGCGACATCGCCATGCCGCAACAATGCGACATGCGTCAACCAGGGTGCTCAATATCTATGCGAATGTCCGCTTGGCTTTGAAGGTCTTTCTTTTTCGTATAGGTGACTGTCTTCGATCAGCCAATGCGTCCGTGCTGAGCTGAAGGCCTTGCCAGATTGCCAGCCGTCGTGATTAGATAATATAATTGACGTACCTGTATTTCAGTGGTATTTGAAGATATCAGTTTTTTCATAAGAATTTGAAAGGTTATCTTGAAAGGCTCAGTATCGTAGCCGAAGGTAGTTGAATGCAGCGTTACGTTACTGCAGATGTGAATATTGCATTCTTCTCAAGTACTGCCAATTGTGATGGGGAACGTGCAGCACCTAACAATTTCGCCGTCACGTGGGAGAGGGAAAGAGAGAGAAGAAAAGTTTTGAAAAGTTCATCTTGTACAACAGAAATCCGCAGAACATCAGTTTGTTGTAAAAGGCTGCACAGCGTGTTCTTCAGATGGAACTACTTGTGCGAGAACCTTTGTTTTTGCAAAAAAATAGAAAAAAAAGTAAAAGGTGCATGGCCGTCTTTCCCAGTTGAACCGGTAATGCAAACCACCGCCTGCATATTCCACTCAAAACAAGAAGTGATCCTAAAAACTTTTCAAGATTTCGGCATGAAAATATGTTCATTCGATCGGACTTGAACTGAGCAATTGAAAAGAGGGGCTATTTTCGCTTCAAAACCTCGTAAACTAGTGAGCCACGACCAACGAGAATTTGCCTCCCTTTTAAAGATTCTCGTGTAGACACCAAACTGGGAGGAAGAAGGTATTTGTATGCAGAAATGCAGGTATTGGATAAAATCTGACCTGGTGAAAATATTTTCAAACAGCGTAGGCGCATCTTCATGAAAACGGAAATAGTTGTCGGTGTTGGTTGTGTCACTGCTATTTGCTTGGTGGGAATGTGCTACGCCTTCAACCATATAAGAGATGTCAAAAAAAAGTCGCTTAATGCCGCTGAAGGGTCGTTGTAATGCACGCTGGTGCAGTTTATGCTTCTGGCATTGATGTATCGGAGCAGGTTAGAGGTAGAGGAGGAGGAGACGATTTTATCACCTTCATTTGATTGGACTGAAGGGAAAAACTTTTAGGTTAGAAAAAGTTTCTTGTCACTGCATGTCGTCTTCATTGGAAACACTTTGAATGGTCTTATTCTGAGTTTATTTGCGCAATTTTTTTTATTCTCCTATTTGGAAATTCCTGCAAAAATTCTCCTGTATTCAGAAGCATTAATAGCAATAACATGTATAATTGGTAATATGGGAAACGTTTAAAGGTACACATTGTGAGCACAACACCAACGAATGTGACCTGCTGCATAAATGCTCTCAGGAGGGGACAGAGTTGTGTGAGGATCTGGTCAACGGTTTCAAGTGCAATTGCCGTCAGGGATACACCGGAGAGTTGTGCGAGATTCACATTGATCAAGTAATCCATCATATTTTTCTTATATGATATGCTACCATCCGGTTATCTGGGGTAGTTCTTTTTCATCTAAAAGTTGTTGGGTGTTGACTGTAACCTAATATGAGGCATCAGGAGCAGTCCTCAGAAGATTACCAGCTACAGCTCATTGAGTGCATGTGAGCATGCAATTGCAATCTGTTGCGCTAAAAACTTTCGAACGACTCCCTCTTCAAAAATGTCATATTTTCGCCGACTGAGGGGCTTTCATTTTTGGATTTTCAAGAGGAGGTGTTTAATCTATGAGGATTATTTTCAAAGTCCTTACGATGAAGAATGATTTGTTTCTTATAAACTTTCTTGAGTTTTTCTCCACATTACAAATAAGTTGACATTTCTCGAGTATTACCGAGCGATGATGAATTAGATCGATGTTTCCATTTGTATGATTTTTACATAATCTAAAGTGTTAAGAAAATGAAAAAGTTCGATTTAATGGTCCTTTTAATTATTTTTTTGAAATTTTTATACTCTTAATATCTCGCAGATTGTGATGAGTGAATTAAAAAACGGTCTTTCGTTTCCAAAAAAAAACAAGTGTTCATTGTCTTCAACCAGTAGCACAGTGTAGAGTGTACTGCTAATCGTTTCTGCACCTGAATGCTTTTCAGTGTGCCTCTGAACCGTGTATGAACAATGGCACGTGTATTGACGGCGGAGCGCAGTTCAGATGCGAGTGCCCTCGGGGATGGAAAGGAGCACGTTGCGAGGAGGAGGACGGCTCATGCGCTCTCAACCCGTGCCACAATGATGCCCACTGTGTTAATCTCGTGGCCGACTATTTTTGCGTGTGTCCAGAAGGAGTGAACGGAAAAAACTGTGAAATCGCTCCTAATCGATGCATCGGTGAACCATGTCATAACGGTGGTGTCTGCGGCGATTTTGGTTCACGGCTTGAGTGCACCTGCCCTAAAGGCAAGAGCACTATAATCTCTCTTGCGTATTTAGATCGTATGAGCCGTATGAACGGGTTAAATGCCCCTCCCCGGCTCTCCAAGAATGTGGCAAACTAGTTCATAGCTCAGAATTGAGTTGCGTACGGAAATGGTTTTTCACATTAACGCATCACCTACAGTTTCTTCTTTCCAGTTAATTTTGCTGTTGTATCGCTAGTTGATTTCTGATTCTTGAATCTGGGTAGAATTTTTCACATTTTCTCGATGAGTTTTATTGATGAAGCCAGGTTTAACCAGGTTTAACTTGAGCAAGATTTTCCATACTTACATTGGCATGCTAATTTCAGATTATGTTGGTGCTGGATGTCAGTTCGAGTTGGACGCTTGTCAAGAGGGAGTTTGTCAGAACGATGCTAAATGCATCCTCACCGAACATGGTGGATACGAGTGCATTTGTGAGCCAGGTAAGTTAGCTCCGATCTTTTCCTTTGGTTCCAGCTCGCGACCTTTGCCTTTTCCAACCTACTTTTTCTGCAAATTGGTTTTTGCTGAGTACGATGTACAGAAAATAGTCCCTATGTTTGTCTCTACTTGTTTAAAAGCTCGTAAGAGGGGAGGGTGAGTAAGATGTGCAGTCCTTTCCCATGAGACGAATGGGAAAAATTAGGAACCGCTTCTACTAAATTACTGTCCGAGCGCAAAATGTATGTCGTTGTAGCAGAAGTTTTTGAGGAACTGTTGAATCATCGAGATGCTTTCAGCTCGCTTCTGTCGCCCAAGTTTGTCAAATGAATGCTATTTATGACGTCTTAATAGTCGAAATTGTAGAAGGCACACTGCTTTAAAAAATATATATTCTGCCTGCTTCGCTTCCTTGGACTTGTTGGATGGGCGTTATTGGTGAAGGAGATGTAGTGAAACCTTTCAGAGTAACAGCAGTTAAAGTTTTTTCCAGTTTCATTGCTCACTTTTCTCCATTGAGTGCTAATAACGCAGCTCTGGCTATCAACGACTCTTGGGAGCATGTACGTAGCTTCGGCTTCTTTAAGTCGCCGTTGCCTGCTAAATAGCTGCCCTAAGTACTGACAGTCGAAAAGTTTGAATTGTGGGGTGAGGTGTGTTGTTTTGCTCATTCGTAAGGTCGTGCATCTTTAACTTGACCAAAAAATGATTGTTGCCTGTTTGCCGAATATCACTTCCGCTCGCAAAGTAAATGCATACATAGATTGGCAGACTTCCTTGGATGTTGGCTTGGGTAGGATCAATCCTACTTCAATCGCTACTGTAGTCGTTTATGTGTTTACGCTTGTTTCTTTTGACTGTCGCTTTCTAGTGCAAGAAAAGTGATCCATAGACTTATATAGTAACCAGTTTAAGCTGGGTGTTTCGAAATTTGTTGCTGCACTTTGTTTTATTAAATCGCACATTTTAAAGGTGAATTTCTTTCACAGGTTTCACTGGAAAGGATTGTGAAACGAACATAAATGATTGCTCGCCATCTCCATGCCCTCTCGCTGCAACTTGCATTGATCAGGTTATTTCCTTATTGTCATTTCTCGCATTATTCTTGCTGGGTCTTGGATGTCACAGTGGACTTCTTTCCCGACACCAATGTTAAAAACCGTATGTCCTGACATGAAACTATATCCGACACAGTTGACGTAAAAACCATTTGACGCTTAGCGAATAACACCATGTTTTTGGAACTTGCAGCCCTTTCCCCACCTTTTGGAGACTCTCTATAACTGAGGAATATAATTTTTTGGTCATTTGTTGATGTCAGAAGAGTTTGCGTAACATGTAATTTCGAACGGTTTGACAGGTTGGACTGTTTTGCGGTTGATCATCGAATTGTCGATGATAATACTGCCGAATGGTGCAATTTTTGACTCTCTACCTACTATGTGCAGTCTCTGTGTGAAATTAACCGATCGATGTGAAGTCGGTCAGTCAAAGTAGTTTGGTGGGTGAATTTCAATAGAATGCCAAACTCTGGAATGACTGAATTGGAAGTTTTGATTACTACTTGAGGTAGCAGGCGCCAAAGGACATTAATTTTCTAATTTTCTACAACGCATTAAACGCAACGAAGCAAGAGAGAAACTTCACAGATTTCATAGTCGTTCACCAATTAATTGCTTCAGGTGAATAGCTACTTCTGTCAGTGCCCATTCAATATGACGGGTGTCAATTGTGATAAGGCAATTGATGTAGATTATGATCTGCACTTCTACGATGCCTTGATGCCGGCAACGGCCGCACTTTCGGTACCCTTCAAGTTCACGTCAAGTGCGTTCTCGTTGTCGTTGTGGGTCAAATTTGACACCCCACTCTCGCATGGAACTGTGCTTACGCTCTACAACAGCAAGTATGTGATTAGCCTTTGATCTCTTCAGCTAGCTTTGAGTTTCATGCCTTTATATTCTTGATTATAAATGAGCTGCCCTTCCTCCCCTCTTCTTTAACTGTCATCTCTTTGGAGATTTCATTCATGTGCAGTTCATTTAGTACTAACTAGAGCCACGTTGATCCGTCCCAAATTTTTAGTGTTGTCGATCTATCGATTTATCTGTTGCACTAATGCATTATTGCGAAACACAACCATATGGATTCTTATAACTTTATGCTGTACACTAGCAGCACTGTTTTCCATGTACCACTAGGGCATTCATTGAACTGTGAGTAGACTATGGACTATGCTGACTTCCAAATGACCTGTGAACGTCTGATGAGGACAGTAAAGCAACGACAAGGAAATGAAACAACGACCAGAAAACAGCGTTCTCAGACATTTCTTTATTCGTGGACAGTTTGCACATTATAACCACACCTCATGGACCAATATTTTCTGAACATAGAACGAAAGTTTGTAGTCACATTCCGAGGAGGGTGGCATACCAGATGAAAACAAAGGAAGAAAAGTCAAGGTATTGCGTTGCCGGCGTCGATAATGACGATCGAACATGCGCGAATGCGTTGAAGGGAGACTTTATCACCTATATTTGAAATCCTGACGTAGGAATGCAAAAGAGTAAGAACTCTTGAGACAGGAGCGAGCTACGAAAGCAAGAACTATATTAAGTCACTCATGCATGCGGTGCGGAGCCAACGCGTTGCGCCGGACAGGTTTACTGACATGGTGGTAGGTTAGAGGTCTCACGATCTAGCTGGAAGGCGACTCACAGACAGGTTCGTAGGGACTAAACCGAGAACTTGCGCAGCAGGTGAAGTAAGTTTGTGAGGCGTGGGTTAGCGGCCCCTGGTTTTTGGTGCTCATAGGATTGTTGGGTATACTCATCAAATATCGTGTTCCTCCTGCTTTCGGTGGTTCTGGATTTCTGAATATAGGCAAAGAGGCATATGGATAACGTCAGTGTGATGTACTCTGTAAATCTGCGCATGCAAAAATGATTATAAATGAGTATGTTGTGAGGACTTATACGAGGCAATTTATGAAGCAGTTTATTCGGATGAGCTTGGTTGCGCACATATTGTGTTATTTGCTTCCATGCGCTTTCTCGATCATTTTTTCCCACAAGGTAGCTGTGTGATATAGGAGCAAGTGTGTGAGTAAATCTGCAGTCACGTTGCTTGTCTACGTTTCCTCAGTTTACCTTCACACAACGCCGTAATGACTGTGCCAGAAGTACAGAATTTAAAGAAAGCTTGGTTGGAAGATAACGCAGAAAGATCCTATGCGATAGGTATTTGAGATCGTGCTGGCAAAAATGTTTGTCCTCATTCCTGTCTGCAAGTAATTTTTTTTTTTTTGTTTACTACGTTTTCACTGTATGGATAACACATTTCTTTTTATTCATAAATTCCGTTTCTTCATTGACGTCCTTGTTCTACCGATAAAAATATGTGTATTATCTGCGTAACGGAAGCCTTTAAAATGTGGAGAATTGTTAATATCTTCTCCATTAACGCTCCAGTAACGCTTCATGTTCCTTGTTTCAGAGAGTTGAATTATCCAGCCAAAGTCGCCGAACTGCTACGTGTCTCAGCGGACAACGTGCATCTGAGCATGTTCCCTGACGAAACACCCCTCAGTTTACATTTCCCATCAAATCAACGTCTCAATGATGGGCACTGGAATAATCTCGTGATTACATGGAAATCGGAAGGTGGCGCATATTCACTTATTTGGAACGCAGTTCGTATCTACGCGGATGTAGGCTACGGTGCAAGCAAGACGTTAGATATCAAGTAAGTTTCTGTTTCAAGCATAACCATAACAAGTATAACACAACATTTTGGAGTCTCGGTTCTCATAGCGACATCTATTCATAAGTGCTAATCGAGGTTCATAAAAAACTGAAGCTGCGAGTTATTCTTGGCTTACAACTACAATCGTTTGTTAAACTCACTTATTGTTCAGTGCATGGATCTCACTTGGTGAGCCGATCAACGACGCGTCCACGGATCCAAAATTCGTTGGTTCAGTGACACGTGTCAACATGTGGAAACGAGTGGTCGACTTCGAAACGGAAGTGCCGAATATCGTACACGAATGCCAACAGCCTCAGGTAGCATTTACACTATCGATTAACACACTTTTCATCTTCCTACCGTGCACCATGAATATATGGCCAACATGCTTCTTTGCTTCCTTCGAAAAAATGTTCATAAGGGCGGTGTTTGCACAACAAATAAGGACTTTAATAATATTCATAACAAGTGTGTAATTTCTTCTTAGGTTTCTTCACCAGAAGAATGGAAGCTGACTGGCTTTGGTGATTTAGTTCTAATTGTCTTCTTGAAAATGCTGAATGACCATTCCTTAGTATGGAAAATAAGAAAGTTTGCCATATTCGTTTTGGAAATGAAGAACTCATGCTCTAAATACTTGTTGCGCTCAACCTGCAGTTGTTTTAAATGCCGTTTGCATGTTTAGGAGATCTACGAAGGACTGGTACTTCGATTCGCTGGGTACAACATGATGTCGGGTAAAGTAGAAAAGGTAGTGAAAAGTACTTGCGGACGAGAGCGTAGCGATTCGAAAGTCATCTCAAGCGTTCGCGTTGATAACTGCCCGGCGGATGTTTTTGTGGTCACTCAACAGAAAGAGGTTGGTGTTACTGCAGTTTCGGAAGTATGTAGTGCCGAGGAAGGATCACGGTAGGGTTCTGAAATAAAAAAGAGGACTCCTTTCTACGAAATTACACTAAATGTAATTAAAGCTTTGCAATTAAACGGGTCAAAAAGGTAGTCGAATAGCCAGATTTTTTAAGAAAAGTTTTATTTCGCTGCTCATATTTGCTGGCTGGCAAACACTGATTTTAAAAAGTCAGCCGGCTTCGCTTACCTTGGCTAATCACTAAACGATTAGTATTAACGTAGGACGACCAATTTTTACAATTGGTAATTTCCTGTGATTGACTGCAATTTTTTTCTACTGATTGCATTTTGATTTCTCCTGGCTCATGTTTTTCTTCTAGTGACACCACTGTTTTTTATAGGTGTTGATTTCTTTTGTTGTTTTGCAGACGTTAATTTTCTTTGTTTTTTCCAGGTGCTAATTTCTTTACAACTTATGCTGTTTTTTCCAGCTCAAATGCTCCTTCATATTCATGTTGCAGACGTAGACTTCGATTTCCTTGCCAACTGTCTGCGGGCAAAGTACACTTCACTTCAAAAAAAGTTGCAGAAGAGCCAAAATTCATGTCCCGCGCCATTCTTTAGGGCATATTTACCGCGTGTGAACACTGCCTTTTCTGTTAGGGATAGCAGGTGCAACAGAAAGGTTGCATCTGCTATCCCCTATAGAAAGGTACAACAAATAAAAGTATAACAACAAAAAAGTACAACAATTGTTACCTATGCAGTTCGTACACCTTTTTAGACTTCTTTCTATTAAATAAAAAATCGTTCAATTCATTAATTGCACGTCCAGCATACAGTGCATAAAGGTGAGGAGCATAGCAATGACATGAGGTGGAGGTTGATTTTAGGTAGGGTGCAATACAGAGTTGAAGGAAATCGCGATGGTTCAGAAGACAAAGGCGTAAAGATGAGAGAAGTTCTTACTAATAAGCTGATAATTATGACTTCACTACATCATCGAATTCCCAAAAACAACGCATTAATTGGAATGAAAAGTGTTTCTGCCTAGAAAGCGAAAAATTCACTAAGCAATCAGTACCTGCAATTAAACTGCAGTATCTACAGAAGAAAACATTATCAGCGGAAGAGAGATACCTATCAAAGATGTGATTCTGTCAACAGAACAAAACATTTCTAGACAGTCACATGATTATATGAGCTGGGAGGAAGCGTTTCCTCTCAAAAGAAGTTTTCTGCTTTATTCAAAGAGTATCTGTATTGGGTCTTCAGGCAGTCCACACTGTGCTGCATTCATTTCACTTTATCTCACTTATCTCTAATATTGCTTTGTGCGCCACAAAGCGATATTTTTTCCAACATTTTATTGATGCTTCCAGTTGATTTATGAACGTTTCTTTTGTTAGTTTGTGTTTTATTGCTTTCGAATATCTGTAAAATGTCGCTGCACAAAAGTCCAGTGCTCAAAACCTGAAGGATACTTGCACGGTCTTATAGTCAGAGCTTTCAAAAATATCAGGAGCGTTTCGAAAAATCTTCAAGTCGCTCGCTTTGTCACAGCTTAACAGATTTTTGTAATGAAAATTTCTAACTCCTCCCCCTTTCTCCCAAAAAAGACCCTCTTTGGCGCTATGAAATTCCGAGAATTTTCGATTCGCTTTGCTGGTTTAAACTCATCGGATTACTGCTCTTAAGCAAATGGTGATGACGGAAAGATAAGAGCACATGATGGATTGTCGTTTCATATCGATTATTGCTTCCGTATTAATATGAGGTACCTCAGACCAACTTAAAAGTGGTTCATCATATATCCATTTCTTGAATGTTGCGGAGAAGAACTCTCCGAAACTTTTTCCTTCTTTTTCTTCTAGGATTTCTTTTCGAGTTTTTTCCTTCTTTTTCTTCTAGGATTTCTTTTCGAGGTTTTTCTTTTTTAGAAGACACTTTTTCGCAACTTAAAGCAGAAGTTGAGGAAGGATAGGACTAAATGGTTTTGATAAAGAAGTAATCTAATGGGTAGATTGGTTTTGTTATCTTGTTCTTCACTCCCATCATAGAACGATAACCTCTCCAGCATATGATGCAGATAGGCAGTGCCACCCCAGTTCACCAAACCTTCCCAGTTCTTTCCTCACTGTCCTCAAGATGGACTTGGTTTGCTTTATCAACGTATTTTCACATTACATGCCATAATTGGACGTCGTGATAGCCTGTATCAGTGCATTAAAAATGCTCTGCATTCACAAGACAAAGAACAAAAGCGAACAGCAAGCAGGCTGGGCAGCTCGTGATGTTTAGTGTTGCATTTTGCGAATCGAGTGGGACAGTCATTGAACGAGTCATAATGGCATTCAAGTGGAAATTGATGCGTGAATTTTCTATCACAGCAGCGAAAGGTTCCATCGAGATTGTGATTCCATCGTAGAAAAATGAAAGTGCACCTGTACTTTTGTTAATACTTTGTGTATGAAAGCGGAAAGTTGTGACGTATATGCACGAACTATGTGTACTCGATGTGTTGTTGATGAGTGCTTGGCTGCTTCCAAGCAAACAATAGAGCAGTTGTAGTCTTCTTAGCTCTCGGGACTTTTATTGATGGGTGAAGATTGGATAAGGAGGTTTTCTTGCCGAGATTACGTGGTACACTTTTCGATTTTTTTCACTCATTGAGGAATAAGTTTTCCAGGATGCCTTTTTTCAGGTGAATGTCACTTGGCAGGAACCGCGTTTCTCGAGCAAATATGGTGTGCAAAGTGTTGAAAGGAATCTGAAGCCTGGTCAGATGTTTACGTGGGGGGAATATTTGGTCGTCTACGTGGCGAAAGACAACGTTTCAGTGGCCGAATGCATATTTAAAGTGAGCGATACTATTTGCAAGTGAAATGTAAAATTTAAAAACGAATGCTACTTCAACTTTTAGTTTGCAGGTCCAGTTGTGCTATGAAAGCTTGCAAAAATTTACAATAAGGTAATCTCGTGTAGAGGGTTCTATTGCAGGAGTCAAAGTTCTATTGCAGACAGCATTCCTAGCTTGTCTACACGTTGATGAGTCTTTAAATGAAAACTTTCTAAGCCAAGAAAACGTTTTAATTCTATGCAGTATAACTCGCAAACTTTTGCACATTATTGGTCATATTGGATTCACGAATAGCACAAATTATTCGGTCCCACTTCAGTATCATTTCTAAATTTCTGTAACGCTCTTTGCCCGTTCGTTAGGTTTGCTGCAAATCTTGCCAGCAACCCGGTAGACAAAATTCTTCTGTGATCTCCTTGTGATGTTCCGATTACCCGACTCTCGCAATGTACAAAAAACTGCTGCGCTTACGTTGAAGTTGTGTTGCTGGTAACCGTTGATTATTGATATCCCATCTGTATGAGCTGTTTTATGCAAATTCGGTGCCACACCCTAATGCGATACAGAAGGATTTAGGTATCCGTCCATGAAAAAAGACTTTTCTTTTGAATGCTCATAACGCAGTAATTTGTGCTTAACCATTACTGTACATAATTATCTACAGGTGCACGTTTCTCGCGAATTCTGTCCTGACCTAGAAGATCCATTGCACGGTGTCCAAGCATGTGAAGCATGGGGCCCTCAACTGCGCTACAAAGCATGTTCCATTCAATGCGAGAGTGGATATGAATTCAGCATCGAACCACCGATATTCTACACATGCGCTGCTGATGGTCAGTGGCGACCTCGTCCTGAAAATTCCTATATCTTCCGCTACCCACAGTGCTCCAAGTAAGCGCACTCATCGTCGTCGGCTAAAGTCAGACTAGAAAGGGCAAACTGAAAGTTCGAGTGCTGGTAGACAAGCAGCGTTCAAAAGAATAGGCAATTTTAGAAAATCTTCAGTGGTTCCTCTGTTGACTTCAAACGTTTCTTTTTCACAATTCCTGGGTGCTTTCGTCTGTCATAAGGGTCCCGTCTATCTATCATGAGGACTGTGCTTAGGTGGTGCGTTGAAAAAAGTGCATTTTCATCGTGAAGGCAAACGACTCAACCTTATTGGGAATTAGATTGGCCGATATTGTCACAATGCTATTAATACATGCGTTCTTTGCTTTTACAAATTTTTTGGCAGGTTTTTCCGCAAATCTTTGATGCTGAATATTTTCGCAGGAACTCACTTTTCCTCTCATCGAGAAAAGCTTACAAGTTGCCGTAAATACCACAATTTAGGCTCGTTTTGCTTTTGTGGAGGGTTATATCAATTTCGTGCTTTCTTTAACTATTTTGGTTTGTCTATGCATTTATTTTTCTTGCATAGGATCGATTCATCCCCAAAGGGAAGTTAGCTCTGCCGCTACAGTGTTCCTTAGGGTATTTATTCCTGCCGCGCATGTTTTTCCTGTTTTTTTAAAGCCATTCTCATACCGTAGCTTCACCTTTTCCCGTACAAGCCACTAGAGATGGTTCCTTCATCTCTTTTAAGACGAGAGACAGGGGAAAATGAACATGCTCATGCATATGCCTATAAAGCTTTTTTTATAACAGTGCTAAAAAATGGTCGCTATTTTGTTTATCGTTGTTGCCGTCTTTCGATATTCTCATGATCTGAGTATATTACCTTCCATATTTTTACAGGTCACAACCTGCGATACGCGTAGCGGACGTTACTATTAACTATCCAACTGTTTCTATATGTAATGCAGCCGGAAAAAGTACACTTGCTGAGAAAATCTCGCAAAGGATCGAGCTTCTCAACAACAAATGGAATATCCTTGCACCAAAGTAAATGAAAGTCATTGTCAAGTTTTATCAGTAATTGATATGCAAACGAAGAGATCCTCTACAAGTTGAATTCTGTAAAAATATAAGGAGATGAATTGTTTTGCGAAGAAATAGCTAGCTGCAAGCGTTATTTTTTTCTTTTAGCTTTCAAGCAAATTTAGAATTAATTACTCTCAGTTGAGTTGGCGGTTTTAAAAATCCTAAACGATCTATGCGAATCCTTACAATTTTGCTTTCGAAGCAAAACTCAAATGCCCAAAATTACCTGTGCACAAAATTAGGTTTTATGAGCCGAACGAATTCCATTACAGCCCTTATTAATTCATCGTTTTACAACCTTCGCCTGAATCATAGTAGACATAAAATTTGTTCTGGCTTTGCGGATTGTACCACTCTTTGCGTCGGATTTCAAGGTTTGTAGTCCTTATTATTGTTGTGTTTGAGCCTTTAATCGTTTTGTGCATTCCAACTTTGTAGGCTTTTATTTCATTTCTACAAAAGTTTTTCCTTTTCGGTTGTAACTTTCATTTTGTAATTACATCTTGCTTAACACCGTTTTGAGTTTTATTACCACAAATTCAGTAGTATCATAGTGAAGTTTACCACCGGAAGTGAAGTAGTTTAGTAGAAGTATTTAGATCAGTTAGAATACGAATAAACTGTGCATCGTTTTTTAAATCATAAAAAAGTTCAAATTTCGTTTTTTGCACAGATTTTCTTGGGTTTCGCATTTTCTTTGTACAATTTTAAAGCTCTTATGGTACTTAGACTCTATATTTACAGTTTTTTTAGCATTGATATTGCAGGAATGATAATAATCGTACGCCATTCAATGTGACCGTATCTTGTCTCTTGGAGAACGACACATTGAGAAAACGACGTAGTAATGATGAAATATTTCACGTGAATATAGCAATACCCATCACATAGTTCGTTGGTTTAATATCATCAACTTGTTGTTATCACTGATAGGACTTTTAAAGGAGATAAATTGTTTGCAGAACATTAGAATCAACTTTTCATAAGCTGATTTTTACACAATTTCTTGTATGTCTCGATAAATTCATCATTGTTGCGAATGTTTCAGCATCGTAGCATTACGACCAACAACCTAATGGGAACTGTTTCTCTTCTTGCTGAAACGCTTTGTAGTAGATTCTATAAGTGCTCATCGAATTCTTCGTGCTCATCAATTCTGTTAGTTGTAGATGTCTTGATCCCCAAAATGTGTCCTCGTGGTTAACAAGCTTATTTAAGATCCTTTCTCAAAGATGTTATCTTAGTTCAGCGATAAAATCCTATATTTTCTCAGTGATGTTGAAGACATTTTACAAGTAGTTTATGGCCTGCATCCTTTGAGAAATCTCCGGCAGAGATTGGTGAACTTGTTTTGTCAGAGACGATTAAATGTAACGACTGTAATTTTAGCGGCGAGAAATATTTTTTATAAAGAAACTATTGGTTTGTTAGTGAATGGTTAATCAGCATAAGTGGTGAATATTACAGTGAGATGGCCGAAGACCAACGAACCAATCGTAAAGCGAAGGTAATCGATGTACTGGAGGATGAAATATTACTCAAAGATATTTTCAATCTCGAACAGGTCAATTGCTTTGATCCTATCGTTGAAGTAATGCTTGCAAGTAACCTAAGATGCTTTGAAATTATTTCATAGAACGAGCATGGCTATATCATATGGTTAGAGTTAGATGAAAAGTTTTAGTTAAGGGAAAAATTTTTATAAACAGGTTTATGAGTAGATGTAAAATATAATCATCTTCCTGATGTGGAAGAAAGAAATAAAATTTACAAGAAAACTTATTGAATAATAGAAAATATTCAAATTATCTAGACCTAATTGGAAGGGGAAAGTTGGAGATGGGAGAACCCATCATCTCTGTTCAGTGTTTCCGGCAGCTGCTTGTTACGCTTGTTCATTTGAAGGTGCTTCCAAATGGGCGACCAGATCTGAATTCATTCGAGCTGAAAGAGCGTTTTGTATGCGGTGAGGGTCACGTCAATGTCAGAAACCTTTGCGGTGAGTGTCAGCTTTTATTCCCGTTCTTATTACCTCATAATTCGAAGCACATTTTCACAATATCACTGTTAACAAAACCCAAGATTTGAAAGGCTCCCACATCATCTGAAAATTCGCAGTCTAGGATGTTGAAGTCACACTGCATTGCATATGTAGCCTCTCAGTTTTGAGACTTGATGGTAGATGCATATCAAATGCTTCATTCCTGCACAACTTCAACTGCACCAGTAGACGTGTAAGTCCAGGGCGACCATTTCTTTTTTTGTTTTTTGTTGTTTTTTTTGTGCTGCTTGGCCATCGCTAACATGTAGACTCGTCAATGCAGTTGAATTTTGACACGAATGTAGCGATGTGCGTTTACTACACTCTCCAGTTATTATATTTACATTATTTACATTAACAGTAGTCATTTTTCATATAAAGGCTAAGAAGACATTTTTGCACTCACCCTATCCGACATTTTCTCATATTATTTGATTCTTATCGTGATACAATTTTTCTGTTCGCATGAACGGTCATAGGAAGTGTCGAGTACTGCTGAAAGTAATAAGAAAACGGTAATTAACTGTGCATTCGCACTCTTTGGCAGTATTTTCGTATATGTGCTTTTAGCAGCAAACGACATCATGCTGTGAGGGTGGATGCTTATTTGTTGCTTGTTCATATGTCGTTAACAGTTGCCAGACTCGACAAGAATCACAATGAAAACAAATTTTTACAGTGCCATGCTCTCCGGGCTCTTTTTATGACTCATCAACGAGTAAATGTCACCTATGTGCCATTGGTCATTACCAGCCACGTGGGGGTCGCAGCTCGTGTCTATCATGCCCTCAGGGGCAGATCACCGCCGGTGTTGGCTCCTCGCAAGCTTCCGATTGCAAGCGTGAGCGTATTTCTTTGCTTCATTTCACATCTAACCGCATTCTTTTCAATTTTTTTTGCACCATTTGCCCATCCGATGCAAACATACATTTGAAAAGATTAATGCACTGGTAAAGTCCGTAGAACCTAATTAGTAGTTTGTGCTGATAAATCGAAAGATGGGAACATAATTTAGTGTACATTGCAGCGGAGTGCGAACCTGGCCACATGTACAATCTTGTGAATGGCACTTGCGAACCATGCGGCTTTGCTTTCTTCCAGCCGGCTCCCGGCTCGTTTAGTTGTATTCCTTGTGGTGTGGGCAAAACAACTCTCAAGGAAACGTCGACCAACGAAGATGAATGCAGAGATGAGTGCCCTGGTAGGTATCATCGCTGAATACATGCGTAAACATATGCTTTTCATGTTTTGTTTATTATGTGAGTTACGGCTGCACAGCCATTACTATTCCAAAAGCCTGAAATTCAGAAATTTCTATGTCTTTAGCTAAAAGATTTTTTTGTCCAGAAACCAGCTAGGAATTCAAAACGATATGAACTGACGTCGAACACAGCTTACAACTTTATTTAAGAGCGACCAGCTTTGCTTCTGTGAAACCATCTTAAGTTTTAGTTGAATTTTTAATGACGCTCTAAGATTGTTCGAGAAAAGTTTATTGCTTAGCTACGACAAGCCAGCAATCTGCCAAATATATGAAAGCACACCCTTCGCTTCGACCTTTTCCTTTTTAAGGGATTTATATAGCAGACTATGATTGTTTTAGTTGATTAAATGTTCCACAAACATTAGTAGATTTCTGGCAGGAATGTAATCGCCACTTTATTTTCATTTCAACCTGAGCGATTTGTTGTTATGAGAAAACGATGCGGGAATATTGTTCTTCCTAAAATGAGTTAGTTATTACTTGCAGATGGCGAACATCTCGTTCAAGCGGGTATATGTTTACCGTGCCCGCAAGGAAGCTACCGTACGAAAGGAGTTCATAAGAACTGTGTGAATTGCCCAGCAGGTACAACAACCGAAGCAGCTTCATCGATCAAGCGAATGCAATGCAATACACCTAGATGCAGCGCGGGTCAATTCCTGGTTACCACAATGTTTGTTATTTCAGTTCATTCCTTCATTTTCATCTTGCTGGTTACCATTTCCACCTTCTTTCGTTTGGGTTTTTAAAAAATAGCCGCTCTTTTTATATATGACAGTCGCTTAAGTTTGTCTCTGCTTTCATAGTTTGAGTATTATCGTCCTTCCAGAGGATTCAGAAAAAGTGAAACAGCGATTAAAAAACCAACTGTTGTATGGCAAGTGACCTGCTTAGATGGTATGACAAAGGATAGCCACTTGAAACTTTACCTTTTCCCATCGATTTTTTTTTCAATTTTTCTACAATTTTCTAGGCTTGACTTTCGTTTTGTTTTTTGTTGAACGTTTGGAATGTAACATTCATGTTAAGTAATATTCATAGAATGGGAATAATTTATCATTAAAATAAATTCTCGAAGTTAAAGAATTTTGTAATACTTACCAATAGAAATTTTATTATTGCAAAATCAAAATTTGTTTCTAGAAAGCAGTGTCAGTTCTGTCCACGCGGCACTTATCAAGATCAGGAACTACAAACCACCTGCAAACTATGTCCCACAGACCATACAACTGCAGCACAAGGTTTCTTGTTCATCTTCTTCATGTTTATGTTTATTCAAGCTTTATTTCCTTAGTTTATTTTGTTCGTCGTACTAACCTATGTATGACGTAATCGGTGTTCTTATTTAAGAGTTATTGGCTCAAACTCTTAGCCCAAAACGACAGTCTGGAGCGATATAAAATTTCAGAAGAAAGCAGGTTTTCTTAAGAAGAAAAGTATGCCTTCTGCTAAAGTGTTTTCCTAGTTTTCCTAGCTGGGCTCAAGATATATAGCACCTCAACCTCTTCTTTGTTTGTCTTATCGATGTACTGCATTGCATAATCCCTTCCGCTGTGAAATGTTTTATACTTTGTTCTTTGCTCTTTCAGTTTTCTCCTGAGGTAGCAAATTATTATGTTGTATTAACCGCATTTTCACTATTGTCGAGTTTAGGAGCAACGCAGGAGAGTCAGTGCTATTCGACGAACCAATGTGCTACCGGTGAAGACGACTGCTCATGGCACGCAGTTTGCATCGACCTACCTGATGAAAACGATATCCCCTCCTATCAGTGCAAATGCAAGCCGGGATACAAGGGCAATGGCACACATTGTCAAGGTTTGCCTCACGAATGCCAATTTTTACAGAAATCGAACGCTATTATAACCTTGGATGACCATGCTCATTTTCTTTCTTCCACTTGAAGTTCTACTATTCTTCCGGGCTGATAACCCATAACCTCGAGCCTCTGTTAGATGTTTTACGATATTTACATTCCTATTTAATGCTTTTGGCATAGTCTGGTAGAAGCGAGCGAAAAAGGTTACGGAGGATGCAGGCATTTACGCGCTTTTACATTTCATCCCACCAGTTCATCCATTTACTGACGCATTCAAAAGCCATAGCAAAGCGCCTCAAGATGTGTTTTCATGCGAAATCGACCAGTTGCACAAATTTTCAGTCATAAGAAACCACATCCGACCGATTGCAGGTTAAAATAGGTTAGCTGATGTTATAACAAGCGAGATTCCAGCTGTGAAGGCACCTGCAGTGTAGATTGCGCTTACTAGGTTTTATCATCTTAATTTTAGTGGATTGTCGTTTGGAAATATTGCATATTGTTAAATAGATACACCTGCACCCTGACATAGAGTGTCTTCAAAAGCGAAAAATTTCTGTGTAAATTTGCCTGGACAGTATTCTGCATTTTATCTTTGGTTCTTCAGAAGATGTTGATTTGATCTTCACTTGAAAAAAGTTCAGAAGGGAACGGTGGAACGCCAACTTTATACGTGCCGACACGTAGTTGAAATGTTGCTTTCAGATGGCAATCCTGATAGCTAATAGTGTTACATTCTACCATATAGGTAGTAAGTGAAGCAACTGAAGCACAATTAAAACACTTCAAGGGTAACCAAAATGAGAGTAGGGATTTTCGAATTTTTCGGTCAGGGTGATCTTCCATTGCTGTTTCTCGTATGTGCACACGTGTTCTCCTAGTGCCCCATCCTCTTCTTTATCCTTCACATGGGTAAAAATTACGATCTACCAAACTATATGTTGTCTTCTGCATTTTATAAGATATCCAAATTGCATCCCACAATAATATAAGGCTATCTTATTTAGGTTGTGTAATTCTCTATATTAGAGTTGCGCAAATGTTAATTACAGATGCATGTAACAACTTCTGTCTCAATGATGGCGTTTGCAAAAAGAATCCAATTGGATATGTGGAATGCGTATGCAAAGAGAACTTTTCTGGAGAGCGATGCGAGGTAAAATGGATCACATTTCATTCTCATTTCACTTAAATTCGTTATCGAAAACTAGCAATACTACGCCGTCTTTTGTAATTTTTGGCTGAGAGTCTAGTAACGCGTTATTAATGGAAAGTACCATTAGTTACAGTCCATCTTTTACTAGGTTTCCCTTCTTTGAACATTTGCCCATTATTAAACGATAGTTCTTGATTGAAAATTTGAGAAAGTGTCTAATTCTGTTGTGGGAATGTAGAACCTGGCGTTGTGAAAGATGTCGACAAATTCGTTTATATGCGCAATCGAAAGAAATTTAATGGACTGATGAGTTCAGGTACGGTTCCAACCACGAACGCAAAAGGTGGCGTTGATTACGGCAGCAATCGGCGGTGTGGTCGCAATTCTAGTGATAATCGTTGTTATCATTTGGATGATTTCCTATCGCTTCAATCGTATTGACGATCCACTCGAGCCGGAAAAGAGTCCCGTTGACGAACCAATACAGAGCAATTTCCTCTATGGACGACCAGCTTGTGAGCAGCCAAGGTTAGCATTTCAGAGATTCATCCGGGGCTTGGTTTTGACTGCCGCCCAAACGACACATAAGATAACACGGGAGATTGCCGCGTTTTCTGCTTCTTATATCTCCCTGATGCTTTATATTCTTTGACAAAAGTCAATCGTGGGCATACGTTTCCGATTTGAACACTTATTAGTGATAAAAGCCAACAAAGCTGTGGTAGAAAGGGTCAAAGGTACTTGTGATCAGATTTAGGTTTAGATCTGTGTTCGCCATCTCATGCAATCTTAATTTCTACCCATTAACTATTATTTTCCTACGAACGAAAGCTGCTTTTTCTTTCCGATACGAAGAGCGTACGATGTCTTCTATCCTTTCACTCTTTTCTAGAAGTCTTCTATGCTAGAAGCTATCAGTTAAACTGTTTGCTCACGTAACCGACTGTAAGAGGTGATAAATGTGTGTGCGAATTTATGAAATAGCAATTTTCATCTCCTTCAAATTTTTGGCTGCATTATTAGCTTAAATGTGAGAAAACACGTTCTGTTGTCATTAATGTTACATTACAGTTCACTGGAATTCGTTTAAAAAGTTAAATGTTTATATTTATCTTCATAGATGACCAAAGTTACCAAAGTTTGCAAGAAGCTAAAATTGTAGAGCGAGTAGTGCGCCAAATATATCCTTAGCGAAATGGGTTGAGAGTATTAGATAACCATGTGGCAGGTCCAAGAAAAACGCTTTCGCCAACAAACTTTCGTAATGGCATCCATGTTAGCTCAAATTGCAAAATATGACTATAAATTAAGCTGCTTTAATTAGAGGAACCTTCGATATTATCCTGAATACCCTCATAGTAACCCGATTGCGAAATAGGATCAAACCACTAACAATATCCATGTGATATGGAGCCAATATATGCATGAAACCAATTTTATAATTTTGGATTGTTATAGTAATCTAACGCCTAATCAAAACACTTATCATTATTTCGCTGTCGTGAATCGGTGCATTCGTTGTTCAACGGAAATAGTTTCAGGCCTATCGGTTACTATTATGAGGATGACGATGATTACGATATGAAAACAATGTATGTGGTTGAGGAGGAAAAAGAAATGGAGGAGCGGGTACGACACGCACAAGCACATATGTACTCACCATCGGTTAATAGAGATGATTAATCGAAAAAACTGAGATCGTTACATTTTTTGCTTTGCTCAACTCGTGCATATCACTTCATTGTGGTATTAATGCATTCATCGCCCTCAAAAATTCCTCGCATTGTTGTGTTGAAGTTTCCATTCGGATATCTGCAAAAGTAGCAAAAAATGAGCGGAGAAGAGCGAATGAGGGAGGGGGGGTGGGGGGGGGGCGAGGGAAAAGGGAGGGGAATAAATATTCGCGAGTGGATTTTCAATCCCATAGATTATAATTTAAATGCCATATCAAATTTTATCAAGCATTTTGCAACAGATTTCTTCCATTCCTATGTTCTTCTGTAATTTACGTTTGCAATCCGCACTACGATGTCGTTGTGTGGGTGCATATTTGTGTTTATGTATGTGTTTTTCTGTTCATCTGCTGGGTATTTCAACTAAGAAACCGCTGAAGTTAGAAATATTAAATTTGAAAGACTGTAGACCGTCGACTGGCTTCCCATACCAACTTTCAAACACACCGTTATTGTCGGAAGAAGTTGAGAGCGATTGAAAGTGCGGGAAAGCTGCTTGCAGTTCGTCACCAGTCGGATTGAATCTTACACCAGTCGATTAAGGAAGGTAAGCATTTTGTGGAAGATTTGTATAGATATTCAAATAAGTCAAAACAAAAATGCATTTCTGTGCATATTTTCTAACTTATTGGTAATTGATGTAAATGATTGGTCTTGTGAGCGGGGAAGAGGGGGAGGGGCAGAAGCGCATGCCATGTTCCCTTGGCACGCTTCTCCACCTTTTTTTCATCTTTGCACATTTCTAATAGATAGGAAAGGTTGAGGAGCGAATAGAGAAGAGAAGGCTTGGCATTAGCGTTTTCAAAGTTTATCCGTTGGAAGGTGAAATTTATAAGCATAATATTACTTTGTTATTTAGCGTTGTTGAATAGAACGAATAAGTCTAATGAATGAAAGTATTGGAGTTGTGGAGCGAAGGGGGATATTTCTTCGGTTATTGATGCAACGTGTGACAACGTGCGATTGCTGCAGTGTCTTTTAACGTTAGCGGTGATATTTATTAATAACAACATTGTTTTGTAACTGTTGGCTTACTATTTGAATTGAATCCACATACTTTTTCTGGAATGGATGCTTACCTTTCGATAATGTGATACCTTCATTCATTATTGATGCAACGTGTGACAACGTGCGATTGCTGCAGTGTCTTTTAACGTTAGCGGTGATATTTATTAATAACAACATTGTTTTGTAACTGTTGGCTTACTATTTGAATTGAATCCACATACTTTTTCTGGAATGGATGCTTACCTTTCGATAATGTGATACCTTCATTCATTTGCAAGACGCTTTACGACAGCACTGTGTGGGCCAGATGTTTTTGTTTACGTATATCTGTCTGCCGATCTATTTGGCACTCAGACCAACTTTTAGATCGATTTATTAGCGCCGAAAGAGCTACATACGCCTGGAAGTGTCAAAATTGCATACGTTCTCCAGTAGGCTGGATTGAAATCAGTGGTAAAACATGCCTACCTACATAATATTTCACCGTCTCAGTAGGGTTTCTAAGGGAATTTTTTAAAGTTCGTAATGGCCAACCGAATTTTAAATAACGGATTTGTGATTGCCATGAGCAGTTCTTTCATTATATTTGAAGGGGAATGATGGGGAATTACTAACCACTTATGTGATTGATTAAGCTTGTCTACATTCTGGTCTTTTCGCCACCATAGTGACAGCGGATGATCACATACTTTCGGCCCCACAGTGCATCATCGGTTAGCGTTCATATTACAGGTATTCATTTTAACTGTTTCATGCATTTTCCTTCTCAACTTCTTGCTGTCTCCACTTTAGCGGAGGAAGACTAGGACAAAGCGTAGTTTAAGATATTCAGTAGCTTCGCTGAAAAGAGTGAGTGCAACCATTGAATTTCAAAGAATTGCAAAACCGAAGCTGCATTCATGTTTCGAAAGTGTTTGGAAAAGGTGCACTGGCAAAATACCAGGCATTCAACCTGCAAATTGTTCAGGGAACACCTTAGCAATGTGGTGAAAGTTATATAGACCCCTGGTTTCAACAAGAATTTAGCTCAGAAAGTTCTATATTAACGAATACAACTGGTTACCTGCGGTGGAAACTAACAGGTTTCACCGCCCCAGTTGTCAAAAAAGAAGTCGTTCTTCGGAAACAACAACATCCTTTTGAAAACGACAGTATTAGATCGAGTAAATATAATTGAGAAGCTATAGAAATTCCCAAGTGTGGCATTAGTACAACGGATTCGCACATCTTCTAGACGGTATTGGCGTATGTGCGGCACTTGACATCAACGCACTGCAATGAGACTGTGCATAGGCAGAAGTTTCTGAAACAGTTCACTGGGTGGGATAGAACAAGACGGTGCGAACAAACGGCACAAAGCCTGAATCCTGTAGCTTGCGTTATGTCCCACTCTCACCTTCCTATTGGCGGGTCTAAACAAAACAACCAAAATTTTGAAAGTCCTTTTATACCAGTTGATAAGTCCGAGATGTGCAATAGAGTTTTATAGGTTATGATTGAATAAGGTTTTAGCCATTTGTTTCAGCGCGTCAACCTCAAAGAAAGAAGTGCGACTTGCTGAACGAATCGGGCAGTAAAATTTAACTGGTGCTAGTATATGTAACCAAAAGAGTATGCCTCCTCACCCATTTTCCTCCAAATTTCGGCTGGCATTTATTACTTCAAATTTTTCCACCACAGTACTTTCCAACATAGTAACCAACAAGAGTGGACACCGAAAATCGCTCACAATAATCCGTGCCAGTTTGCTTAAAAAGTGAATTTATTGGTTCGATGATGCAGCAATTCCAATATGCGACATTTCTTCATATACAACTCCAAATTAAAAATGCTTTAAGATGAGGAGGTAAATACCGTTTAGAACTTTCCGTGCAGTGCGATAGTCTTACAGTACTACAAAAAATATCTTGGAAGTTTACATTTTTTGGCTGAAAAATTCTTTTCTCTTGGAAGTTAATGTGGAGTTAAGTGAGAGGAACGATGAGGATAACTGAGGAAACACTATTTGCAATACTCTTTATTGAGGGACAACATTCTGAGCCATGAAATGCGCAACCCACTTGGATGTGGAAGTCCGTTGAATTTATTTTTTCGAAAAACCTTATTTTTTATCCGTGCTGCCAGCTGAAAGAGCTTCTACATGCTGCAAACTTTGAGTTTCCAACATGACGAAGATTTTCAAGTCTTTTTCTACGATCATACTTCAGACGAAAGAAAGAACAGGCTTGCTGGAGATGTCTTTCAGTAAAACGAGTTTCCTTAGTATAAAACTTTTCCCCAGTATCTACTCTGCATTGTTGCCTTCTTTCAGGCGAGCTCCGGTGCAGTCATCAAGGTGTGCTGAAAGCACCTCACCCCTCGTTTAACATTGAGAGGATCACACTACCGCTTTGGTGAGGCCTAGAAAGAAAGTTGCACTACTCCCTTTAAATATTCAGAAAGCATTATACCAGTTAGTTGCTACACCGGAGCCCTACGCCCCAAGTTTTTAATGTGACGGACTCGGTGCAATAGTTCACTACCTTTGACACATCTGCTGTAGAAGAGAGTCAACGTTCTATTGGAAAGCATTGCTGTGACCAAAGTGTGTAGCGCGATTTTCGGCACGTCGTTACTGTACTGCCGTCAGTGCACACAGCGAGAGAGCGGCGGAGCGCTAGCGTCAGCTGGCTGTTCTCAACGGGTTACGGTATGCGAGAACGTGCGTCGACAGTCAGACCGTATTGTGTACAATGCTTGACGGGTAATACGATGCGGCTACTGGCTATAAGCGACAGTTGGTCCGCGTACGCAACGAAAGTATACTATAGGTACTCAGCCGATTCCGATTACTTCCTATGAACTTTAAACTCTTGGCCGTCTTCAGGCCACCATCTCGGGGTAGTGAAACTCCAGAAAAGCATTCTGGTCGTTAGGTATGTTTTGAAAAAATTGCAGGCAACGAAAAACAACACTTTTAGGCTTTAATACATGGTTTTGCCATCTTTCCTTCCAATTTCTGGTTTTCTGTAAATACGGGAATTTCTATACGCACTGCTATTAAAACTTCAAAACATATTTCAGTTCAATCGCCACTCATCATGTTCATATCGAACAATGATCCGCCCTCGTCTGACTGAAGCAGTACCATTCAAGTGTCGCCATCCGACGAGTGCAAAATGTCTTCATTTTTTTTGCCAGCTACAGCTACATCAAAAAGGCGAGTTGACTTTAAGCATTGCGAAACAAGCATTAGCACTTCTAATATGGCCATACAATTCTACATTTTACATAATAGTCAGCATTAAGAATCGTGAGATAATAGTTTTCGCATAAGTCTTTCGAATTGCGCATAAACAATTCCTGTGTGCTCAAAAATTTATTAGTTCCAGCTCTTCTAGTCAGATTCACTCGAAATGCACTCATTCATTGGAGTCATTCCTATAGGTAGCATGCCAATCGTCTCTACGTCTTTCAAGCAGCACTTTCTAAATTCTCTCACATGTGTTCACTTGTCTCCTCTTGATGAATTACATTCTCACATTATCCACTGATAATGCCTCATAAAATCTTCGTTGATTGACTAGAACATTTTCACCAATATAAAATTGATTACACTATTTCATTAAAAGTAATCTCATCTAACTTTTTCCATAGTGAACATCTGGTGGTTAAAGACGCATTCGATATTTGCAGCAAACAAAAAAGTTTGCACTGGAAACGTGCCATAAGAGAAGAAAAAATCATCTGCTTACTCGAATCGTATTCGCCAAAGTGAATGAACAAAATTCGAGTTGCATTGGGAAAGAGGTTCATTAAGGTGTGTCCTCTTCATGCTTCCCTCCTCTCGAAATAGCTCTGGCAGTTTTCTCTGCAATTTACAGGAGGGTTTAACGCGAAGAAGCGCTCGCTCGCAGGCCGCCTGCCGCCTCATAATATAGAATGGCTGATGGAGCAGCGCTAAAATTAAGGATAGCGGGAGGCATGAAGCCTAGCAAGCAGAAGGCACACCCGCAATCCCCACATCGCTGTGACACACACGCTCGCCAGCGCTAAGCCATCGAGCCCACCCGGCTGTAGCAGCACTCAAGAGGGCGGAGTCGCGCAAGTGCCGGATATCACGCGCGCGTGCATCATTTCTATATATGGAGTTGGCATTAGTACAACGGATTCGCACATCTTCTAGACGGTATTGGCGTATGTGCGGCACTTGACATCAACGCACTGCAATGAGACTGTGCATAGGCAGAAGTTTCTGAAACAGTTCACTGGGTGGGATAGAACAAGACGGTTCGAACAAACGGCACAAAGCCTGAATCCTGTAGTTTGCGTTATGTCCCACTCTCACCTTCCTATTGGCGGGTCTAAACAAAACAACCAAAATTTTGAAAGTCCTTTTATACCAGTTGATAAGTCCGAGATGTGCAATAGAGTTTTATAGGTTATGATTGAATAAGGTTTTAGCCATTTGTTTCAGCGCGTCAACCTCAAAGAAAGAAGTGCGACTTGCTGAACGAATCGGGCAGTAAAATTTAACTGGTGCTAGTATATGTAACCAAAAGAGTATGCCTCCTCACCCATTTTCCTCCAAATTTCGGCTGGCATTTATTACTTCAAATTTTTCCACCACAGTACTTTCCAACATAGTAACCAACAAGAGTGGACACCGAAAATCGCTCACAATAATCCGTGCCAGTTTGCTTAAAAAGTGAATTTATTGGTTCGATGATGCAGCAATTCCAATATGCGACATTTCTTCATATACAACTCCAAATTAAAAATGCTTTAAGATGAGGAGGTAAATACCGTTTAGAACTTTCCGTGCAGTGCGATAGTCTTACAGTACTACAAAAAATATCTTGGAAGTTTACATTTTTTGGCTGAAAAATTCTTTTCTCTTGGAAGTTAATGTGGAGTTAAGTGAGAGGAACGATGAGGATAACTGAGGAAACACTATTTGCAATACTCTTTATTGAGGGACAACATTCTGAGCCATGAAATGCGCAACCCACTTGGATGTGGAAGTCCGTTGAATTTATTTTTTCGAAAAACCTTATTTTTTATCCGTGCTGCCAGCTGAAAGAGCTTCTACATGCTGCAAACTTTGAGTTTCCAACATGACGAAGATTTTCAAGTCTTTTTCTACGATCATACTTCAGACGAAAGAAAGAACAAGCTTGCTGGAGATGTCTTTCAGTAAAACGAGTTTCCTTAGTATAAAACTTTTCCCCAGTATCTACTCTGCATTGTTGCCTTCTTTCAGGCGAGCTCCGGTGCAGTCATCAAGGTGTGCTGAAAGCACCTCACCCCTCGTTTAACATTGAGAGGATCACACTACCGCTTTGGTGAGGCCTAGAAAGAAAGTTGCACTACTCCCTTTAAATATTCAGAAAGCATTATACCAGTTAGTTGNGTAATACGATGCGGCTACTGGCTATAAGCGACAGTTGGTCCGCGTACGCAACGAAAGTATACTATAGGTACTCAGCCGATTCCGATTACTTCCTATGAACTTTAAACTCTTGGCCGTCTTCAGGCCACCATCTCGGGGTAGTGAAACTCCAGAAAAGCATTCTGGTCGTTAGGTATGTTTTGAAAAAATTGCAGGCAACGAAAAACAACACTTTTAGGCTTTAATACATGGTTTTGCCATCTTTCCTTCCAATTTCTGGTTTTCTGTAAATACGGGAATTTCTATACGCACTGCTATTAAAACTTCAAAACATATTTCAGTTCAATCGCCACTCATCATGTTCATATCGAACAATGATCCGCCCTCGTCTGACTGAAGCAGTACCATTCAAGTGTCGCCATCCGACGAGTGCAAAATGTCTTCATTTTTTTTGCCAGCTACAGCTACATCAAAAAGGCGAGTTGACTTTAAGCATTGCGAAACAAGCATTAGCACTTCTAATATGGCCATACAATTCTACATTTTACATAATAGTCAGCATTAAGAATCGTGAGATAATAGTTTTCGCATAAGTCTTTCGAATTGCGCATAAACAATTCCTGTGTGCTCAAAAATTTATTAGTTCCAGCTCTTCTAGTCAGATTCACTCGAAATGCACTCATTCATTGGAGTCATTCCTATAGGTAGCATGCCAATCGTCTCTACGTCTTTCAAGCAGCACTTTCTAAATTCTCTCACATGTGTTCACTTGTCTCCTCTTGATGAAATACATTCTCACATTATCCACTGATAATGCCTCATAAAATCTTCGTTGATTGACTAGAACATTTTCACCAATATAAAATTGATTACACTATTTCATTAAAAGTAATCTCATCTAACTTTTTCCATAGTGAACATCTGGTGGTTAAAGACGCATTCGATATTTGCAGCAAACAAAAAAGTTTGCACTGGAAACGTGCCATAAGAGAAGAAAAAATCATCTGCTTACTCGAATCGTATTCGCCAAAGTGAATGAACAAAATTCGAGTTGCATTGGGAAAGAGGTTCATTAAGGTGTGTCCTCTTCATGCTTCCCTCCTCTCGAAATAGCTCTGGCAGTTTTCTCTGCAATTTACAGGAGGGTTTAACGCGAAGAAGCGCTCGCTCGCAGGCCGCCTGCCGCCTCATAATATAGAATGGCTGATGGAGCAGCGCTAAAATTAAGGATAGCGGGAGGCATGAAGCCTAGCAAGCAGAAGGCACACCCGCAATCCCCACATCGCTGTGACACACACGCTCGCCAGCGCTAAGCCATCGAGCCCACCCGGCTGTAGCAGCACTCAAGAGGGCGGAGTCGCGCAAGTGCCGGATATCACGCGCGCGTGCATCATTTCTATATATGGAGGATAGAGAGACACAGAGAAAGACGAGGACAGACAGAAGAAGGCGATTGCAGCCAGCAGTAGGACGGGGCGTAACGGCCCCCAAAAGCAAGCGTTCACAACTGGTTACGCGCGCGCTGCTGCAGCTTCAACGCCTGCTGCTGCTGTTTGTCCTCGTTCTTGTGTTGCTTATTTCAGCTGTTGGCCAGGACAGCTTTTTCTTCAGGCGTGACCTGTTCATTTGTACAGGCCAACTTTTGCCACTGTTCTAACCACTAAAGTTCGTCTAACTGGGAGGTTGAACGGACATTCGTCTCCTTCGAGAACAGGCGGCATCAAAGTGCCTCCTTCATCACCACTTACGGTCACCAAGTTCATCACGGTAACTGATTTCTTTCACTGTCTTCCGACTTCATTCTTGTGAAAAGTGCCTCACCTCAACGATTATGGAGGCTCTCGAATCTGGTCCAATGACCAGTTCGAGCTCGGACCCGCTTCTGTCAGCGGCGTTATCGACTCGTTCACCAGCAGTGCCATCAGCACATGGCACTGATGATTATCGCACTCATCTCAATGAGGCGTCTAGTTGTTATCATACGTTGAATGGTGGTCGTATTAGTCCTCATACAACTGTGTCGACGTCTGCTGGTGCCGTTTTCAACCAGTATACCACATTACAGCCACTACAACCATTGCCACCCATTTCGACGGTCACAAATTCCGCAGAAAAATTCGGTGCCCGTACAAGCAGTCCAACTGCTGTTGCCGAGGCACGAACAAATAACGACACTGCAACAGCTAATAGTTTATTCTTCCAGCAATCACAGGTCGCAAATACAAGTCCTGCAACGCTCAACTTCAACACATTCGCTTATAATGTGAACATAAAATATGAGTACGATATGAAGAGCGAGCAGGACTCAGCCGATGATCAGCAACCACCGCCACAACAACAATCACAACAACAAACTCCCTCACAACGGTCGAACGACGCAGATAGTACACCAGCGGGTAGCAATGCACTTGTAGCGCATCGTGGTATACCCGGTGAATATGCAGCTGTGCCGGTAACACTGCCGCAACAATTACAGCAACTTAATGAGCCTTTCTCACCGTCACAGTCCCCTTACGTACCGTCCTATTCGACGGTCATGGAGCTGAGACCGCCGAAGCAAGAAAAATTGTGCTTTGGCACTTCGAACGCATTCGACACGTTTGGCACCACAACGGATATTCTTGAAGCCGCGAGCATCGACAACAACGACAGGGTTAGAGCTTTCTAGCCGAATTTAGAAATGCAAAAAGGTGATGAACAGAACTGGTGGTGGCTTGTGGAAGGACTGATGAGCTGCTCTAAAACTTAGTAAACAACATGTTTTAATCCGATAAAGCAGCCTGAGGCCTGAGCTTGAGCTGGTACCGTCGCTTTCGTTTCTGCATTGAAAAATGGAAACGCTTGTTGGCCTTGATTTTTCTCCACATTTCGTTTCCCAGTACCGTGTTTCATCCTTTCTATTCCTTTTTTTAAATGTGTACTCTATATAATTGGGTCGCTCCATTATCAGATCGCATGGACCTAAACATTTAGTTTCAAGTTTCGACAGGGTATATAAAGGAGGGCCAGGAGAACGGAGAGAGAAGGAGATTACAAATGTCGACTTCATTTTGCGTCCGTCTCCGGAATCCCTAGCGCCTTAAAGGCCATTCATAGAGTCCGGTTCAGGTCCCAGATTCGACAATCAAACATCAGGACGTGAGAAGTAAGGGTCTACAACGCAAATTTCAAGAAATTCGCTCCAAGCTTTTTCGCTTAAGTTTTACTCTACGATGCTTTATCCTACCTATGCGAAAAAGGAAGAAGTCAGTTAAATAACGATTGTAGCAATATGCTCTCCAATGCAGAAATAAGACTCATCGGTAAGCGATTAGCGTCTTAGCTTACAAACATCAGCTGTAGAAGGAAACACCTACACATATATCAACGAAAATGTCGAAGTATATGCTACATTACACCGCAGGAAACAATTCCCCCAACAGAAAGATGTGGAAGAATTTCCGGTTGTGATCAATATGCGTCGAGGATGTACACTAAAATTGGATGCCCCCCAAAAACGAATACTATATTCGTTTCCAGCATGACAGACAATTAATTCAGATAACTTCTGGTCAGAATCTGAAGCCAAATATCTAGACCTTCGGTGGTGCTGATAAATAAAACAACTTTCATGTACCTTTACTTCTCACGTATCTTCGTTTCTCATCGAAGACTTGTCTCTTGCCCTCATACATTTTCGGGTAAAAATATACTTCATGCCTATCATATCGCTTTCCAGTGCCACTTATACGACGCTAAAAAACGAAATAATTGAAAGGCACGATGTAGGAAAGGACACGTGTGTGTGCGTTTTTTTTTTTTTTTTGTAAGAGAGTTCGGAGTACGTAGAAAATCACGGTTGTGCACGAAATAGAACCACCTTCCAGTTCTCGGATCATGCTAACCGACTACAAGTAAATTTTTCTTCATTTCTGGCAGCGCAGCAAGAATGCGAGAATATTATTTCATCCGGTGAATGAAAGACATGATGCCCATTTCTTAAGACTATGTCTCGTGGTCACTACTCCAATATAACAAAAGAGATGGAGGTTTTAAAGTTTTCAACAATGCTTCAAAAAATGATCGTACCATGTGACGGCGTCCGCGAAAGTCATTCTTGGCTTTCTTCATGAGACCGAGTTTCATAATCACAGTTACGCTGTATGTAAAGATTTGAAAATTTTGGCAATGCTCGCATAAAAAGTACTGCTTGATCTCATTAACGAAAGGCATTACCCTTAATTCACCTTCTATGGTCATGTTTCATAGGATTCCGTATCTGGAATGCTGTTGCCAATCTTCCGATAATATATCTTTGCCGCCACTAACATTTTTTTTTGCCACAGAGTTAACTTGATTCATAGCACTGAGAAGAGGAATGGCTCTGTCCACAAAATCTGCTTGAATCAATGGAGTTAGCTAGATTTCGTTCCTATCGATGAGTGAAACCAGCAAGCAGCCTCACTAAGTGGGAAAATGGAGCTTTCATAGAACGAGAGAGTAAGGGCACAAAAGAGCGATTTTGAGAACCTTAGTTCGACTACTTGATTTCATTCGAATTGGTGCAGTAGATCTCGGAAATAAAATATATGGGCAGACGAAAAGGCAAAGCCTCTTAATGTCCTTACAAAGAAAAAACCCTGAGGACCGAGTAATAAAATTTATCAATGCAAAACCGACGTACGCTTGTTCAACTGCTGACGCTTGAATAAATGAGCAAGTTCAGCAGGCGATAGGAAACTTGCTAAGTCCATCTATACCTTTCCATACCTTTTGGTATTGTAGTTCACCGAATGTATGGCCGGTTGTTTGTTGTTTCAGATGAAAAAAAGTGGTAGGACAAACTTCTATCCTGCTCTTAAGAACGACGTCAAACTATTTTCATCAGAATTTCCAAGTGAAAATATGTCCGTCTGATCGAGTTTCCGTGTGGAGCCATTTAGAAGTGCAAACGTTTTTGCTCAACAGCTGGAAGCTGAGAGCGGAAGGATTTTTCAAAAATAAGTTTACACTCACGCTCATCGGCTTATGGCTTATAAAAATTCAGTTTTTTCGAGAGAGAAAGATAGCATTCCCGCTGTCAGTTGATGTAATAATACGAATCCGACCAGTGTTTATCGACCAGCCAAAATATGAAATGTATGTAACCAGAATTCCGCCGAACTCCATTTTTGGCTCTAGTAAATAGCTTGATGTCTGATTTTGTATTGAGTGAATTTATTGAAGCATGAACATCTTCGAGGTGTTTGAATGGTTTATTCAGGAAAACGCGATATCTTTGGTGAAAAATAGGTAGCAGAAAAGAGCTAATCTACCAGCATCTTCTCCTAACGCTTCTCCAGAGCATTAGCCTGTGGTGTCAAAATCTTTTAGAGCTTGCATTCGTAAACAACTAGAGCACAATTAACTACTCAATCAGTTGGGTAGTTATAAAAAATGGTAATTATCGCTACCGAAAGTAACGATGACTTCCACTGTCAGTTCTTCTATTTCGTGAAAAACCGAAGCTTTGAGCATAATAGTATTGCTTAACACTTAATCTGCAGACTAAACTTCGCTGATAATATGTTCTTTACAATGCGTTTAAAAATGCTTTGTAGCGTCCTCCGGGAAAAGTTGTATTGAAGTCCTCCGGGAGCGAGGGGCATAAAGGAATGAACCGTCTGGTGAGCATCGAATTAATTCTCCGAATGGATGACTGTAAGAAACATTCTTTGCTCTGTCCGAACGTAGAGCTGCAAACAATCGCAGCAGGAAGTTTTGGTACTGCCATTTTCTCCTCGAGGCGTTTTGGCGCTGAGGCGATTGGGGGTCTAAGATAGTTTTGCGCTGGGACACATTTTGGCAATCCTAAGTTGGGAGCCGCTGAAGCTGAAGCTGTAAAATTTGGTGCATGTAATGCACATAAATAGAGATCACCTCTGTCATATTTCTTATGATCCAGCATTTCGGAAGAAACTAGAGTTATTAAAATATGCCAAGATATTTTCATTCTTGATTGATCGGATCGCAAAAAAACGTCTTTTGTGAATAATTTATGCGAATGTTTGTGTTAATTGAAACATGGTGGCATTTTTAGGTATATCCATTATTCCTTGGCAATTTATGAGAGTGGTTGGTTATGCGTGAGGAATGCAAAAGCGCACATTGCAGCAACTCGTCTGATACAATTCTCCAATTATTTTGCTATAATTTTATACTATTTACGCTTCTCATATTTATATTGTAATATGATTGGGCTTAACATGTTTTTATGGCGGCCATTGTTTTGCGAGTAGTCTTTGATGGAAACATTTTAAAGACAATTCCATAAGTTACTTTAGCTTTAATTTTTGGCCATTTATCAGTTTTTTCTCCAGTCTTAGCGTTTTCTATTGTCACTGTAGTCTTCTTCCAAACTTCTGAATTTTATGCTCGTTTTTTCAACAATAACATTTCTTTTGAGCGGAAGTTTTAAAGGGTAACTTTGCTTAAGTCTCTGTTTCCGCTCCAATTTTCGGTTCTTCCGTGTGACTGTAGTTCCACGATATTTCAATAGGTGCAGGCGTAGATAACTACTCCCTCCTCTGCATAACGAAACTTTGAAGTTTTACGCCGCCGTTGCGATCACGCTTGCCGTTCCAGTTCCGCAGTGCAATGGCATCAATGCTCCAGCACCGCTCATCTAGGTGTCCACCATCGAGAACGACTTGTCATTGCATTATGATCATACCCCCCTCTATTTGGCCAAAAAAGGAAATGTTTGCAGCCTCGGACGCAGTCAAGGGATGGTGAGAGAAGTTAATGCCCCCTCCCCCTCCCCCCCCCCCCCCCCCCCCCCCCCCCCCCTTCACAGACAAATTTAGGCAACTTGCACAGATAACAGAACGCATACAGTCGATGAAGGAAAAACAAAAACCTGGCACACCGCATGGAATCGTTGTCTCCTATGAGCCTTCAGCAACTTAAAAAAATTTCCCCAACTGCCATCTTGGCTCAGTATTATTGTCTTTTTTTCAAAAATTTCTTTCCTTTGAGCATCGAATTGCTAGTTTTTGAAGTTCCTTCAGCCCATATCATTATATTGAGTGGATTTCTGTTCCTGTTTTTTCATCTTGTTTACGCCAAATGGGCTGAAGATGAATTGAACGAATACGTTACATGCTAACCAGACGTGCTTATTGTTTCAAATTCCCTTTTTGCACGGTGGATTCAAAAAAAATCAGAAATGAACGAATACGTTACTTTCAGTTAGACAAATTTTTCTACCAGAAGTGCGTATGGCATTATAAATAAAACAAACGCTGTAATAACTTTGGGAACGTTGAGCCTAGCAAGACGCTTTCCACAGTCCAAGACGAAGCACAGACTAAACCTGCTTCATCTTCTTTTGCGCCTTTTTAGTAACGATACCGTATGAACATCGTAAGTTGTTTTCACATGAAATACCATTTTTCATCACCATCTCCACGACTTTCAGAATTCATCCGCCGCTTTTTTATTACCTTTAGTGTTCATTCTCTCTTCTTGCACATTTGAACTGTAATAGTAATGTACCTACGATTCGTCATCCTCCATGGGCTCTGGCACTAAAACGTGGAACAGGATTTACGATTTTTTATGGATGCACTCTGGTTTAAAGTCATGTTTTTCACTAATGAATTGACATCTTATGTTAAAGCCCAGTTTTAGTTTGGCTCAAACTCAGATGACAGTCATTGTTGCATGGGTAGTGAAACATGGTCGAGGGTGTGCACCCGATTGTAAAATCGGCCCGTTCTATTTGAGTAGGTATTGCTAGAGTCCTTCTTATAATGATCAGAAAAATGAGTGGTAGATGTGAATGTTGTTAAGCTGCTGGATTCTGTTAAGTTTAAAACTTTAAAACATTTACAGAGTGGTTCATCTCCACTACGGGAGCGATCCGCACCTCCATCTGGCTCTCCTGATTCAGGCAGTGATATGGACGAACTGAATACTAAGGACTTGGCGCAGAGGATTTCCGCCGAATTGAAACGCTATTCTATTCCGCAGGCTATTTTCGCCCAACGTGTCCTTTGTCGGTTGGTCATCTTGCATTGACTTCTTGACCCCCGCCTGATATTTACCAATAAACTACATAAAATCCCCACTGAACCTATAAAAGATATTAGAAATGGGAGGTGTTTCATAGTGAATGGTTAAAATGTGTGTGTTTTGGGAAAAGAACCCTCAAAAGCAATTTTCACGAAATAGGACAAGGAATCAACAGCCTAATGGCAGTCGTTATGTTATTATAGACGGCAAACTAAAACGGTCATGATTACGGATCTCATAACAGTCGCATTTCAAGTGGTCAGCTGCATGTTGTACGTATGTTGACTTTTGTCAATGTGAAACGCAACCGAATAATGCTAATAAGGTGGTAATAGTTCCTAACACTACTCTCCGTAAGGTGATGTTTATATCTCTAAAAATGCCCTCATCTCTGTGAAACACTCATTGATGAGATCGGATGCTAAATGCGACCATTACTTTTGATATATGCATTTTGCGTCCATGATGTTCATAAACTATTCATCTGGGCAAGAAGTCTTAAGCGCAAAATTTAATGAAAGAAACAGTCTGATATTAATAAATCGATCGAACCAATAACAGCAAACTGATATTCGCGGAGTTTTTCTGGGATCATAATAAATTCGGTTTTCAGTACCATTAAAAGTAAAATCCATGGCATGCTAACTAACAAGGTGATAAAGGCTATTAAGAGTGAATTTGTTTGTCTAGAGTTGTTTAACGTCGTAGGGTTCATCGCAGATAGAAAACTTCAGACCTGTATAATACAATCTTTGACCTATTCACTGGGAAACATAAGGAGTGGGCAGGACTAGTTTATTATTGCGAGTTCTGCAATCTGAAAACGATCTCCGATGTATGAATGCATAGGAAAGTAATTTTAGGGATGCAATATGAAAAGTTGATTTCCTCCGAGGAACATATTTTGGATCGTTTGAATACCTTATGCGCATTCAGTATGCTACCCAGTTTTTGGAAATTTTGGTGTTCTTTTGGATCGTGTGCTTTTTTTAGCTGATTGCTATTTGCCTTTGTTTTTGGAAATGACGTCATTGTTCGTATTCCGCACATGAGAGGAAGTTTTAACATTAATAACATTGAGTGCATCGACCGTTTCATCTGATTCCTTATTTTTATGCAGTGCGGTTCTTTGCGAAAAGTACTTTACAAGGATATTATATTTATGCGCATACATGTGCAGCAAATCAGTCGTTATAATTTCATCACCAGGCTACGACAGTTCGGCAGTGAAATTTCTCCTAATCTACGAATTGGAGAACCACTGAAACCTAATATTTTTCCCTTTCCTACTAACCACTAGCTGCGTGGGTTATGGCGACTATAAATAATTATGCGGCCGGTCGATCAGTACGTCGAATTACGAAGGGCGTATTTCTCATTAGTCTTCTTGGCTCGCCTTCCCAACTATTTCGAAACACTATCCCCACATGAAGTTATGTAACTGCAATACGCATGCTTGCTGTCACAGTAGCAGTACTCATTAAATGAGCCGCTGTATGGGTCTCACATGTGTAGTTAATTGATGAAAAGGAGCTCATTCTTTAGCGGACTGCGGTCGAAAATACTACCATCTAGGAAGTCGTCTTCAAAAAGTATTTGATACAAAGGTTCATTACCATTATTTAATATCAGAAGTCGCGCCATAGAATTGCTGCTGTGATATAAATAAAATATGGAGACGCTATATAAGAAAATACCTCATTCCGATAGTAAAGTCATGTGGAACTTTGATGATTGGAAAGGGCTTACATCAATATCAATGCAAGTAGATCAGCAGGGTACAACTACTAGAAAGGCAAAATGAAAATAGCAGCTCTTATGAAATTGCTTTTAAAATGAGCATAGAATCTTCTCCTTCAAAGCAATCACGTTCCTGCAAATGCTAAAAACATGATAACATAAGAGAAAATTCCAGTGCAAAAATTATAACATTACAACGACAGTATTCACTGTTCCAATGCTAGAGGTGGACAAGAGAGTCATTATAGGAGAGTTGAAAATTCTTAATTTTTGAAACTCAAACAGAGACCTTGAATTTGCTTGACCTGTGCATGAAAACTTTGCTGGGAGAACCAGTCTAACGAGAGAAGCGAAACATAAAGCGGCTTCCGTTAGCTCCTATAGTGTTACAGATGCAACGGTATGAACCTGGAAGTTTGCAACTTTGATCAAGATCCTGTGCGACTCTCACAGGTCATGCTTCGCAAATAGACGTCGAGCAAGTTCAAGTTCCCTCGCTGAGATTTAAAATTTCAGAACATTGCACCGTTGCGTGTTACTTGATTTCGATGTTTGAACGCTCAAGCATTTTAACAATAAATGTTGGTAATTAAAGCATGTAAGGATTTTAAAAAACTCTAATTGCTGCGCATATAGAACAACTCGCATTCAACTAATGCCCACGTTTCGCCACAAAACTCTTTGACTAATCCCTCGATGCTTGGAAAATCCTCTGTCTGCGGGAAATAAATTAAAATATATTCTCTGTTGTAGCTCCTCTAGGCAGTGGGCTAAAAAAGGCGGCAAAAAGAAGTTTTTCAGGTCGCAAGGAACGTTATCTGATTTGCTGAGGAATCCCAAGCCATGGTCGAAATTGAAAAGTGGTCGAGAGACGTTCAGACGTATGGCGAAATGGCTACAGGAGCCCGAATTTCAAAGGATGTCCGCACTACGACTTGCAGGTATAACACAACTTTCAATTCTTTAATGCTACGGATGATTTGGTCATTAACCTACGATTTGCTCATTTCCTTCAGCAACCGTTTTGAAAACTGTGATAATGTGGGGTGGTATGTTCAGTTGCACAAAGTTTAGTGATAGGTGAATGGTTCTTGATGTTTTTGTATCATTTGATATAGCATTTGTGGGGTACACTTCCCTAACACTCCTCCTTTTGATAAAAGGATGACTACGCACCGATAAGTGACCTATGCGTATTTCCTCCACCTAGTTGCCACATCACCCTCTCACCTTGTGTTTTATAGCGCTTACAACTTCACTTTGAACATTTGCCGTTTGTTTTCAATAAATCCAAAGCATAAAGTACCAGCGCACCATAGAAATGAGAGGGGAGTTGGGCACTCCTCGTCGACGGCAACTTGTTTCTGCTGTCTTCCAGTAAGGACAGGAGTAATGTCCAACAAAGAAATTTTGTACTATTCTAAACCTCTTCACTATCCGCCGTGTTCCTTCTCATTTCTACGTTAGCTGTTATGTGCCAGGAAATATTGTACCCACTGTCAATATAGACCATTGTAAAGGAATTTAAGGATCGATCATGCGTTTTTATGCAGGCTTTGATTAGGGTGATCATTATTATATGTAGGTTGCGTCCTTCTTCTAGACTATGCTCGAACGATAATCAGTCATTGTGTTTTCATTATTAAAACAAAGCAACAGATGAAACGCATTCACAGAAGTGTTTTTCTTCATGTCTTAATTCAGCTATAATTCATAATTCACCAAAATGAGCTCCCAGTTTTTCCTTTAAAATGTACTCCAACCATAAGACGTTCCATTCTAGTATGATCTACGTTTGTCTATGAGTGTCTGCTGCGAGTGAACGTGTTGGACAACGTCATTTAGCCAATTTGTTTGGGGATCCTAATTGACGCAGTTCGTGAGGCAAAGAAACATGCATAGATACATATTAAGAAGTAGAAAAGATTGAAGAGAGGTATGTGAGCATAAGCGAGGAACAGGAAGCAAAGGGAGAGGCAAAACAAAGCATACGTATGTGCCAGGATGGCAGCTGTCTACGACAGATGGCTATTTCCATGCCGTACATTATATGTGGTAGTAAGCGCGTTGGTGATAGTGTGGGGGAACGAGCGGTTGCAGGAAACAATACGAAGGCTGCTGAGGCATATACTCCTTCTCCTTTTAGCAGTGAAGCTCATATTGCACGAAGAGTATTCGCTCATTTTTCTGCATACAGCACCTTTTAAATTATGGGTGGTCTGCTTAACGAGAAACGAATTCATGCAAATTAGCTGAAAGTGAATCGACAACGATAGAAAATATGCATAATTCCGAAGGCAAACGGATGAAATACAACCGAGAAGCTTTATGTTTGTTGATGTAGTACAAAGTTACCGAGATAATCTTGCAGTACTATGAATCTATAAACCATTGATCGCAAACTTGCACCTCATATTCGGCTCTAAATTCTGCCACTGTGCATAGTGTTCGATTTTTAGAAAGTATCATCAAATAATCGCTCCGTAGACTTTTTAAAATTGTCGTTTCTGAATCAAAGTACCGGTCAACAGTAACAAATTTTTGGTGAAAAATGAAGTGACTTTTAAACTTTTCGAGATCTCTAACGGCAAAAATACCCGGATGGTTTAAAGTTTTTTAGAATTTTCCTGTAAAAGATCAGTTGCACTGGATGTTGGACAAAAAAAGGCCAAGCAGAGTATTATTGGCCAGTAGGTTTTGGTTGCGCCGGTAATGTTGCCGTCGTCCGTATAATTCGCATTCACCATGATCCGCATGTAATCTGTTTCGTCTCCTTCCAATGTTCTTTTGATGTATTGAAAAGTGTGATCTCATCTTCTGTGTTCTTTTCACTTAAGTACTACCTGTTTGAATAATATGTGTTATGAACTGTAGAGGGCCTAATGTTAAAACTAACTCACTCACGCAAAAATAAGGAAACGATGTGAAGTTTGATCTCCATTTGTGAGACTATTCTAAGTGAATTGTATGTAATTTAAGTAGAAGTTCTACAGCTCTACTAGAGCAGATTTGATAAAGCGCATTATGACGAAGTAGCATCTGGACGTACACGTGTATGTGTATACTTATTCTCAGCTTGAGAACGACTGAAGATGGTGACATGTAAATTTTGATAAGTATACGTATAAATCCACCATAAAACAAACCTCAAAGGCCATAATTCACGTGGATCCATAAATTATTATGGAGATTGCATATTGTGCATGAAAAAAACTCACTCGTATTTCGTTGCTTGTTTTCAATCTTGAAATGGTCAACTTAAGGTCGTCATAATTTGCATAGATCTGTATGAGCGCTCGGTTTCGGTGCAAGTACGAGGGCATTGTTTCACATGTTCATTATTCGTTGCCAACTTATAGAAGTGGTTGGTTAAGCGAGCGGAATAAAAAAAATCGCATATCGTTTCAACTCCTCGGGCATCCTCTTGCATTTGTTTCTCTGAAATTGATGAGGCCTTCAAGATGCGCTGACATCTGCTTCTTGAAATGGGAGCTTAAGCGGGCGGATTTTTATTCGTGATTATATGTTTTTTATTTCATCACCAGTTTTGGGTTATTTTTTTGGGAGCATAAAATCCCATCGAGTGGTTGCGACAATATTTCATATAGCTCCAACAGTTCAGAGTTTTGTAGCTAGCAGAGATGAGACCATAGGTTTTTTTCTTAACATTCAAATTAGGTACAATAAACGTCGCTGCTGCGCGTATCCAGCGCATACAGTGCCGTAAACGACTGATCGGGGAGCTACGGAGAACTATAGCGACAGTGTGTTGCTTAGTGCGAAAGAAATGAAGTTCTTGACATAAGGGTAATTCTTGAGAGGCTGTGTGGATAGTTCACCTTCCTGAACAAAGCATTTTTCTTTGAGTTTCATCTGCGCAATCCTTTATTCATGGGCAAAAATTACTCTCTATTGTTCATCTTTTGCGCATTTATTTTCATATACTTTGTACTATATTTATGTACGTTGTACTTTGTACTATATTTGTGTCGCTTCATTATGGATTCAGTCATAGTGGCTTCGCTTTTTTCCCGCCTCGTCTAAAAATCTTTTTGACGGAACGATAGCAATATAAGGGCAGTTGGGAGATTTAGAAAGCTTTAAAAAATATCAAACACGTTTGTTTGCTTTGAAGTAAAGGCCATTATTCCCGGCAGCATTCTTCTATTCTTTAAAAAGGTGGAACGAGTGGTGGGGAGGGAGGAGGCCAAATGCATGCTAGAGCGGTTGATGATGCGCGAGTGGAGTTTCGTTTCTTGTGAAGTGAGTAAGCGGCTATATTTAGATGAAATCCTTTTCGATAATGTAAATATTGTGAAAACCTTAACCGTTAAAAAGAAATAACACGAGAGATGCGATTTAAGCGAAATCTGATTGGATGAGAAGAAATGAAAAAGAGTACTTATGTGGTAATCTCTATGAATTCCTATTTCCTCATAAACTGCTTTCCATGCCCAAATTTGCACATATTTCCGCATGTCGTATGAATAGAATTGCGTCTTTTTGTTTCGGTATTTACGTACACAAATAAGAATATGTGGAACAAAAGTATGGAAAAAGTGAGGCTTGAAAAATCAAATTTATCGTTGAGAGAGAGGAGGAGAGTGAAAATTTTTGGAAGAAAACGCGCACATTGAAAAAAGTCTTTAATTCAAATATTTAATTCTTGGCGCTATTTTAAGCCATACAGAGCGATTGTATGCAATGTCACAACTAAAAGCTCGGTAACGCCGGCCATTTCCAGTAACCGGAAAAAAAAAGAAGAAAATCACCTCAGTGGCACAAATTATTTGTGACAAGCGCGGTTCAGTATGTTCTTAAGAAAGGAAGCTGTAAAAAATGCATATCATGCCAATCACTTGACAGATATTGCACTTTTTGTTGTTTATTTTTAACACCTCTGAAGCTCCTAATATTAAAATGGAGCAACAACAATGTGAATCGTTAATATGGCATTTGTCCATTTCAATGTTTCACTCTTATTCGCCTTTTTTTATTAGACATAGTTTTCACTTTTTGAATATTTTCTAAGCATTCTAGTAATTTTTCTTGTGTTGTTTCGTTTTTTTTTTTGAATAGTAATTTCGAACTTCACTTTAGTTGATGTTATATTCACCTCGGCTTTCGCAATTTTCGCTATTTTCTTACCGAGTTTCTTTGCTGGCTATTCTCCTTAGAGAGTTGAAATGTCAAATATGCTGTGCCAAAACTGCATGTGAATTTACCCTTGGGACAGAACATTCGCTGCTGCTATCTGATGCTGTTTTGCTAACTACGCGCTTCATACGCAACGGGCGCTCTTCCTGGCCCTACAAAGGGTAGATTTTAAGCAAAGGGAACTTAAATTTCCAAAATTTGCTTTCTCCTACGTGCTGCTGTGAAAGTTCAATATAGAATTTGCCGTTTGTTTTTGCCGGTCCTCACTGTTCAAAGTTAGTGAAGAAATGATGTTTTTGATTCCGCTACGGGAGAGGCCAGATTTGCCTAGGACTTAGGATCATTTTTTTCCTAAGGTGACTGCCAACCTTTGTTTGCGTTGAATGAGTAATGAGCATCTCTGCTTGTTCATTTAGCGATTTGAAAAAAATTCCTCTAAATTTTGAATAGATGTGAAGAATGCTGTCAGCCTTCAGGATCGACCAGAATTTCAGCTCTTTAGGACCGTTATTTTTCGCTGTATTCAACGAAAACTGGTATATTTTGAATAGTTGGAGATCGCCAAAAGCATTAGACAAATTTCACTCTTAAAATATCTTTGGATTTCTAAAGTGCATCGAACAAACAGTGATTGCTTCGGCATCAAAATCATTTTTTAGACACTCTTGTTAAAGCTACTATCCTGAGCAACTTATTCGTCTTTTATCACGTCGTTTTAAGATGAACATGGCATTAGCATGTTAGGGATCTCAGGGTGCTCGGGAAATCCCTTATCTAAGCGCCGTGGCGTCAAAACAAGCCTAAACCAATTTAAAGTTTTCAAGAGCACTAAGAACGACGTGAAATATTGTGAAATGATATGAGAAATGCAACTAAACAGTAGAAAGTTCACGTTTTATAGAATACGCCAACCTGCAGAGTTTCAAATATTCTGTCGACTTTCTTGGTAATCCAATCTTTTCGTCCACAACAGTTCATAAGAATATTTGCGGAAAATAATCTGAGATTTACACACCAATCCTATTTCTCGTTGGAATTTCTTTTCACCACTTTTTGCCAGTCAAAAGTTTGGCGATTTTTTGTCAGCCTACAGTTTTTGTTGCCAAAGTTTTCCACTGTAAGGCACGAGTCTAATTGCCTCGATATTAATTCAGCGAGGCCTTTATGGATTTGGATTATTCGAACGGAATAAACTGTTGATTCTGGCTTGCAGTTCATGGTTTTTTGTAGGAATTTTTCCCGAAACCTTGACAAGATTAAAAATCAAAATACATTCATGTGATTCTGCCAGTATGTATAGATATACGAGTATGTAGCATTTTAGACTGTTAAAACAAGCCGTCTTCGCTAAAAAATTTTAATGACATGAGGGAGAGGTTATCAAAGTGGAAGGGCTGTTCGCTTTTACCAAGATGAAAGGGATTTCATAGGTTTTTGAAACATTTTCACTTTTGACATACAGTTTGATGCAGGAGCGTGTATAAATCTTCATTTGAAGATAGAAGTAGAAGAGGCTTCATAACCTTACTTTATTGTTGTTCCTTCCAGCATGTAAGCGAAAAGAGGAGCAGCAGGTGAATGGAGGTGTTCAACCGGTCGCACCAAAGAAACCGCGACTTGTCTTCACCGATATACAGCGGCGTACTCTTCAGGTTAGTCTGCAACGTCGAAAGCAGCCGTAGTGCCCCCGTAGAAATAAGAAAATTTGAGCAGCACTGTTTTTGCTGTTTGAGGCTTCGAGGGTATGCTCATTTAAATAAGCGAGAAAACGCATTGGAAGAGTTCACACAAGGTGGACTTTTGGACCTCCATGTGCCACATGAATCGTTTTACATAAATAATTACATGTAAGGAAGTCTTGATAGCGCTCGAACATCTTTTCTACCGCCTAACTGTCGAAAAGCTCGCCTTTCTACCGCCTTTATTAAATCATCTCTTATTCATCTCATGTGTTCTGAAGACGGCAAATATCCTTAATTGCACTGGACGTGTGAATCAAAAAGAGGAAACTTGATTTTAAGCCTGCTTCATGATTTGGATTACTTTTACCAAAATTTCGCATGGATTATTCGCGAAATGAAACTGTTGAGCGAATATAAACGAGTATATGACGCTTTCATCACAAATATGACACTTTCGTAATGAGCTGTTACAAGTAAATATGCAAAAATGCATAGAAATGACAAATCATCTGATACCGAGTTCTTTTTGGTTCCACAAGTAGTCTTCTGTCTTCAGGAGAAAGCCTGAAGTTTGCGACGATGACATGAAAAATGAGATCTGACGTGAGACAAAAAATGCTCATTCATGCTATGCAGTGATTAAAAAAAGGGGAAATCATTTGACCTGTACATATCAAATATGTTCTTCAGCTTCTTTACATGTACGAGATTCTGGTTTAAGAAGCGCCTCTTTGAAATGGTTACCACGGTCACTTCATTTTTCGCTTCATTATGATGCTATCTAGCACTCAGCCGCGTTTTTCAGCACTTTAGTTATGACGACACTGCACACTGCTGTATATATTCATGAATATGTGTAATCAAAGGCCCATGAAAAAAACGCAATATGTGCATTAGAGAGGAAGCATCGTAGTTTACCCATAGGTGTTGACTACAAAATGTCTGAAAATATAAGACTGGAGGTCCGTTTCCCTACAAAGAAGAAAATTTCGATCTAACTGGTATGGTATAGCAATTTAAGGAATTTGTACTTCAAAGCATTCATCAAAAGAGCACAGCTCATAAAACGATACCACTGCAGGCGATTTTCAAAGAGACGAAACGTCCCTCACGAGAGATGCAGTTGACGATCTCACAGCAATTGCAACTTGATCCTACTACAGTGGCCAACTTTTTCATGAATGCACGACGTCGTGGTCATGATCGTAGTAGGCAAGAAGAGGAACAGTCGATGATTTCGTCGACCGCAACCGAAGAACAAGTGCTCAGCCCGTTGCCACCTCCGCCTGTTTTCGAGCAACTTTAGAGGTGCATCTATGAAATGTGCACAGCACCCCCTCTCTTAGGCGCCACACTCCCACCTAGCCTCCTCTCTCCTCACACATTAAGGTTGCTGCAATTTGGCATGCTGCCTGCACAAGAGTATGGAACAGAATGACCTTAGTATCGATTTCGTAAACCGTTCATGAATATGAGCAAAGTCGACGAACACATCGTTCTAATTGTTTTCTAAGAATGAAAATTTTTGCAAGAAATATCCCCTCTGGGCAAAGGAAGCACTACAAACTTTCAGGAATGAGAAACAACAAGAAGTGTTCATGAAAAGAAATACGGAATGCGCCAATGGTAGCTTCTATTGAAGCGTTTTGTTTGCTGCAGCAGATGTTTTTTGAAGTTGTTGGGATTTTTTGAAGAAAATTTGCGCTAGTTTATCCTTTTTTATTATGATCACTGCATTTCAATTCCACTTAGTGAGCGATATTAAAACTCAGATGGTCCTTTCTGATTAAATTTGCTTAAATTTTTCAATTCCGGTGGTTTGATTTGGGTTGTGAAATTTCTTTGGAAACTATACTGTAGGCGTCAAACGAATCGCCCATTCACCTTCCAGTTCCATTTGTGCCGATTTTTGAAGTTATTCTTATTTGAGATGTTATCATTGAAATTTGTTCATGTGTTCTGTTTGGGAAGATGGTGACCGCATGGGAAGTAACCACGCATGCCTCTAAAAATTTATCAGTGATACCTTTAAAATGAAGTATTAAAACATTTATGAGGAATCCCTTTCATTATCTTGTGCCTCGTCTAACGAGCATTCTATTTAATACAAAAGATTACTATCTACCTAATACAGAAGATTGCAAGTTATTTTACCCTTTCCCCAACGTTATCTAACCAACGAGCTGACGGCTTCCGTGTGGGGTGTGTATGTATGTGTGTGGCATGTTTCTGTTTGTGTGCAGTATAGAGGGGAGGGGGGTTCCGTTTGGTATGTGTGTTGGTAGGGGGGGGGGGAGTGGTGTGTGTGTAGGGGGGCAGTGTGTGTATATGTGTGTTGTGTGTGTGTGTTTTTTTTTGGGAGGAAGGGGAAGGGGGAATTGTGGTGTATGTATTTCCGTTTGCATGTGGTATAGAAGGGGACTAGGCACCTCTATGTGTCCGAGCCTGGAGAGTGCTGTGTGGAAATGTGATGTCGACGAAGGGGGGGGGGGGGGGGGGGGGGGGGGGGGGGCGGAGCTCCCTGTGCCTAGCATAAGTACTGAAATAGCATCCAGAGAGACAGTAGAGATTCGCCGTATCTTCACCTCTACCCCATACTCGTCATAATTTCGTATCCTCCTTCCCTTCCATATGCTGCAGGTGTTCTTTGTGTCTCTCTTGCATAGAGGTGTTTACCTCTCTACATGTATACACATGCATACCTCTGCGTTATTCACTTGGAGGATTGTACATGAGGGTGTATATCGATGAAGGAATGTGGTGTGTGTGAGGCGCGGGCAGTGGTGTGGTGCGCGTGATGTTGTGTTGTGTGGTGTGTAGTGTGGTATGATGTGTGGTATGGTGTTGTGTGCGGTGTGGTGTGTGCGTAGCGTGTGGCGTGCATGTCTGTGTTGGTGTGATGTCTGCGTGATGTGTGCGGTGTGTGGTGCGTGTGGTGTTGTGTTATGCGGTGTGTATGATGGACCGATTTCTGTTTTGGCTTTTTGCAAAACTCCATATAAGAGGCGGAAAACTGTGATTCGGTGTTGCTGCACATAGAAATATGCTAGTCAACTAACAGAAAGTTCACAGATGGTCGAGTTTTTCAACAACGTACCTGAAAAAAATAGGTGGAAGAAGTGTGTGAATATTGTCCTAGAGTAAAATTCATAGTGTTTGATAATTTATTTAACTCTTTATTAATAAGTTTAGTGAATTCTGCATTTTACAAGTTTTAAAGCAATACAGGCATGCACACGAATAATATAGGTACACAGTAACCGTCCTCGAACAAAAACAACGCCCTGAACGTTTTGTATGGCTGTCCGTACAGTAGGTATGACTGCACTTGAGTAGCTCTTCGCAGTTTAGATATGGTTATTCAGAAAGCGTTCGTGCCAGAGTTTTCCATTGCCTTTAATAAGGAGTAGATAAGAGAACATATTGGTTAACTTATGTACTTTGCTTGCTCCATAGTTAATCTCGCAGCACTTGCGCCAATTATGTCGCCTTTTTGCAATTTTTTAAAGAAAGAAAATATATTTGAAAAATTTCCTCAAGGAAATCGCACGTTTATCTTTATTACATTATTACATATATTTTAAATTATTTGTTTAGGAATTCTTGATAGTAGGTTGTAAAAAGAGTGAATAATGGAATTTGAGTGCCTTTTTGATGTTACGATTGCTCGGAAAGTTTTTTAAAAAAAGATCAGAAGAATAAATGAACTTTCGCTGCAAATGGGTAATTATGAAACCGTTTGTATAAATATGAATTTAGCGCGCTCGTAGCACATGCCAAAGTGAGGAGCAAGTCATAAATCCACACTAAGGATAGCGATGAATTTGAAGGATATGAAAAGAAATTTATGAGTGGAAAAATAGTGCATTTAAAATTAGCGAGCACAGTGTGGCTATTTTTATGCAAAATTTTGGCTCTGGATCTGAACGAGGAGGAAGGTACTCTTTCGTTGAGCAAAGGCAGATCAAATTGAGGTCCGCGGCCTCAATGCCTACGTTAGCGTCGTTTCAAACTGATAATATACAGTTGTATTCCTTCAGGTGCTCCTTAGGTCGAAGGCCTACTAGCTCAGCAGCCCTCATCCCCTACTCGAGGACCTTTGAGAATCAGGGCCACTTAGGCCAATATTGTAATATAACACACTACAAGCATTAACACCGTTTTCATTACCACTAGTAGTAGTTGCTAGTGATACTTAACGATTTACCACTTTCACCCAGTAGTGTAATAGTATTACCGTCATTACTTTTTATCGGTGACAATAACCATAAAACTTGGTTATTATCACTGATATGCATTGCTAGTCCCACTAATCCTGCTAGTTTACTAATACTAAACAGGCGCGCCTCTATGCTCTCATCCCTTACCTCGGAAGCAGATGAGTCCATAGACCTCGCCTTCTACTCCTCGAGAGCCTCTGAGAATCGAACCAGGCCCAAATTCACCTTCAGACTGTCACCAGTGCCAAGCGCGAAAATTGCGAACACTTGTAGCTGTCAGTTTGGCTCTAGTGCTTGTCAGGTGAACGATGAAATTTGTCCTCTGATCGTAACAGACTGCAACGAAAGTTCCATTTCCAATGTAAGGTTCTCCATAAAGGTAAACCTAGAATGGCAGGTCGACACTGATATCCTGCTTTTAAAGCATTAGAATTACAAGTTTTTCATACAATAAACTTCACTGCAGGAAGTGTTTTTGCTGCTTGTCGATTTGACTATTGAGAATGCCTCATAAAAACATTAGCCATGTTTGGTTACTTCGAATGACGGTCACTGAATATTTTCGTTGGTCGTTTTCCATTCCGTTCATGATGCATGCTTGTTGCGTTTGTCGCTAATCTATGCAAAAAAAATTTCACGGTGTTATTTATTTCCGTATTATGCCTGTTATTATGATCATGTTTATTATTATTATTATTATTATTATTATTATTATTTATTATTATTATTATTATTATTATTATTACTACTACTGCTACTATTATTATTGCTTTTATTAATGTCAAAATTATTTTCTGCACGCTTATCGAACAGGGATGTGAAAGCGCTTCCACAATTAATTCTATTCTTGGCAGTATTTTGGCCACGCATTTTCTTAACAGTATGACTGCTACTAACATCATCCGCTGGTCACATAAAGACCGGTTTTCTGCTTTAATCTACTTCAGCTATCGAGTTAATCAATCAGTTAGAAGGCTTTGAAATATCAGATCTTAGCAGCACATTCAGAAGAGAAAACCAAAAAAGCACCTACTTCTATGCATTCAAAAAATATGGTGATTTGCTTTACACTAGATAAAAGCCTGTAAAAGAGACGTAAAGGACATATTTCAAATATGCAAATAAAGAGAAAATGTGGTGGTCAAAAACTGTCGGTTATGCTTTTTTATAGATCAAATGTACAAAATCACGAAATCAACTTAGAATGTTATGATCTACGATATTGCTTTTCTTTTCTAATCAAGCGAGATGCTTGCCATTGTTTTCTTCTAGTCGATATTGTCTTGTCCTATCAAAAATTTCCATGGATTTCTTCTATATCTAGTCGTTGAACTATTTCTCATTTTGATCAACGCAGCGATCATTCATTTATGAATTGATCAGTAATTGTTACTGTTTTGTTTTGTTAGTGATATTAGCTCAAGTGTTTATTGATAATGCGCATTTCTTTGAGTTTTTATTTTCGACACACAAAAATATGCTTCGATGCATTACTTCTTCAAAATGGGAAGAAAGCATTGTGAAAAATGCAAAATGCAACAATGATGGCGAATATTGCAAAAGTTTGTACCGTTATTCGATAAATCATTTAATTATTTAGTTACATAGTCGTTTAGTCGATTGATCATCTAACTAGATTTTGAAGCGCAAATCGTGGGGATTTCATTGTTAGCGATATGTTGCAACAGTTGTTCGACGACAGATCGAGCTTTCCCAATTACCTAGTCTTTCAGGAGAGTACCACAAAATGACCTTAATTGAGTTAGCATCATTTCGCGTAGCTTCGAACACTAATTACCGGCCTCATCAATCACTGACCTAGATTATAGCCTTAAGCGAAGACAGCCACTCAGCACATTTACCAACTCGTTGTGTGTGGATTTCCGTCTTTCAAAATCCACACCTAACATCCAGTGGGAACAAACTGATGTCGATATTTCGTAAGGAATAATAGAAGAGAGCTGTTCTTTTTCTTATATTGGTGACACCGTGAAATGCTCGAAACAGTAAATCCACCCACTCTTATAAGTACTAAAGGAAGGCGTGGAAGGTGGGACACAAGGAGATGCTCAGCGAGACATTGAAACACAAGTGCTGAGCAATCGCGACTGCAGGAAAGCAATGCGGTTAACTCTCGATTACAGTAGGGTGAACATAATGCACAGGTAAGGTTACAGGTAAGAAGTTCTGTATGCGAATCGTAAGTTCCTAAGTTCCAAGGTAAGAGGATGCTGAATTATGATTCGGAATGATAGTCATTGCTATTAAACATCTGCAATAATAATGCTGCAATATGTAGACCATGCCTGCTTCAAGTACGCCGATTTTCAGCGCCTTTAGTATGGCATCGTGCGAAAAAGAACGTTCTATCTTCCTTACTAGCACGTCACTTTAACCGGCTAAACCACAGCTTCAAAGAAGTTGGCTGATTCAAAAAGTAGCAGGTTAAACACGCTTTCGGTGCTAGCACTTCCAGCACCTTAATTAGCCACAAATTATGGTTCTTAGTTGTTTTTTTATGTTTAATTGGTCGCTCGCTTTGTCGTTGGTAGGCATAAATCGTTTGTCACTCCAATACAAAAAATTATAACACAAGAATGCATTATAAATCGTGGGCAAGCAAAAAAATTTATCAATGTAACACAGTTCGCTACGTCCGTTGTTGTGGAAATATTGTGCCATGTCGTAGAGCGTGAAACCTAATTTACTGAAGATACGTGTTGATGTGGGCACGTGTCGTGGCACTGTTGATCTCTCAAAGCGTTTGCAAACAGAAAATTATGATCAGAGGAAGAAACTTGAAGAGATTTAAAAGTTTCGATCATGCATTTAGTTATCTACTATTAGACCTTGCAAGTGCTTTTTAGTGTTTCACAACTCCACTGTTTTTCGAAAACCTCCACCAGTCCATCATCATCGCAATTTTCTCTTTCTTGTTATTTTGGTCGCTTGTTATATATGCGTTCTTCACCGTATGATTCCACTTTAATCGACGCACATCGAAATGTGGGCCATAAAGAAACCCGGAATGAGACAATCCAGACACCGTAAGCCGAAATTCTCTTATCAATGCTTTTATTATACATTAAAGCTTCTCATTTTTATGATCAGTGCTTCTTCAATAAGATAAGCAAACGATCTAGCTGGACAAAATAAAGCACGTCTTCCTTCGTGGATGTTCTTGTGGCCCTAAGCAGAAGCGGAATAAAGGTTGAGGTAAGAATGCGGAGGAAAGCACGAAAGCAAATTGAGCAGTCTGCATACAGTCTTCAAGGGGCAAATGCGGCCCAACGATCCACCTCAGGGGGTTTATTATCAGAAAGAAGGATACGGAGAACAAATCGTTTTTAAGGTCATATAAATGGATCAGCACTGAGGAGCAGAAAATGAAAAATAAGTGCTTCACTGAATCGGCACATATACGTGTAACGCTGTTAGCAGCAAAGTCGTTCACAGCAAACTTGATGGCTATCCACTGAGATCAAGTGAACGCATATAAACATTTTTAAACGGAATAACGAAACCATCAAAGTTCTTCGGTGTTCCTTATCAGATACATATAACGATGCTGTCCGCATCGTCTCAACGAATGCCCATCCCGAAAAGCGATATATGACGCAGTCACCGCCAATGCCTCGCCGTGGCCCTCTTGTGATTATTTTCGGTGGCGATTACCGTTTTGAATGCTTCTGATAGAAACGATAGAGGAGTCTGTAATCCTTCATATGCAAATAATACTTTTTACTACAAGCATTCTAACTGTTGCGCACTTCTCTCACAACGACGGTCACAACCCTTTTTTCCTCAACAGTAGAAGAAATGATTATAACGGACGACGAAAGTCCCACAGTTAACTCCAAATCCTTCAGACCACGTGTAGAAGAATCAAGTGCATAAAAAATTATGCTTGAATGTCATATATAAGATGATCGGACCCTGATTCATGAATTCTAGAAAAGCCTTCCGCAGACCGCTCAAACCTAATTATGAGCAGTGACCTCTTGCAGATCGTTAAAGATTTCCCAGGCATTCCGTTCGAGAGCATTTTCTCCTTCATAAAGTTTGCACTGCGCTTGAGACTTCAGCCTCTTCAAGTTGAAAGGAAGTCAACAAGTCGAACTGATGTGCTTAATTTTTTTGCTTTTCGTATTATTCCCATCTGGAACCCCTTATCATATGATGTGGTTATGGCTGGCAGTTTGTCATATTTTAAGTGAAGCTTGGAACACTGCGATCTATTCGTTGGCCATGACTGATTACCGCCCGTTCATTTCAGCATTCCTACATGTCTTCGTCCCTCATGATCTCTGGTCTTCGTTTTCATTAACCGCCTTTTGGGTTCTTAAACGCATGGTAGCATTCAATGAACGCATCTAACTTCACCTTGATTCTGCATCCCGTTCAACCATGAAAACAGTGGGAATAAATCGTCGCACTCCTCTGTTAAAGAGGAGATTAGACCGTAATCTCTGATCATTTCGTTGAAAAAATTGGCCAGATCATCCTGGTTTCCTTGAGGACGGAAATGCCACAATTTCGTCCACAAAAAGATCGCATTGCGACCTCTGACCTTTTCCTACATGAGGAAATCAACATGAACCCACCTGCATCTAGCCCCGTCTACGGTGCATATCCGAACAACAAACACTACAAACTACAGCTGCCACACACCTTCGCACCAGTGATTCGCCTCACAAACCCACTGCAAAAAATAATGTAGTTTAGGACCGATCCCTCACATTTTAATTTTCTCGCAGAAACGGCGCTATTACTTCGCCATTCTCACCTCATGTACATTTCAACTTGGACCCGACAACTTCATTACGGACCACGCCATGCGCTTCTCCAAATCCATCTTTGCATCCAGTAGTTTTAATTCAGGAAACATTGAAACCAAAGTCGTCAAATTCTCCACCTACAACGTACAGTGCACACCGACTTCCTATACTATCACTAACTTTAGCCCCTCACCTTTGAAAAGTTGTTAACAATTAAATCTGCAAAAATTGCAGGCGTCATACTCGTATATTGCAGCGACCGAGTTGCTTAAAACACAGAGGGCACATTTCGTAAATCTATTATTAACACATAATATTATATTAATATATAGCACATTACTAACATATCGCATCACATACTAAAATATGAGACTCCGTGATCAGATAGGTAAAACATAAAACCAAACACCGTGCCTGCTCCTCTGACATGATCTCTTCACTTTTTTCATCCATGAGCACACATATAGTTATCGGTTTCTAACAACTGTCCGACTCAAACAAATCAGTAACGCCTCTTTTCCGTGACCTTTTCAAAGTTTAGCGGTTAAGCTATCCCGCACACGATTCGATGGAAGACTATGTTATATGACAACAAAGCACGGTTCGTCGCCGAGCACACTTTCTGCTGGATAATGGCACCGCAAACGATTCCTTACCAAAGCACTCCGTTTAAAAGGAAGATGATCCGGAAAAATTTCACCCACCACTATCATATGATATCCCTATACTCCTTCTCTTTTTCCATAAACGCTTGAGAACAGGCACAAATCGAGTATCGAATCAAACCGAGGACAGGGCACACATTTCATGAGTTGAATGGGGAAATACATCCTGTAAGAGGTGCAAGGCATACATATGAGTGCCACATACAAGGCACTCCATCATCTAACGCCCTATTTGATAAGAATATGATGACCAGCCTTCTCCTATTTTACAAATAAAGCACGTAAAAAATTAAACTCCATAATACAAAATGAAGAACATTTAAAATGAGTTCAAAATATCCCTATACTCCTTCTCTTTTTCCATAAACGCTTGAGAACAGGCACAAATCGAGTATCGAATCAAACCGAGGACAGGGCACACATTTCATGAGTTGAATGGGGAAATACATCCTGTAAGAGGTGCAAGGCATACATATGAGTGCCACATACAAGGCACTCCATCATCTAACGCCCTATTTGATAAGAATATGATGACCAGCCTTCTCCTATTTTACAAATAAAGCACGTAAAAAATTAAACTCCATAATACAAAATGAAGAACATTTAAAATGAGTTCAAAATTTACCTCCACGGTGGGTAAAAGAGTAAGCTTGTCATCGAAATCGTTTCCCTCAGACCGCCACGGGGCTGCTCTACACTTCCTTCGTCCTCATCAAATATTTCTCTCCTTCCCCCATGTCACACAATACGTAACGTACCTATTTTTGCTTGCCACCGTCCTGGACGTCGAATTAAATTATCCCACCCCACCATGTGGGCAACGGCTATCTCTAGCAAGGCGCATGTGCTATTTAACAAACCGTACTATGAAATCCCTCGATTCGTCAAACCCTTCAGTTAGCTCTCCCACCTATTTCTTTATAGCTCCACGATTCTTAAACGTTCAGTTAAAAATCTCGGAAAAGACCTCGAAAAAGCACATGAATCGGCTGCAGTAAAAACGTAAAGGTAGAGCTGAGAAAATGTGCAAGCAATTAAAGGCCACATACGCACATCAATATATTTGTATATGGAGACCATAAGAGCTGCATCAACCGGATGACACATTTCTGACAAATAATTGGTAAAGCAGAGTCTTATAATCGATACAATGATCGGGGGGTCAACAAACGAAAGGCTTGAGCAAAAGCTGCAGAAGTCACAATAAACGCCTGGAAATTGGTGATGGCGTTCCCTCCCATCAAACCGAATGCGACAACCCGTACAGAGAGATAGATCCAACCAAGTTTAACAAGGAACAAAAGAGTTAACCGTTTAGCCCTCCTTCCCATCTTTCATTTATTAAAAATGAGATTTTTTTTAAATCGCAAAAGCCACACTACGAAGTGCAGGAATAGGAAGTGCTAAGTTTGGCTTGCAGATCCGCCAACATTTAACGGTGATCTGAAGGGACTGAGAACAGACTGCCAGAGGTGGGAAATATCGCTGTCTTGCAATCAAATCACAACAAACCTCAAAGTTTCCGCAAAGAATTTACAAGCAATAGTGCTGTGCAAATATCGCCGCTTGCCATCGAAGAGATGTGAACGGTTGACAATGTTTCAGAATTCCTCGCTAACAAAATTTCGCCAAGCAAAAAGAGTCTGACGCTGACGGCATGGCATCGCTACTTTGAATAGCATAAACCATACTGCACATACCTTTCCCATCTAAGCAACTAACGCTTAGTTTAAAAAGAAACATATTAAAGGATGCATATATGCCATTTCACTTCGCCGCTTTTTTGCAAGTTTTTTTCTCAACCGGCTGAATCATTATCATACCAAAACGGGAAACAAAACACCTTCACATTCCACCTGACTAGAAAACACATCGAATAATCGGTGCATAGTTGATCAAATGAGAAACGCAATGAGTAACCGATTGTTCTTGTCGACCTTGCATCTCATCTCAACCATGAAATCAGAAACTTCGGCAATGGGTAGTCTACAACACTGCCCGATTCCAATTCACTGGTGACCCGACGCCCTTCAGCCATCGATCGGGATTGTCAACTTAGTTCTGTTGAAATCGATTACAGGTATATGCTGCCAGATTGCACTTGGCTCCAACACATACTCGAGCACCTGTAATTTCATACATATTCCACAACACAAGGACTCAAACAAGGACTCACAACTAAAGACTCAAACCATACAATCCCATGGCCGACTCCTCGCAAATTATTTGCGCATTACAACTGGACCAGCCTCTTGTTCTATGACCCCAAATGACCAAAATATATAGCTAAGACGAAGACCAGCATGATAAGGAAAATAAGAAGATAAGGGTGCGTTGATGAGATTAGATGGAAACATCCTTTCCAACCACATTCTCCTTTGTGATAGAAAACAACAGATTCCTACTCCCCCTGCATCGCCCAATGAGCTCAGAATTTCTGCACCCATTTTTGTCGAGAAAACTGGAGGTAGCACTTTCAGCCCGTAAACAGTCAAAGCAATATTCAGTAGAAAGATGTTTTAATTCTTAGCAGAAAGTTTTTGTCACTTACCCCATTTCAGTTGCCCTCTGAGGTAATAGGAGGAGAGGGGTAAGGAGGGTGGCAAAAACAGCAGGGTACGCGAGAGAAATCGTTCAGCAGAAGCAGTGATTCAACAAAAACAAGTAACCATTCCTTCTTTGGAGAACGAGACAGAAGAGGATAGGTGGGACTCCAAACCTTAGTTAGAGCTCTTATTTCACTCAGACGAGATTAAATAAAGGTAATTCTTTCGAAAATATTTCTGTCCACACAGCTATTATCAGACAAATTCCAATCAAAGTACCAGGTAAATGTGAAAACTGATGCCATATTTGAAACGGCATAACAACTGCCTTGCTATTATGATGCTTATTCCTGCGATATTAATATTATAAAATTAGTAAATGTTATTTGTTGCTTAGTTCCAGGATACGGATATTACAAAATTAGTGAAGAGGATTACATTTCTATACGACGTCCTTTCTACGTCGACGAAGGAACGCTTCAACAGGAGACAGTAATAAATCAAAGAAAAAAACCGGAATATCAAATAAAATGAAACAAAAACGATAAAACAATGTCTAAATTAACAACAGAGATTTACTAAACTAAACAAACAAGCACAACGGAAGGCGGGAAAGTACGCCAGATAAGCTGCAATTGTATGCGCTTCGGCAAGCTTTCCCTTGTCACATCAACCAGCGTTACAAGCGGGCAACAAATAATAAAACGCACTCGTATTTTGCTCATATCGACGACTCGTAAAAGTCTCGTAAAAAACAGAAGCATAGGTGGAACGACACTAGGCAACAAAGCGAGGGACGGCTTGCGCCTGAATTCAAATCCCATTCGAAGATTCGGGGAACGGTCTCGTAATCGATGCATCACTGCTTCAACATTCGGCGATAACTACGACTTGCACCAGCTAAGCAGTCCTCATCTTGAGCATCAGGTGGCGCGAACACTATCATACATACTCTGAATACGAATGTCACCCTTCTGAGTAAGATTAGCGCTTGCACCTCTTCTCATCTTACTTTAAACGGCAAGTTTAGTTTTTTCCTGCGAAGATTTATGTAGTCTACGCCAGTTCTACCTGGAATGAAGAGTGCATCTGCAAGCACGTTAGCTACAACTGCAGCGTAGCTATTCCTAACACAATCGGCACACCTCTGCATAAAAAAAGCAGGCTCTGCGGAATTTCATTCGTGCCAACTGGATAAAACTTACTGAGCTCAACTCGATCGCTCAGAAAAACTCATTCGACCTGCCTCATTCACCCTGAAACATTTCCGACCCGGCTCGATTGTCTTTCCTTAGCAGTTCTTACTCTATCCGCTAGCTGAAGCATGCCCTTAGACATCAAAATGTGCTATTTGCTCCGGCATTTTTGACTTCAATATTACATTGCAAAATCTATTTGGACATTGGAAACGTTTCCAAAAGAACATAAAGAAGTCTTCTTCAAAAAAGTATAAGTGAAGAAACCAACGCTTTTTTGAAGGACACTGCCAAAAGCGATCTCCGGAGCAAACAACTGAAAGATACGCATTTGAAGAGATTTTTTAGCATGAAGTCAACACTTCTTGGCACAGCTCACAGTTGACGGTGCCAGCTGAAATGTTGTTTCTTCAAGAAATAGAAACAGAAGAAGATTGCTCCAGATAGAAGAAGCAGCGAGGAATTATAAAGGAAGAGCAGATATAGCTTCCCCCCCCCCCTTTTCCTTGTGTCAAAATCACATTCCACCCCTTTGCTTTCCTCCCCATCGAGAAAGAAGAACGTAAAAAAAAAAAAAAACTCGAGTGCGCTGACAGCTGAAAACGAAAATTTCCAAAATAGCTCCAATAAGATGCACTACTGTTCAACGACACGGTTGTTTATAAAGCTATCTATCGCCGAGGTCAAAACAAGTCAAACAGTGCTTTCATTCCGATACTTTTTTTTTTTGCTACGAAACTCCTGCAAAGTGTAATGGGAAAACGAACAAAACTTTTGCCTTCCATTGAGTTTGCTACGTCAATGCTGCTGCTCAAAAAAAAAGTCCAAAACCTCTTTCTTCCCAAACAGCAGATTCATCACTCGCCATGGAAACAGTTAAAAAATAACCCATCCAAAAAACGACGGAATTAAACCAACATACAATCATACAAATAATGCAGTACTTTACTGACGAGTTAGGAGGTTATTTCAGATAAAAATTTCATCGTCGCTAAACAGTTTCTGAGATTTTCGAGCACCCACAGCTCATTCGGAATTTTAATCTTACAGCTATCCACTGTGATGCTGAATGCTTTTCTTGATACCTCTAGACGCTCTTGCAAAACCTACATTTGACGTGCATGACATCTGTGTTCGTGCTCATGCATGCCTGTCTCTCTGTCCAGTAGTTTCCACTCGGGAAGTACCAAGCCTGAAGATTAAATCCGGAGGATGCAGTTTGCATAACTCCCTTTCAATTGTAATCCTCAAGTTGACCAATCAACCTCGAAAGTCTCAAATATTCAGAAACGCCCCAAAAATTTACATACATTTCTCCACCGGCTGATCATTTCTCTTATTTCGGATGGGCCTGCGACACAAGAAAAAAAGAGTGCCAAAGATGACACATTTGACTAATATGATGTAATCTTTTTCACAAGCTTTTCAGCTCCACCGGTATAAAGCATAAAACAACGAGTTACAAACCGCAAGCAAACTCTCACTAAAGTGAATTTTTCACAACTCCCTTCCGAAGGACGGATCAACTTGAAACCTGGTGTCAGCAGGCATCCCACAGTGCAAATTCAGCCATCAAATTTTGTAGCTCGAATTTCTATGGATCTCTGATGAAGTTACTACATAAACAAACAAAGCAATGAACTTGTATGAAGTTATCTATGATGTGATTTTATAATAATGCGGTTTGTAAATTCCCATGAGCACATAAGAAGAGGAGCGGTAAAGTCAACTAGAACATAGCTAAAACTCCCCAGCCAGGTGGGAAGAACTATGCCAGCAAATAAAGTACCAGCTTCTCTGACACGCTTCTCCACTTGTTCATATTACTGCTCTGCCAAAGTGAGCAATTATATAATACAAAGTGTCGTTTAATATGTGGGAATGCGCTTGACGCGTAGCTTCGGGGTCATTGCCTTGTTCATGCTTGAATGCGTTTCATGGTATGCTCCTAACTAATGCACTTCACAATAAAATGCACAACAGAGAAATATCGCTCGGCTAATCTGCTTAAACAGTAGCGAAAGTGAAACTGTTGTTGTAAGTTGTAAGGACATGCAGTTTGCATATCTAGATTAAAGCCGTTGTTATGGTCACCGCCACTAAAGCAGCCCTACTGCGTGAAGTTTGTTATGAACCTACGCGTTCCGATCAGTCGATAATTTGATCATTATCGACTTTCAAAAACTCCACGTAACGAACGGATAAATTATGATAAATATGGGAGTTTCTTCACGTAAACACATCAACATTATTCGCAGATATTATAAAACAATAAAATACGTCGAAGCTCTATTGCTAGCAAATAACTCTTTTCGAAGATAAACGGCACCAAGCATAAGTAGGTGAACTTGTGAGGATGAAATGAACAAATTCTTCGTTTCACGAAAACTGATCTTTCTTCCAACATTTCATTCCCCATCCCAAATTACCACCTCAAAAATTCTTATTGCCTTCTGAGGTTTTTGAGTACCAATCGGTCTCCAAAAATTTCATCTGTGTGTTGAATCGAGTTAGTGGGACATCAAAAACTTTTCGGTCGTAACTTCTTTTGGAGGAAGTAGAGCAGTACAATCTTATCATAACCAAGCACAGCATCTTCATCCTGGATAAACTCTCAAGTTAACAAGAATTCAAATTTTTCGAAAGACGTTAAAACAGTCTCTTTGGCTTTTCCGAAAAAGTAGTTTTAGATTCTCAAACAGAAAGTTAGTTAAGGATGCCAGATCCAGACCGTAAGGAGGCTGAATCAGCAAGCAATTAGTTTCTGTTTAAAAACTTGAAGCTGCATTTTCGACAGACCTAACTGAAGGAAGAAAACAAATTGCATCTGACCACTAAAAGCTACTTTGAACCGCAAAGTAAAAATCTAATTTTTTTTTTTGCATATTTTAAAGTGCTCGAAATCAGTATAAGATGTGGACTGAGCTTTAAAGATGCTAAATGTGATTATGATAAAACGTCAGTGTTCCAAGCTTTTTCAAATCAAAAAGGGGCCGAAAACTTCTCGATACTCCTGTACAAAGTTTAGCCATGTCCGAATCCATGTAAACTCACCTCGAATTTTGCTGCACCTGAAGCGAAATCTAAGAAGCTGGCATTTCAGCGCAAATTCCCTCACGTTTCAACAATTCAAATTTTTAGACCTGCAAAGATCGTTGCACATTAATCGCACTGCATATGAGGAATGAAGCAGATCACGCAACAGTTTGCCAAGAATATGTAGGTGACATGAGTCATTAATAATGGGCGATCGGCCTTAAAGTTACAATTCTTAGCAGCTATAAAATATCAGCAGAATAAAACGCAAGATCAAGTGCAGCGCCTTTGGAATGTTAACACAGAAACCTGGAACACGTTCAAAGAATACAAAAACCAACCTTCCTTTCAAAATACTTTGAAACCATCGCTAAGATTATTTGCAGAATATGTTAATTCCCTTCTTTCAGAGGACAGAACGACGGAAGAAGAGCAGATTTAGAAACAGAAAATGAGGGATAAAAAAAAAGAGGACAAACAGAAAATCAGAGATGCAAAAGATGATAAACAAAAAATGAGAGATAAAAAAAGGATAGACAAAAAAAAACGACGGACGAAAAAGAAGATAAAACGAAAATGAGAGATTAAAAAAGAGAAGAAAGTTGTTTAATTCTTCGAACGTGCAATGGTCCTCACTGTCTTCTATAGGGGACTTTGACCTTCGTTGCCTCAATTCACTAACTGCCCATGACAATCGCATTGCAAAAACTCTAATCACACAACAGGAAACGGCTACCGAGAAAAGACATTTTTTTTTTCTTTTTTCATCCAGATATCTGCAATGCAACTGTCTTAGCGCCTAGCTGGAAGTGGACTCAACATTTTAAGCAATTACTTTTATGCGGAAAGATGTCGAATTAAGCACAGACAACATTAAATATGTTCCCCACTGCTATGCCAACAAGGGAGCAGGTCGGATTGATAAAACTACTTCGAAATTGCAGCGAAACTTTTTTTCGGTCGGGCGGAGAAATGGGAACATTCGCTTTATTCAACAGGGAAAATGTAAAGAAAAATCCTCCCTACCTGCCCATCAGGGCAAGAAAGCGTCTTTCGGATGGACAACTAGCAGCCGCAAACATCTCCCTTTTAAGCTAAAACATTAACATCCAGGTGTGACTAGTAAAGCAATCCTCGCATATCAATTGCCAAAACGAGCAAGCAATCGATGGAACGCTGAACGTTTACGCCGCATTGGCCACTTCGCACTTTCGCTTCAAGGGCAGTAAATTTTGGCAAAAGATCGCATGGTGCTGCATTGAACTACATGAGGTGAAGCGAGACGGTTTATAAAGACTTCCTCAATCCAGTTATTTTCCAGCAACGGCAAGGCCTGCCATCAATAACTTGCTCACCGAAGAAGATAATTCCGTATATTTTGCTTCTCTCTTCGACCACTCACGAATGAAGTACCCGCTGTTGTTCTCTCCATAGAGCCGTGTATCACAAATGCGCAGCATCACACCGTCGACTCGAAGGTAAAACCGCGAAAGGAGGAAAAAACATGTAGGCATCACACGTATTCGAACATTCAACTGAAATTATGCGTTAACTCTTTCGAGCACATGCCCTGGAGGATTCACGAACATAAGGGGAAAAGCGATTTGAGAAGCACCACCTAAATACCATCAAAATCACTAATTTAATATCTGATAATTTGGAAGCTCCCTATTACTTCACTGACAATTTTTTATCAGGAGCCATGAAACGACATTCTCCTATAAAAGAGTGGGAAGGCAATAAGCTAGAAATTAGGTGATGGAAGTGAGTTGTGCTGTTAAGGATATGCAAAGTGGCAAGTAAAATAAACACAGAAGCATGCCACATAAACCACAAAATAAGCATTTGCGGAATTCGCTCAAGGTAACTAGTTCTGTGAACCATCTCAATCTGCACAGTACATCCACGAAATTTCTTTCAACGAATCTATGGTTCAAACTCCTCGGCAAACATGTAAATATATAAATATAAGCACAAAGACAACGTTGCCATATTGTGCTGCGTATACAAGCGCAAACTACTGAAAGCGTATGACAGCAGACAAGAACTGAAATTTCACAAACGCCTTGCAAATTTTATGCTGCACTCGTAGCAACGAGGAAACTTTTTTTCGTCAAAAATTTTTCCCCCAATGGGGCGAGAAATTCAATTTTTTTAAACGAAAGATATTAGAAAGAAGAGATTTCTTTTACACGTTTTTACTCAGAATTTAAGAGCGGTCCTGGTTAGCTCATCCTCCCTTCTTTGCCTCTTCCCCCCCCCTCCTTTCAACCAAGTTTTGCATCGATCTTCTCAAATCTATTTGGGGGTGCTGGTGACTGAAAATCTAGACTGCAGACTACACAGGAACCACTGATCCTTGGATAAAGGATTCGAACCCTGTCTGCAGTAAACGCTTCAATATCGATAGAACCTTCGACTGAAACACTGCATGGGCCAGAACCTTACTGAAAAGTCTATGGCTATTCACAAATCACTAACCTTCGAAGATAGTGCAAGTCGACTGGTGGGTTCGTCTTTAACGGCTACTCAGGAAGAGCAAATGCGGCATTTCGTCGGAACTTCCGGAAGATCAGGTTCTGGGAATAGACCCCTTTTAACGCATCTTTTCGAGCAAAACTGGACGGAACTTCCCCCTAGCTTTTCGAAATTTCCAGCAAATATTTTTTTTTGTTTGTTTTTTTTTTGCAAGGGAAAATGCAGACAGTATGGTGGTTCCATTTACACTGGTCAACAGTCCTCATGATTAAATTTCGAGTATGCTAATGAGCCAATTAAATGGCAAAAATAAAACCTGAGCACATCCATGGTCTGCCAACTCGTCTTCATAAAGCGCAACTTGAGAATAGAAGTGAATAGGATCACGTCGCATCAACTTATCCATATCAATAGCTTCACCGGTCGGTTCAACCTGCAAACGACGAATAAAACCTTAAAGATACGCAACCCACCAACAAGTGCCACAAACACGACTAACGCAGCTATCCCCAACAACATTAGCCGCGGGAAAATGGATGAAGAATTGACAATATAAATATCTTCTCTGAATGCGATGTGTTCTCACGTCTCCTCATGCTTGCACCTCTCCGATCGTCACATGGGGCAGTACCTTACTTCAAGCTCAAAACGTCACCTCTGAACATTTCAGAAGTGTTCACAAATCATGACGAATGGAAAACTCATGCACTATGTTCATTTGCATATATAAATTCGTTAGATAATCTCTCAAGAAAAACTCTACACCACAAAATCAACTGTCTTTAGCTTTATGAATTCCCTCGGAAATAAGGAACCGACCTTGAATCCCTCGACAGTTCCCTGATAGTCCGTTGAATACGTCCAATCGAAAGGGCTGCTAAACTGTCGCGCAGCTGCAGCACCCATACGTGACTGCTGCCAAACCACACTCGGTCCAACCTTTAAGGAAAAGGTCCCTTAGTGCTCAACACATAAAACTTATCCTTTATGAACGAAAGAGTTCAATAACGCCTAAAGAAACGTAATTTCATCTCGACAAATCCTACCATTATGAAACGATGCTTCACGCTACGTACTGAGGCTGGAGCCACAAGGAAGGTGAGTGAGAATTGGGGGAGTAGTAAGTGGATGAGAGGAGGAAGGAGAGGGAGCAGGTAGGAGATACCCAATACAGAAGTGCAAACAAAGATGGGGGGCTGCCAAAGGAATACCGCCTTCACAAGTTATCCTCTATCTCCGATGATGAAGCATCGAAAGAAAAAAAAGGATTTTAAACACTACAGTAGCACTGACACAAATTTGGACTTTAGAGGCGAATTAAATATAACCTGCAGACTCAATTTCACTCAATGTTCAACAGGTCTCCGCAAAACAGACAAAATGTTCACCTTATTCTCATACTTATTTTTGCGTAATCATAGAGAAGGTAGAATCGCCACAATGAATTTTAAGCCCTCGTGACGCAAACACTCATGGAATAAATGTCAATAAATTCCCGATCGCTTGACATTTCATGCTTGATTCTTTCGATATGAACATGAGACAGGCTTTGCAATTTGGTATAGTGCCACTTTTAAGAAGGTAGTTTTAGACTGGCTGTGTCCACAGGCTTTACAGCTTAACACAACAGATAAGTCATTTGCCCGTCACGCCGCCAATTCAATTTCAGGCACCATCTCACTGTTCCACTTTTTTCTGCAGTTTTCAGTGACCATGGTATATAAGAGACAAGAGAGTTCCTTTTTTTCTCAGATGAACATGAATCGTGAAAAATGTTTTACAGGAAAGGGGTGAATTTATTGGCAAATTTTCCAAAGTTTCATTCAACAAATGCTCAAAACGGAGTTAAGCTAATTCGACAGGGCTTGCTCTTAAAAGCTCAAAGTGCCTTTACTTTTTCTGCAAAATTCAGTTTCCATGTCGTGGCTAATTTTAAAAAATGCCCCTCCCTCCCCTTTCTCAACTGTCAAAGAACCTTGTAAATGAACTTTATTCTGCGCCAGGTTATCTGAATATTTTTGAGAATATAGCGCGAACTGCTGCAATATTCAACAAAAGAATGGTTTCTTGACCCACTCCAATTTAAAAGCAGATATTGTCAAAATTCGAGATGGCGTGCGAAATGAACTGTGACACAGAGCCACGAACACCAGACGTCGTGGTCCCCAAGTATGCGCCTGAGTTTAGATGAGAGGAAAATTTCATGCGGTGACGATCTGCTATGTGGTGAGTGGAAATCATCTTGGGTGGATCGCTATCACATTTACTTTGCCGCTGTCGCTTCTTCATGGCAGATTCGATAATTACAGTACGGTTGTCACCGCCGAGTAGGAAGATTGCTATCGCAGGAAACGGGCAAGTTTTGCCATCGAGTATTACTATCGGTCAATAAATTACTACCTTCATTACATTACCTTTAAGGCGAATTAGGTAATCAATGAAAACTTCTGGATGACTATTCCCACGATGATGCCACTGCGAACGCATAGAGTTGGCCATGGGATCATCCCACCTTCGCGTGCACCGCGCCGTGATTCTGCCCTTACCCTCATCTGCAGAACATTCCGTACCCTCGTTTTGGAAAGTGTGAACTGCACAAATTTCCTTCTTCTACTACTATGAGCAGCTCCTCCCTTTTTCAGCATAATAATGGGACACTGCAAACCCCGACGCTTATAGATGAGGAAATAAGTTACTTCTGCTAGCCCATGTATCAGTGCTCGTTCCTGATGACTGCCTTATACACCGAAACGTCGAGTAAAGCGACCGTTTTTCTGCGTGGTGCAAGTCTTTAATATTTCGTCTCCCTCCCCCAATCTCAATCATCAGAAACGTTGTTTTAAAACAAACGAACTTGAACTTCAGGAAGTGTGGCGGCATCGACCATTCTCAAAGCATCGAGTGCATTGAAAAAGATTTTTACATCTGGCCGACTTATATCTTGTATCATCAACACGTTGTTCGGGAAAACCATATCCGGCAAATGAGGCAGGCTCAGTTCTGCCCTGTATTCGCATACCTTAAAAATGAAAATCATCTGTCGTTGCTTGCATTCTTTGCTTCGATTTCTGCATTCTCATGATGATGAAAACAACGATCAGGTAAGATAAGCGTAATGTACTGAAATGGGTTACAGAGTCCTTTCTTTAAATTAGGGACTATGCTCGAAAGGTATTCTAATACGATGCAGTTAGAATAACTTAGCAGCAAATTTAACCGCCACATACACGTCTAGCCTATCACCCAACAATTTAGTGCGATTTTTCCCCTACATATTGGAACTGAAGTTCATTGCTATTCACAAATGCTATCCATTTTGTGCCGAATATTTTATGTAAGATTAAACTTGGCCACAATTTGTCACGAACTGTATCCTCCAGTCTTGCTTTCTAGCAAGACTGGGATGAATACAAACTAGTAGGTAAATTCTGACGGCAGAACACATCTAGTGGCAGCTGCCATTAGTTGTCATTCAAAAAGGAAACGCAAAAGCGAAATTTCTTCAAGTAAAGTTTTCAATGCTATTTTCTCAAAACTGACCGATTTCTACACCATTCATCTATCTGGAAGATGCCGGAGACAGAAGACAAAAGCAGATGGCAATGCCACAACCCTTGATTACTCAGGCTTAAGAAACGAAAACAAATCTACATCAGCACTGATTCGTACGTCAGTGTTCATGCACTTCAGAAACTAAAATTACGTACCTTCCTATCCTGCTACAGACAGACGAAACTCCTCCTCTTCTTACATACGATTTACTTTCCAGCCTTTTGAATACAAGAAGGTCCAATGCATTAACAAAAAAAACAAGAAAAAAAAGTGCCTTGCAATCTATGAATGATGAATCATCCTTGGTTGTTTCATGGTGACAAACAGACGACAAGATGTGGTCGCGAATCGCCCTTATGATGAAACCGTCAAAATAACCAATTTCCTCAAAACGGTTACATGCAAATGTCACTTAAAATAGGCGTTGAACTCCGACCATAGTAAAGCAAGTACGTGAAAAGTACCTCAATTTCACTGTTCGGGAGCAATCTTCTCCACTCCGCTGTGATTAACGATTGCACCACGTGAATGAAAATCATACTGCTACTACCACGGCATATGTTCCTGCTACTTTAAAAATTTGGCACCTCCTTATACCTTCCTTTATCTTCATTCTGCGAGAATCTCCCTCATATGTTTATACCTACTTAGCGAGGACGATACATTTCTAAGCAAGCAAACTTATTAATATAATAAATACCTCGACGAATGCACTATTCAATACTTTTGAAGTCACTGCTGTGTTGTTTTTGACGATACGCGACGCATTTGTTAGCTCACTGGTGTCATTTTTTCCATTCGGCGCATCTGCAATCGAAACAGTGATGAATGCTTGCTAAGCGCATATAAATGGCTAAAAAAGACAGTCTAGATAAAGCACTTAATAAGTTGCACACAAACGCGGTGGAAAGAGTCTAAAAGCGAGGATAAACCTTTAAAGGCACAGGAATGGGTACAAGCTAGCGAATCATTAGTTGACTAGTGGTCACAGTGATAAACTGGTATAACATGTTAGACACCAACATTCCACTCGCTAAACACCTTAAAAATCCAATAAATCAGGGATGGCTTGGTTTCGCTGCCTCTTGGCAAGTATCAACAAATGACCCTATGAAACATCGACGAATCAAAAGCTTAAGTGGAAAACTTCTGCATTATCGCACCGCCAAGCATACCACCTGAGCTGCATGCGAAATGCTTATGCAGATATAATGCGCCAACGAACGGCGCACTTCCCGACAGAATAAACTGCGCAATCGTCGAAGCTGGCAGTTCATATTTGTGAAGTAAACGTGTCGTACGACCTGAACGGATCCGCCTCTGGATAAAGCCCCTCCCCCAACATGAACCCCTCTGTACGCTTTTGGGAGAACAGCTCTTCGAAAGTCCCCTTCCACCAATCACTTCATCACAAGATTTTACTGTAAATATAGTGTTTCCAAATGTAAACTGTTCCACATATAGCATTGCATATGTGCACCGCAATATATCGGTAAGTAGCGGCACATACACACTGTACACTGTTTCCCACCTCGGTGAAACTGCGAAAAAACCCCTTTTCCCTTCCACCCACGAGCTCCTTCTAACATTTGCAGAAGTTTTCATCCTCAAGTGCACAGTTTAATCTGCAGTAATATGGTACTCAATGTCAAATAAGGGTGCGATCTCCTGGTCAGGCAACAGTTCGTCAATTATTCGCAGCCTTATTGTCACTATATCACTTTTACGATTAAATAAGGGGATAAAGTTGAAATGCTCGGCAAGCAATTTACTGATAGATACTGGTAAATTTTTATAAAACAAAAACAAAGATTTTAATTACCAAAAAGAACGAACCATCTCTTTGGTCTTCGTGCATATTGCCCGTCGACAATCGTCACTGGGCTATTCAAATAACGTCCCGCAAACACTGTCGGTTATTGCGCAAAATATTCACCGATTCTATAAAAAACAACATGGGAACTTTGCAGTGTATTTCTATGAAATATAAGATGTTACCGTCGAGACCTGCCAAGCCATGACGCTCAAAGCCCATCCAGTTGCTACATATTTCTTCAGGAATGCGGGATTAAAATTCACACTTTGTCAGGGAAATGCGTAAGGTGGTAAACAGGAGAACAGGTAAACAGATACGGAGAGGTGAAAACATAAACTATGTAAACTGTCTTTGCAATCCCATGCAACTGCTGCAACGGCGAACGGCAGTATAAATAACTCATAACCATACGAATAAAATAGCACACATGCATATCATGAGCCATGACACGACCACACTCACTGACAACATGACAGTGAAATACGCCGCCATGCATCGTTACTCCCACGAGGTGCCTAGTGAACACCCTAGAGGCATTGACGATGACGCCCACTTGCTTGCACAGTGGCGCAAACGTCGGCCACCTCGTTGGAAATATACTTGTCTCTATTATCTGCTTAACAGGCACTATCTCGTAGACGCCAGTAGACCGAAATGGAGCGGTATTTGAGGTAGATTAGAGGGTTCGCGGGCCCTCTAATCTGCCTCAAGTACCGCCCCATCTACCAATACATCAAATCAAAAACAAATTAAACAGTAACCTCTTAATCTTGGACTGTGTAGGAGGCTGGGCGGGATATATCACACTATCAGCAGGACGGAAGACGCTTCTTTTAGCAACTTTGTCCACTTGTCAATACATGTCCCTTGCAGTACTCAGAAATAAATAATGCAGCCTCGAAGACCTCGCCCTGCTGAAGAACCCACCCTCCACAGCGCGACGTTTCGCAGCGAATCGAAGACCATCGACATGGGGTACGGTATCCGAAGCATCGTCTTGAGAAAAGCTTTTCAACTGCAGCAACTCTATTTTAGCTCAAATGGTCTGCAGCCTGAATTTCTTCTAAGCCTTAGCTTATATCTGATATACGTCCGTTTATTGTCTTTACCGCTCCTCTCTCCAATCAAAGGTTCGTTGTCAACTGGAAGGACATTCGTTTCATTGCACTAATCAGATTCTGCGATGAGGTCGCAGGGCGGGGCAATCCTAGCCTCACGGTGGGAAAATATGACGGAAAGGCGGTCCTTATTCTCGTTCCCCATTGACGTGAAAAAAGATCGCTTTCTATCTCCTGTGACATATGAGAGGCAACTTCAAATAATTAGCTGTAAAATAAGATCGCTGTACAGACGCATTAGACAAACCTGCAAGCAAGCTACCAGGTTCCCTGTAGAACCTGCTTTACGCCCTATCCTAGTTGTGGTCTGAACCACCAACCCCTTCAACTCGTAACCATCTGGAAATGGGTTAAGCCTGGACTCGCTAGTACCACTGACCTTAACACACCTAGGAGCGGTCATCCGTCCAGAATAACGCTCCATCATATCCAGCCCGTCTGCATAACACCGTCATGGTTTAAGCCGAACGAATGCATTTCTAAACCAGGCAGGTCGCAGTGCATGCAAAAAACGACTATTTTGAAGATTTGCATTGCGGTCACATCACTCAACATGTGAATGCGTTGTTGTGCATATTTTACTGTTCATTGATGTGTTACGAAGTCAATTGGTGGAGAAGCGCAAATGCAAATATCCTGTCACCTTTTCTACCCTTCCCACTTATCGCATTCCCCTTTTTTCTACCGGTCAACATTCATGACGAAAGGAAAAAGAATATTCCCTCGAAATGTGACACGGCCCGTTTGAAGTCGTAATTCTCGCGTATAGAACATTATCAACAGACTGACGATTTGTTAACGTGCCCTTTATGATAGTTGTCTATATGCTAGTTTTGATACGTTTGCAATCACTTCAGCAGACCGTTTGACAGTGAAATTGGTCGTTCTTCCTTATATAAAAGAGAAGGAACAACTATTTGATGGGAATAAAGCACATGAAATTGCGTAAATAATTTCAGAACGGATATGCAAAAATGAAAAAAAAAAGAAATCGCCATATTTTATTCGTTGATAGCGTTACCGGGGAGCACGAACGAATACAATTTTCGCATCCAAATTGAAAGAAAATTGATTTTGGATAAAAACAAATTAAGAGCACAACTATGACAAGATTATCGAGTTTGGAAATCTTAAGGAATATGAAGCGAAGAGACGACATTCAAAAATCATTTAGAATTTCATGTATCTGAGTCTTGAATATGCATGCTCGAGCGAATAAACAGACAAAAATTACCACTTCGTGCTTTTATTTACGGTTAATGAGTTTGAAAGAGGGAGGGAGAGAGCGCGAGGAAGAAGAGAGCGGAGAAGGGAGGAAATTTAAAACTTGAATCGGGAAGTGTAACTAACTGCCAACACTCAACCTCCTATTTTTCATCCTTTCATTCAAGAAAAACGGAGGAGCCATTCAAATGCATCGAGAAGACAAGGCCGCTGTTGTTTTTCAACTTTCTCATTAAAAAAAAAAAAACAGCCCTACTGAAACAGTCAGGGTCCCTAAAAAAAGTTTGCAGCATCTCAAACTTTGAAGCATTAAACATAAACAGTGCCCTTGCAGAATCAGTCACATCACATTGCTATACTCTCACGATATTTTCAGTCTTTCCTATAGATGTTCAGGACGATTCCTTATGAAATAACCACAGTGATGTTTTATTCTAGCGAACTCCTAGTGAAACTCCACGCAATTACGAACTCTTAAAAGAAAAAAAAAAAAAAACGCTGTGCCGTTGACAACGTGACTACACTTCCAAGACCAAGCACACTAAGAATGAGAAAGTCCGGAAGCAAAGATTCTATAGAATAGCGAGAAAATTTGCTCAACAATCGATTGGTTGTGTTGATATTATTCAGCGAACGTTTATACGCATGACGATGTAAGCGTTGCACACATTGATAGCCAAGGTGAGCATCGCAACGAAAACGTTAATGTTTGTATAAATGCAGGTATTGGTTAATCCGGCACTTACCCTTTCACAGCATTATAAACACCTCGTAGATTAATGCTTCTTCATGTCTTCATCCTGCGTCGTCCAAGAACTTCATCAAAGTTTCCCATTTCGATTATCCATGAAGAGTGGTAGAATGCAAAGAAAAGATATGTTGCAGAAAGAAAAAAAAAACTATGCGGGATGATGCAGATGTAGGGCAGCTTTCAAACGAGGCTCGAAATATATATATGTAAACATACACAATGCACACAAGCAACTGGGCCATCAGTGAATTCTCTTTTTTGAAGAAAGTCATATCGAAGACTGTGAAAAAAACAAATTCGAATGGTCGAGGAAGTCATTCGATCGGCTCCAGAAGGCGGTCATTACTCAAGGCTTCGAAAAGGCGATCCATATATTCCAGAAAGACAAAATCCAGATGTCACACATTGACAATGAAACGTCGCACGACCTCTCGGGAGTTGCTCTCTGGCTTTATTTCAAGCAAATAGTGGCATGTAACGCGACTGGTTTCTGTTGTCCAACGAATTTCTTCTCCGCGACTAGTCCGTAATAGAGTCCAGAGGCGCAGAACGAATCCTGCAATCACCATTTCTGCATTAAGCCAAATCACTTTCCAGATCACTGCAGGTGAGGTCGATTACTCAATTTAAAGGTAAAGAGCTGAGGCAGGCAAATCAAATAGACTTTTCCGGTGTGGTTATAACTCGATGGTGAAAGCTTCGTACAAGAAACTGGTGAGTGGAATTCAAGGACGAAATGTTTGAAAATTCACCGCAGCATACACACATGAATCCTCAACCTTTTCCCGTCAAGTGAGTGTTCAAATGCCTAAAATATGGCACGCAGGTACGCACTTACAGAATAATGGGTACTTCTGCATTGCAGTCATATCAGAAATGCAGTAATCAATAGTTTTCTGCTGCAATAGATCGTTATTGGCAAGCTTTGTGTTATAAGAACGGCCAAAACGTGAGCTGTTTGTTGGGCAGCGTTGAACAAAAACGGTGAGAGATGCTAATTTCGCAAGATTTCATGAGGACACAATTATTCGATGTGAAGGACGTTTGCTGAAACAGGGAAAAGGTGTAGAAGTAATACGGTAAAATTGATGAGTAAGAAACTTTGACCACGTCGCAATTGTTGTATTGAGGTTATCCGCATTATAAATATGAGGACTCACGTGTCTGAAAAGATCGCTAAGCTTCTCGTTGTAGAGCACCCTGTCGGCCCATGCAGGGCAGAGAGTCTTCATGAATTCCTCTTTGCCGCTGATCTTGCTTAGCCCGTAATGACGAGACGGCTGGAACAAAACTTTACGTCAATAACCTTCATGTACACCAGAGAACTCAAATAGCGAGAAATAAAATTCAACGTTCAGCTCATCCGCTCGATTCCAGAAGCAGTACGTGAAACAGGACTGCTTGGCATATCTTCAAAAAAAACTCTTATCTAAGGCTCCATCTTTGACGAGAGATATTTGGTGACTCAATTACCTGGAAGAACACGGATTCTTCGAGAAGCTTTCCTCCGAAAGCCACTTGTGCCAATTCGCCGTTGTACTTCTTAACCATCTGGCCCCTTCCGAGACGGAAGAACCAATCATGAATGGAATGCAGGTCGAAGCGATGATGCTCAACTGTCACAACGCTCTAAAACAGCACTTTGCAGACACATTTCCTACAGACACTTCCACCTCTGCTGTCACTTTGTCCACCATTTCCGTCATAAAACCTTATCACAGTACAATCGAGTTTTCACTTCCCACCGAAAATTCATAAGTACGGGTTCATCGCATTTCATTGCGTTAACATAAATCCAAATGACTCATTTCCATCAGCAAACAGCAGAGCAACTAGCTGAAGAGCTTTCAACCCAGCTGTCCCTAGCAGTCGCTGATCGAATGTACAGGGAAGCCATCGAGATCTTCGGTCAATTCATATTTAAAGCGTGGTGCTGTGGCTTTCGAATGAGACATCAGGATTTGGAAATTTCATTGATTTTTTTTTCCACCACGGCAAGAACGAAATTTCATATCTCGAATGACTGTCAACAATTTCATAATAAAGAATGTTCTTCGTTCACATATCATCGGACGATTTCAAGCACAATTCCAACAGTCAAACCTGTTAATGATGAATTTTCGAAGCGTAAAACTACAAGCAGTAAAATCGATTTGGGATTTAAATGGAGTTCATTGAACTTCAATCAGGTGTATTACATTCTTCACCATGGGTGGTTTGTGATTTTAACCACATTTGAAATATAATGCAATCGACGATTTGTTTGAAGCAATGTCCACTCAAATTTTGAATTTTTTCCCAAATGCGGTGCAATTAGAATTCAACAAATTTCCTTTGGTTAATGCCGCTTAAAATCATCTAATTGATTCCAATTAAACGTAAACCTCTAAAATATAGAAATTCAATAGATCTGTACCCTTCCGTAGCGATCTCGTTGTTCGATGCCCTCAAGCCTACCATCGGAGGACTTTTTCGCGTAACTCGTCGCCCTTTGAGTGTCTGCCATATCCTGATTTAGAATGTTTTTCAATCATCAACGAATGAAACGTAGCATCAAAATAGTCAAAAATCAGCTACAAATGATCAAAATTTTTTTTCAACGCCTATCGGTAGGTCTGGAAAAAGATTTTCAAAATTCTCCGTCGGTGCATGGTTCTAGAGAAAAATTTTCCAATCCTGCTTCCTATTACACTGTACTAGCACAGAATGAAAATTTTCTCGTAGCCATTACACGACGGCACAGCGAGACGAAATAATGTAAGGGAATTAAGGTTCAAGTAAATTCAGGCTGTGTGGGTTCGGGCATATAGTTGCTACTGTACATATAGGCTTGTTACTGTATATATAGGCACTGGACTATTCAAACACATCACAGCCAACTGTACGGTAATATGCCGAACATTTTGGCGTTGGCGCTGTTTCTTTCTTTAGAAGCTATCGAATCCACATCCCATGAGGGTTTCTATCATGAAAACTTACGCTGAGTAATTGAGTTTCGAATAACTGTGCGTTGAACGCACCCGCAACTAGGATCGAATCGTCCTTCAGGCCTTCGGATTCTATTCTGAAAGGAACTCCTCCATCACAACAACACGTCTATATCGTTCGACTAAGACGATTCTTAGTACTAATAGCAACTGTAATTACTCTGAGAAAATTGAAAACATTATCTAATTATCCACAGGAAAGAGAAAAATTGAATGTTGCTGCTTTCGACAGAGTTTGATATAGTGCGAGAAATGAGTCAGGCCACAACCAAATTCGTCAATATGTCGTTAATACAATACGAATTTATTACATAATATCCAATATTCTTCAAAAATTGTTAAGCACTAATTTCACTGCTTACATTCAGTATGCTTTTCGAGAGTAAGGCACTGGCCACCAATCAAAATTAGGCCATAAAAACTAACTCTTTCAGGAGCATGTTGATCTGGCTTTGGCGCAAACGAGCCGCTTTTGTTTGCTCTGGCTAAAATACTTCAAGTTAGAAAACAAGGATCCGTTCAAATGAACAACGAGAACGAAATGCACTATTTCCAGGTCTCTACGCAATTCAATGGCGCAATCTTGCCGGGGTGTATTCCATGTGAAGCGCCATATTTGTACTGCAATTAACTAACCCTTATTTGATTAGGCTATATTAGGCATTGAGCCATATTGGCAGTATTAGGCCAACTATCTTGCCAAATGCCTTCTTTATGAATCGTCATATTTGCACTACAGTTTTTCACAGAATCAATGAATTGTCCAACACGACTGGTTGCCACTCTCAAAAGTTCTTCTGTATGCTCACAAACAAATGCTCCTCAAACTTCACTGTTAGACACACTCAACAGGTTAACGAATCGATACTGCCATATCATCTCAAATATTCGGTAGAAATAGGAAAAATTCAAATGATAAAAAGAGCTATATTTTACAGTCGCAAATATTATATTTCTTAATTTCAAATGCCGTTTTAACGCACAAAAAAAAAGCAGAATAACCGCTAAAAATGCAAAAGATCTTCGAAAATGTGTATTAGGGCTTACCTGCTCGACTAGCTCATTGATATCCTCGAAGGGCACAGTATGAAGGTTTAGATTGACGAAGGTGAAATCGCGTCCATAAATGCGGAAGCGCGACATGAGATAACCTGTCTGCTGAGGAATGTCGGATCCTCTCTCGTTGCGGGAGCCACCATTACGCTGAAATCCACACATAGCGGTCAGTAGCTGTCCGCAGCAAGTCAGTTCACTTTACACTTTTTAAAATGCACTGGAAAATCTAACAATTATTACCAATCCTGAAATGCATTGAACAGGAAGATAGCTGTTGATCTGCTCCCACAGCTAACATCGAGCTTCTCAATTGACGACACCTTGGCTTGATGATCTAATGTGCGCAGATTGCTTAAGTGTGTTCGACGAAAATCACCACCATACCCGCCCAGCACTGTTGAACCTGCATACTTCATTTCCAAAATGCCTGTCCGCTCAAGAAAAACTCCTGCTCCTTCTTTATGATTGATGAATCATTGAGGGTTACAGCATGTAATCTCCTCCTCCCCCCCCAATCACCACGAAAACTGCGGCACATAATGCGCTAGTTTGAGAAACGTAAAATTCTTGCACTTTACTCCTGTCGTTACATATCAACCACCTTAACAGCCACTTAAATAATACATCCGATCATCATCAACGTGACAGCTGTTAAATGAAAGGTCGAAAATTGGTGCCAGCTGCACTCCCACGCAACAGTCATCTCGTAATTCATATCTCCAAGATCGGTGATCAAAGATGTAGGATGGAACATAAAGTTTAATACTCATGTATAAGCACACTTTGTGCCAGTCCTTCGGTTCTTAATTCGCTGATGAATAATGCAGCAGACACAGCGTTAACATTGCTACTTTGAGTGTGCATTGCATGGTTAGTGAAGAGAAAACGCAGAATCAGGCATTACTGCTAAAAGCTTTTCAAAACTCGTCTCGTCAGCACGATTCGTCGATATTTCTTTTGGTGAAAAAAACGAGCATTTTAAGTGAATCATATTCAGAAATAATACTCAGCACGTATTCAGCACAACGAACCGTCGACATACGGAGAATGAATTACATTCGATCTACAAATCAGTCACAAAATGTCAGTTCGTCAAATATATTCAGAGTGCAACTTTTCGCCTCGTCTTTTTTCTTGTATTTTAGCATTCGTTGCACAATACAACACTGTAATTTTCTCGTTTCATATTTTCGGTAACTTTTCACTTCCTTTCCACCATTCAATTCATTTACCAACTCAAATTGGTCGATTGGCTAAATAGCGAATTCATGGATGTGTATAACCATAGCCAAAACGTCTTAAAAAGTGCGAATCAATCACTTGCGAACCATAAAATCTGCATGATATTTTTCGTAAATCGCAGCAATTTCGAACTGTAATAAATAGACAGATAAATTTTCAGCGATGGCAAATTCAAAGCAGTGCTATGCTATCGCGTTTTTCCATCTCAAGACGAATTTCTTTGTTAATCACTTCGAGGAAATGGTTTTCAAACATGGCGCTAAATTGATCATACGTAAGACTTCATCATCATCATATTGGAAGAAGTGCGCCATCGATGCGTAACAAACGATGATGAATCTCCAATCTTATAGAAGCATAATTCAAACAGAGGAAATAATTCCAAATATTTTACATTGCCATATTTCAATGGCTAAAATTTGAATTCAACGGATTCAACGAAATCTGCTGACTGAATTATATCTACTGAAACAAAAGGCGGCGGTAGTGAACAGGATGATAAGGTCTTATCAAAAGTTCAATGCAGAATAAAATTTTTTAACTCCGAAACACAGCACCTTAAAAAAATCCCTTCTAGTTCGATTTGCTTTCCTCATTGAAGCTACATCACGTCCCCTGCTGGTAACCTCACCTTGAACTTAGCTCAACGAAACTTCTTTTTAACTGACATAAAAATAGGGTCTGAGCTAAGCTTTAGAATGTCGAACAGTATAGACTTACATAATAGTCGGCTTCATATCGTAGCGAATTGCTACCATGCGAGCTGGACGCACTGCCGAAAGTGCTTGCAATAAAACCATCACATTCGCGGGCACCGATCTCGTACTGATGGCCCGGGCGAAGACTTTTATAGCCGGTATTGCTATAGCGATCGAATAGTTCGATCTCTTCATAGCTACGGAACAGATATATCGATCCCAATCCCTATGAAAAGCAGCCTCATAGAATGAAAAATTAATGACTATTTATAAATGAACAGCTACGGAAGTGCGCATTCACTTTCACCTTTAGAAAACAGTCAACAATGTCAATCACCTCAAACGCATATGGCTCATGAAACATGAAAAAAAAAACTGTCAAAAGCTTTCAGCTTAAAAATGTGAAAATGTCGGCGTCCAGCGCCGTAATAAGCGTTCTGGATTGCATTTTTCTAATCGGAAGGGTAAAGTAGGTGAACAGTGGCAACAAAACGAGATGAGAAGTGATGAGGCATATCGTAGAATCCCTAACAGTTATAGTGCAAACCGATCTTATTGACACCATCCCGATTCAGAAGAAAAAAATCATCCTTTCTATGTCTTCTCAACTACTCGGTGAATTTCGGTCTGAGTGTGAGGTGCGTGGATAATCAATTGCACCCATCAATAAAATTTAGCACCATCCCGCTAATATCATGCCGACTAATATCTTACGATCACTTTTCTAAATCAGTGAAAGTTGCACAACCATCTCGAAGGAAACGAAAAACCAAAAAAAAAAAAAATTGATGAAAATCACTTACCGTTTCGCGTGTATCGAAAAATGCGCGACTTGTAGAAAACTGAATTGATATTTCCGCCGGATCTCGAAGGATGCTATAAAAATACACATAAGCAATATTTTTTAAAGTGTACACAATTAGCAAGACATTTTGCATCATAGACCCGTTTCTTTTTTATGGAATACAGCGGAATGCGATAACCATAATCGTTTCTTACAACAACAATAAAAAAAGATCGCTTGTTTACGCAAAAAGATTTTGACAGTCTTCGCCAGAGTGATATTCCAATAAAAATATAGATATATGAAGATGTTCGATTGATAGATTATTTAGAAAATTGAAAAAAAAAAGCGTTCTTTCAGGAACCAACTCACATACCATTTCACTATTTTATCGGCGAGTTTATCCGGATTTTCTGCAGCACGCAAACCTTGTATATGAATGACAGCGAATTCCGGTTTTTGTTCCCAAACTTCTTTAGCCACCTCCGCGCACCAATCTTGCAGAAGACTCTCCTCAAATAGAGGCAATATATAATACCGGAGATGCGGAACGGTATAATATAACTCTATTTGATCGCTTGTCCCAACTTCTTTTTCCAGTCCAGTTTCCTGTTATTATGTTATTTTTCCTGTTTTCTTTCCTGATATTATGCAGTAGTTTTTCCAGTCCTTTCTTACAACCACCCCCCTGATATTATGAAATTTCCTTGCTTTTTGATTCTTCTACAGTGACGTATTACAATTTGCAAAATGTTTTTTTTTTTTTTTTTGATTCCACTGCACTCTCTCCCTTAAACGCAACAGCATGCTTTGTCCGACAGCCGTACGTGTTGATTCTTGTTTGTGCACGTTCCAATTTGCCTCAACTGGCTCTAAACTTATCCACCTCATCATTCAGCGTTTTTTTTTTTTTGTTCGCAACAGATGTCTTTAATCATGGCGCATCAACATGGCTTTCAAAGTGATGATATCTCGCGCTTTCCAGACAATCCGGATGCTGATTCAGAAAGCGACGACCTATCCTATTCAGATGGTGATTTATTGCCACAGACAAGAAAGGATGAAGATCGTGATGTGGGTAAGGAGATAACAGACGAGGATGTGCGTGTCGATCTACCTCAATCCCCGTCCCAGTCACCTCATCAGATTCAACCAGGCGGGTCAATAGTGAAGAGCGCCACCAGAAATGGAATCGAACAGGAAGTTGCGAACTTGTTGCCGTCTTGAAGAATAGCTGTTATGAACGTCCTGAAAGATCGAGCGGATCGCACTATGTAAGTCCGGTACTGAGCAGACGATCTTATCATCAGTCAGGGCATCCCATCTGCCTGTTGACGAATCAACGCTTCATTTCATGAAGAGAAATATAGAATGAAACAACGGATGAAACCTAAAAACAATAACTAATGCGTCATCCGAGCAGCTGGAGACAATTATCAATTTGATGTCTGCCTGGTGTCCTTTTTGTGCAAAGACTTTCATCGACGAATTTCTAAGTCGCATTTCAGATTCCTCCATCTCGAGGGAAAGTCAGCTCAAGCTAAATGCCTGTCAACTGACAAGTTCGCTTCTGCCTATGATGAGAGACGTCTGCATAGAAACGTATTCGCTGTTGAAGTCCATATGAAAATGTAACTGTCGGCGGACTTTCAAGGAAGATTTAACCAATTTAACCAATGCAACTTTCAAAGAAAACAAGGTGAAGATTTAACCAATTTACAGCAAACAAGATCGAAAGAGGCAGAATCAGCTCTTAGATCGCTAGAGACTAAGTGACCAGGTACACCCGGAATGCATTCCTATACTTTGGTAAGAAGGACGCCTCTTCAGATAAGCAGTTGCTGGGATAGCACCTCGACCTCAACTTCTTGGAGTTATTTTCAAATGAATGATTCAGCGAAACTTCTTCACGTCTGTTCAAATTGCTAAGAAGACCAAAAATAAGAAGATGGCTTTGGTGGCAACAACGAAGAAGGTTCGTCGCCAAATAGAAGAACGGCACAGTCCTCAAGTAATAACCTAAATTTTTTATTAAAATCGACAATCGAAATGTGCAACGTGTTCCAGTCAGGCATTTGAATATAACATATAAGTTCCATAAAGTAATGTACAATAAAGTGAAACTTTTATTTAAGTTTGCTTTGAAAGCTGTTAATGCATTTTTATAAGGGTTCAAATTACTTTTTTTCGTCATTTCAGGAATCCCAGATTCCATTGTTGACGCTTCTACAAACTCATTATATGCACAATCGCTCATTCACTAAATTCTTTCTGCTTCAGCAAGTCAACTACGTAGCACTGTAGCAAATGGTTAAGAAATGCTCGTTGTAATACATGGGTGACATAAAAAGAAGTAAAGTCCCGCTTATGCCCATTACGTCTACATGACCTAAATAATACTGAAAATTGCTTTTATACCACAGTGTAGATAACGTTTCATTTTTATGTAATAATTTTTAACAACGTCTTCTAAGTGACAGCTGAGAAAACATAGGGATGAAAAATGAAGGTACTGATTAAGAGAGGACTTCACTGACGCATATACGGCCTCATATTGCTTCGTTTTTATAAAAGTGCTTGCCGCTAGTAAAAATTAAAAGACTGCGTTATAGGTCCGATCTAAATGCACTCATCGCAAATTTTCAGCCCTTTTTTACTACATTCGGCGGCAGTGAATCGAAAACGGCGTTCGCCATCAACAAGAATGATGCAAAAGATAGATAGCAGATGTGCTAAGGACAACTTTTCGTTGCCATCATTTCGTACAGCAAAAATATGCCCGTGAAAGATGTGTTCCGAAATCTGCTTTATATATTGAAATCTTAAAAATATAGCAGCTAATCTTTTCATTTATCTTTTTACTCTTCCCAGCTTTGAAATATAGCAATCACTCTTCCCCAAAACATGAATAACAACCGCAGGAATCCAAATTGAATAAAAACACAGTAATATTCAACGAGAATATGGTACTTTATCGTATAAAAAATCGAATGAAATCACTTCTGTTCCGAGCTGAAATGAGCATGCATCACCAAAATGATAAGGAAAAAGAGGGCGTAAAATTGTGTTGAACGTGTAAAAAAACCTTAAAGATCTGTCATTCAAACTAAATTTCGTAGAAGAACGTTAAAAAACTGCCAACAGATGATAAACACTACAGCCTATTTAGAGTTCCAAGTAATGCGCTACTTTTTTATGAAGTAGAAAAATTGAGAATTCCATACAACAGCTGCCACAACGATTTTTCCGCTTTACCATCAGCTGACTATGCCTTTCGATAGTGCCTGTTGCTTTTTAGTGTGAATACACTGGAGCCGAATGGAGCTCTATGGGCGGCGGTTTCATCAGAGAGCCCTTTAGCTTACTATCTTAAGTAATTTGAGCATTTACTGACAGTTATGCATCGTCGAAAGAAATTAATCACGACCTCGGCGCAACTCTCTTCATCTACCGTAAGCCTTTAACAGAGGCTATTTTTCCGGTCAGAATAAGCAGTTCCTTTCTGCACTAGTAGCAAAAGCTGTTCTGGCCTACCCTCCCATAGAATTATATGGAATAGAGAGTCTATTTCGATCTTCCATTTAAAGCATTGCGTTGCTGAGATCGCAAATTCGAGAGAGCACTTGTTTAGAACAGCCTCTCGTCTTTTTGAGAATTTGGTATCTACAAGGAACTTCACAGAACTTTTGTCTCCCTGTTCTCCTCCTCGAAAAATCCTCGCCTTCCGCTCATTCTGTAAGAATTCTATATATTCTTCTCGATCCTCAACGGCAATCCGGATCTTTATCAGTCTTCGACTCTCTAAGTTCTTTCGTAAAGAATTTTGTCCTCTTCTCGATTTTCGATTCATGATGATTCTACATTTCAGAAAAATGGCTCCTTGCGCTACATTACATTAACTAACATTCAGAGGTTGACGTTTTCCACACAGAAAGCGTTCAGCTCGAAATAACACGAGCATTCACCACTATTTCATTACAAGAGATGAATTTGGAAAGTTTGCTAAGCCTACAATAAGAAAAGCTTTTCTATTTCAACGAATTCCCTTCCTTTCCAAGAGAGAATCATAACTCAGAGATTTGCTCGTGGATATTGGAGGAGAGGGAGGCAGAGGCAAAAATATCTTCAGCGCCTCCTTTCATTTCAGTACCTGAGAGAAAGGATAGCGAAAAAATACGATCAATCTAAGTTGTTTCCCGCTATCAATATTGTTTCCGAAAATCTAATTTAGCCTCGTTAAAAAAACATTCGGTTATTTATAAATCTGTTCATTGTTAAACATTTTTACTCATTTAGAATGGGGTGCGTTAAATTGAAAAAAAGAGTACTGTTTATTGATAATATGCAGGAACGAAAAATACTGAAAACTAAAGGAGTAGTACAATAGAAAAAGTTCGAGTGAATCTTCTAAGTTACGTGCCAATTACTCGTCTTTACTCGTTTGTATCCAAGGAACGTAGAGAAGGAAGAATTTTCGAAGGAAAAAACTAAGCTGGTTACTTCGTCAACATAAGAAAGCGAGTTCTCCGAAGGATGCGTCTAATTGAGGGGTGAGTGAGCATTAGGCTTGTACTGCATCTCGTTCCCTCTTTCGCTATTTAACAGATGGGACCAGTTTTCGATGAATTTGCAAAACTACGAACGGATTATCGCCCACTCCCCGAAAATTTACTGTCAACGAAAGCAATTAAAGAAATCTTTCAGTAAAATGCAAAGATTACTGCTCATATTCTATCGTGTTGTGTTACACAATAATACATCACACAAACGCTCCCAATTGATAATGCCTACAATCCACACTAAAGCAACTGAATCACACAGCATTCGCCTAGTAAGCGAGAGGTCGGAGGTTGATCTACGTTTGGGACAAAGATTTTATTGGCTATGAAATATTAGTTGACATTGAAAAGAAAATAAATTAAAACACATCCATCCCAGATGCATTTGCTTTCCATTAGTGCTACGCTCACTGAGAGCAATTGCTTCATCGTGTTAAGAAGTTAGAATACCTTACCCTGTACTTAAAGTAGGATTAAGAAGTTGACTGATGTGAACGCTGCATAAATGACGCTATATTTGTGTCAATACTCCCATAAAACAAGCTAAACGTTATGCGCCTTTTGCATCCCACCCACTTGACTCATCACTTCCATATGTTACCAACTAATAATGAACTACATGGAAGGGTACCTTCAAAATTTCTTTGGTCCTATCGGTTTTACAAATCTCCTACAAAAGATTCATTTCATGTGCTCTAACTAACATCAAACGAATGTCGGGCAGACGGGTTGGGAATTTTTGGACTCCTTTATTTATCTATAACTCCTTTTGAAGCTGAAGGATGGAACCAAAAGTTGGCTGGGAATTTGTCCTATGGTGTACATTACAGTATGAAATTTCATGGCACTAGGGTGGATGTTCCCAGTTTGAAATTAGTAGACGGAAAGACAAACATGCAGGCACAGACAAGCGCATATACGCACGCAATAGCGCGAGTTAGCATATATAAATTCACAAAAATTCATAAAAAGGGTGGAAATTCAGGTGAAGATGCATACGTTACTTCAGAAAAGAAAGAAAAAAGAAACGGAATTCAGATATATTGCTCAAAAAGAAGTGAAGCGAAAGGAACAAATGTAATTCTCAACAAAGTTCCAGGTAGAATTTTCACTGATCTTCATCTCAATAAAATTATTTTCTCATGAGCCACAATATGTTCGCAAGATTTTCAAAGCTTGCTATTAATAATCAAATATTAATATAGCTCCTAACCTGAAAATTTCCTCATGTTTTTCAATTCTCATAGACTTCCCCTGCTTCAATCATAATGAATAGTGGATGAAAAACAAGAAAGTAATTTTCTTTTTCGATGCCATATTTTGATGAGCGAAGTTAGAGAATGGAGAATTTTTGCCTAGGAGAAGTAAGAAGTACGCTCGAACACCTCGAAATATGTAATGCCCACTTCATCATTATCATTTTTTCCTCTCTTGTGCTTACAGATGCAGGCGAAATAGACAAGTTTGTGCCCACAGTGAATGCTTTCATTTTTACTCTCGCACAATTTTTTTTTTTTCGCGCAACCGCATGACTTATGCATTCGTGAGACCTCTCTTGCAAAGCAATTACACTTACGGCTCCCATTTCTCTCTTTTCTTCTATTTAACCACCGTATGCTTTCGAGCAGGAAATTGAAATACCAACTTTTTGAAAAATTTAGTCAACATCTTAGACAGTATGAAATCTCCATAGATCGGAAGGGCCTCATCCTACTTTTAACAGTTAAATTGTGTATTACTCAAATTTGCACGAATGCTGCACATCTTGCACTTAACAGATTCACAACGCTTTACTGCAACAGAGCGTTGCATTTCTAATGCGACAGAAGGACACAATTTCGATTTAGATTTCTCCATTCTCCAGGCTACAGAATCCGAAGCTCATTTGTAGCGGTATCTTATAAGACTCGACTGTCCAAACTAGTGAGACTGATCTATTTCACTCTATAGCTTGATCAGTTAGTAATCGGTGATAAAAGCCTGGTAATCAATTATGGATGTCGAATTTTGCGAAGTGTCTCTCATTGTTAACGATCTTTGCTCCAACAGTTGTAGGGTAAAGGCTGGCAGTAATCACAGTAGTATACAAACTTCCGAGATAGTCACTTACGTCATCGACTATGGTGGATACGTCGCCGGTAACGGTGACTTGCTTGATATAATCGGGCATTGTCGCCTCGCCCTGAAATTTGAAAAAAAAACTACTTAGAAGATGTGAAAAAAAACAGAGAGTAGAATGCCCGCTAGGTCATGATGCCAGAGTAACGAAATGAAAATAACGAGCGTCCTACGCTAGCTCTCAGGGTAAGAACAGTTCTACAACAAACGAGTTTATGGTAACAAAAGCACAAATGATGCTATGTGAACGAAACGATATGTTTCATAAATTTAAAGCCGTTGGCCTTCTACCAATGGGCTGTTCTATCATTTGCATTAAACTCGAAATAACACTAAGGATAATCACTGCTAAAATAGAACATCATAGACTTAAAATGAAATATAAATTAACATCAAAGGCTGTATTCAGCGAAACTTCAATTATGGACCTGAAACTGCTGAACGCCGAATTGAATAATGAAAACACAGCTCCCCTACACATACATAGCATTGCACAGCGTGTTTGTTTGGAGGTATATGAACAAGCAACGGGGCAACGTTTTGTAGGCAGCAGACGGAATCTATGCACAAGAGTTGATTTCGCGATCGTTCATAGGGCACAAACTGATGAAGACGCAATGTAAGGTCAGAGAAGGAACCGGTCCGACAGCAAAAAGTTAATGACTCATTCACCTGCTGAAAGCGGTCGCAAATACCTGTACGTAATCAAAGCAAAGCCCAGACCAATCATTACCATACCCGAAACAGTGCGAACAGTCAAACACAAATAAACTTCTCGAGAAAGCGATGAATTTCCTTATAAATTCAATAAGTCAGGTATAGTTAGTAGAATCTCGTTTCAAGGACTCGAAACCAATGGAGAAGGAGCCTTTAAAAAACTACTATAAGCTTTCATAGAGCAAAAACACCTCAACTACAGTAAAGGAGAGAAATTTTTGTTTTAATAAGCTAAATGGATAAATCTGTGTGGCCATTACGAGACTTCTCAATGATCCGATGATCGGAACTTGCTTTCGATGATTGCAACTCTTCTCTGATTCAGTGATAATATGAATGTCAGTGCACAAGCAGCGGTCGCAGACAAAGCAATAAAAAAGTAACGAAATTTTTGCTGTGTAAAGCCGTTTTCCTCTTCAACTCTCTTAAAGAGCGCAAAATGATGCGGCCGTAGTTTAACTCATCAAGAGGATGCAAATGAGGCAAAAGCACTAATGAAACGAAATAAAAGTTCTGGAGAGAGGAGATAGACTGCAGAAAAGAAAGTCTGAAAGGTGAAACCCACAGGTGGAATCCATTAGCACTGAACCCAACAGCTCTTGCAATGAATATCCTTTGGATCACATATGAAACGCTAAACCTCAGACGTCTCATAACAAAAAGACCGAAGCTCAGAATTGAGTTAATTATCGGTATGCTACCTATTCCACGTTGACAGTAGAGTATGCATGCGTTACCTCTAGTCCCTGCATATACATCACTAAAGGACACTAACTGTTAGGGCTAACGGAATAGACAGAGCAACTGAAAGCAATCATATCAAAAAATACAGGATTAAACTGTTATGCGCTATTCCCGTGAAGGGACCTCCTTGATTCGAAAATCCGTGGTATGCATTCACTCTCCACGGAATCAATAAAGACTAACTAACAAAGATAAACGAAATAACCTACCTGAAGATAAGTTATCACAGAAAGGCAGAAAGGGGGAGAGCTATCTGAGATTTGCTGCCCTAATCGAACGAGATAAACGGCTTTAAATTTAGAAGTTTTCTGAGGCAGCAGACAACACAAGAAAGAGTAGCGTGTACATAATGCTCATTTGGAGCTGCAAAGAAGCAAGAGCGATTTGAGTTCCGAACGTTCGAAGGCACAATAAACTATGAAGGCTAGAGCAAACTGAGCTAGAGTTGAAGCGCGTGTGGTTCGACGCGATGAGTTCGAGAAGCATTGAAGGGCGATGCATCTGACTTGGGGCGGTCAGTGCAAACGTTTAGCCACACCACCGCATTTCGTTGCAATCAGAGCAAATCGGTAGCCTGTTCAATAAAAACTCCCGATTCCGAGAGAGATCAGCCGCTTTCATTTGCACAATCTATCGATTTGTATATACAAGCGAACAGCAAGCAATGTGCACATCGCACACACACACACACACACAAACGCACACATTCGTAAAGGGTGTGGCTGATGCTACTGATACAGTCAAGTATGCTGCAGCCGCATCCGCACCTCGAACGACGACACTCGATGGCCCTTCTCTCAATAACATTCCGGCAACACCACAAGCTAACGCATTTCAACGTAAGAGTCAGCACAGCATGCCGATGCAATACTTAGTCGTTCCATCACCACTCTTCCAAATCACACACACCTGATGCGTCTCAACGACACTAAAAAAAATCATTTCCTAGGCTTTCTGAAGGTGGCGCATTCGAGCACATACTTCCTATACTGATTAACTGCTGCCAACAACTTCCTCGTTATCTATGTCCGCGAAAGAATTTTTTAGAGAAGAAAGTCGTCAACTTAGCGCCAATAAACCTCAAAATTTTCTTCGAGAATACACACTAAAATCTCATCGCTATGAACGGAAAATCTACTCTCTGCGATGAAATAAGCCAACTACGGCAAACGCTGAACCTTCATTTGTATACATTCGAATCGCTCCTCCCCTTCTCTTTCTCGTCATGCAACATGTTTTCTTACATCCATCGTATCATTAACTAAAATATGAACAACATAAATATGTCGAAAAAAATGCAAAATATTCTCTGCTAAGTGACACATTATTCCACAGTACTTTGCTCGGTGATAATAGAACTCAAAAAAAAAAAAAAAAACGGTGACAAATGAGAAAGAAATTCTTCGTAGAAAGGGCTGTATTTGAATGGGATTGGTGAATGAGAAATGAAACATCGGAAAATTTCATCACTCGGCTAAAAATTTAAGAAACGGCAACAAAAAGTAAAAAATGATTGACAATTGTAAAGACGTAAACTATTTCATGAATACTCTTCCCGCAGCAGGCTCTTACTCATCCTCTCAAAGAAGAAAATGATGGAAAATTCCTGAGAATAAAAATTTTAAAAGCAAAAAAAAAAAGTCAAAGCAGTCAACTTTGTGTTTTGGAATTTAAATGAAGCACAGAAAGGTTAGCAAGAATCAACAATGTAGGCGGAGAAAATTTTCTTTAAACTTTGCATTTTTATGACAGAGCATCATTCGAAGTCAATTTTCACAATAGGTTCGTAATCTTAATTTCTCAATCACTTTGGAACTATCTAACATTCCTTTTGCCTATTCGTGAATTACGCTGCAAAATCATTCTACGATGCTTTAAGCAGGCAAATTGAAAAAAAAAATCACTACCTCTACAACATATATAACCAGTAGAAAATGGGAATAAACCAGAAAAGCTACAACGATGTGGGTATTGACAACTTTTTAGAAGTTTTTCTTGCGGCGGCAGCAGATACGTTTGCAATGCTTATAGAAGAGGGGTCCCAAATTTATGAACAATCGAATGAAGAATCGCTTTGCAAATAATATATTAGAATCAAATATGAGAATGCTAAATAAGAAATATTAAATAATAGAAATCAAAAATTGAATAAGATATTTGTTAGCTATTACCATTCGATGATTATACTTAAACATTACTCATCAAAATTAGAGGAGAAAATAGAGAAGTCGATGAATTCTTTAAATAATTGCACAAATTGCTTTCTACCCAGAGATATTTAAGAAATCGCTCCACGATGAGCAACTAACAAAAAAAAAAAGAAAAAAAGCAACTACCAACGTTTAAAAGACCGACGAACTGCATTGCTAAAACTAACAGGAAAACAGGCAACCTACGCATTGTGGCAAATGGTGAGTGCTGTTGTACACAAAAGTACACTCAAAGAGACTGCAACCGTTGATTTATACGTTCAGTGTTCATTAAAAAATAAAAATAAAAATAAAAAACTTATGTGGGAGTTGTGAAGCAAAACGCACATTCACGTGTGGAAGATGATATTCTTGACGAACCCCATATGCACACATATGCTCAACCGTACTGGTGACGAAATGCAACCTTTGCCGCCTGTTCTTTCAACTTTTAAAAGCCCTTACCGATTCACGAATTTATGCCATAAAATGGTCAATTCAAACATGTCTATCTGAGCAACCTATATACAGGACATTCAAAAAGCTTACAAACAAGCCCTAAGTAATTTCTTAATGAAGAGTTCATAATCAGTGATGTGTTTTAAAAGTCAACGGGAATAAACTTCCTGACGAATGAAGTGCGAAACGAAATCTTTAAAGGGGAGGAGAACGTGGAACCACAATGAAGAAATAGGGGCAACCCAAGGTCGTTACGAACGTTAAGTGCGGTCGAGGTGCAAGGTCGTTATGAGAACCGTTCGGTACTTTTCATCATGCAGTGGCTCCTTTTCGTCCTCTAATTCGTTCTTTTGTACTCTGTGAAGCATCCGTCTGGGTACAGCCACTTTTACCACCTTTTCACGGCATGTTTTCATATGTCACTACTACTTGCAAACTTCCTAAAAGACTTAATCGTATCGCCTCACATCAAGTTATACCACTCAGGATCCCGTAGGAATCAAAAAATCACTTCAATAAGATGTGATAATAATTATACTGCAATTATGATGCATCAAATTAGCCGAAGAGAGGATCCAAATGAAGAAGGGTTATATGGGGAAGGGGTTAGAAGAAGACATTACCCTCGCATATCTGAGAATAGAGAGGTTGACGACGAATGTTTTAGTAAAAATAAACGATAAAATAATGACGACGAAAAAGAACTAGGAGAATAAGGTGTGAAGGGCTTAAGTTATGCTCACTCGTTTAAATAAAATACAGCATGCACTGTACAAAACAAATACAGAAAGCAATTGATCCTCGAACATCTCAACAGTCAATGATGTTCACTAGCACCCGCAGTAAAAAAAAACGTCTATAACTTTTGAGATACCAAAAGGTAACTACCAACAGCTAACTGTTAACTGGAGGCCTTAATAATTATCAATTATTGTATATTTACAATAAATTCAGCTAAAAAAAAGAAAACTGTATAGAAATCATAATGAATAAAAGATATTCCACAACACGATAATGTGATTAGTAATACCGGTTTCTTGCCCTGCCTGTTGAAAAGGTAAATTGGCTGTCTATCAGTAAATACATCACTATTGTCTTCCATGATACAAAACACTATAGACATCAAGCATAATACTAACATGAGATTTGAAAAATAGAGGGATGTGGAAAGGAAATTCACATTAATTAACCGGAATAAAAATTTGTACACTGATAAGTTATTATAGTCTGATGTAATCAGTACAACTGCTTCACGGTAGCTTGGCGCATTAATGAAATATTTTACAGCATACAGTATTACAGTTGTATTCATAAAACAGTAATGGAAGCACGACACCTTTTTTTAGAAAATCACTTACCTGTGAGACAGTTTGACACACTATTTCTTCAACTATAGGAGGGAGAAAGAGAGAGAGGCGCACGGTAATGTAACTCTTTGAGCACAATTATTCTTAATTTCTTTCGATATTTCTCGGCCGCATGATTCGTCTGCAAATTTCTTCAAATTGTCGCAAACCTTTAAAAACTTTTCATTATGTTTTCTGATTTTGAAAAATTCATATGGATTTGTGCAGTTCAAATTTGTGTTGTTCAAAAGACAACTGTTTAACAAAATATCTCGTTTCATCCTAGCAGAACAACACCACACACAAGTGAAGGAAGCATTCTGGATGTGATGAGGCAAACAGATAGCAAGATTTTCACATACAGGTAATGCTGATCGGCTAATAATGAGGGCCACCACTTTACCTGTAAGAATTGGTGCTATTTTACACAACGCATGGCTGAAGCAGAGAATTATTCATCTTTTCAAAGCACACGTTCTCCTAAACTTCAACGTTCTCGAGTTGAGCTATGACGAAAGCGGTATATTCAACGAGTACAACAAAATAGCATAGATTTGATTATAAAGAATGACGAATTAGCGGAATAATTAAGGAACAGAAACAAGTACGGAAGAGCAGCGCAGCTTTGCATTTTATTCTAACAAATATATTGATGAAACGAACTGCAAAATATGAAAGCTCTCACGGAACAAAAAACATCGCTCCATCCCATCAATTTCCACATCACCGACATTTTCTAAGTCCCTATTGTCCTAGATTTGTTGAAGCCGAATAGGCTGTGAAAATAAAGTACTGAAAGACGTCACATGGTGATCAGTTCATATTTTGAAGAAGAGATCAACAGAATCAGCAAACGAACAAAAAACAATCGCTTTTTGATTGCTCTACAAAGAGAATCTTCTTCCGTTAAGACATAGTATTCAAAGAACAATGCGCAATTTGTTCATGCTGCTTTAAGCAGCTTTTTGGCCTTATTTCCTTAGATTTTAGCTCAAATTTAAACGCCGAAAGTTGAAAAACTTGTAAAGATTTCTTCGGGTGTGCTCAATATTTCTATGATCTTGTAGCCCCAAATCAAAGACGGACGGCGGTTGGCAATTGCCATTTTGATGACGGCACTTTTTCTTTGTTTTTAGTAAACTAATATTTTATATGTAGCAAACCGTTAAATCAAATGTCAAGCCAGAATAGGAAGAGGCGGAGCAAAGAGCGCATTTAAAGACTCCAAACGGGGTCGAAGACGCTGCTGGTAATTAAACAAACCCATCCATTCATTACTCCAATTACTTTCTGTTTATTGAGTATTTTTTTGTCTCAAAAGGAAGGATGGTTGTTCTTGTTTTTTTTTCCGCTCAATGATTTTTCTTACCAGCATGTGAAATGAGCGAAATTGGCGCTGCGAGAAGAAAACTCATCTATTACTTTGTATTGTAAACGCTTGCACTGCTCAAGAATCGTTGCGATTGAAGTTTACAAATGGTTGATCAATGTGGGCAATTATGCAACAATCAGTCAGGATACTTGTTAAATTTGAGGATCTTAATGAAATGAGAAGTATATTCTCACCCAACGCAGGGATTCTATTTCTTGCTTAATATTAGGAAACGATCTCACGTCATTAATAGAAAAAACGTTTGCATTATTAAGTTGTCGTATAGAGTTCGCAAAGTTTCATAGTGTAGCAGAAATCTTATAAGAGCAAAACATTACTAAGCTGTTTACATTGTGTGAAAATATAGAGGCAGAATACGGCAAGAATGTTATAAACGTAAGAGTTATCAGAACTTCATATGAGAAACATTTGATAGAAGTGAGAAAAAAAAATTGAAGTGTAAAATCGCTGCCGTTGCGGCATACTCTTAATGAAGTGCTTTCGAAGTACCGAGGATAAGTGGAACGGAAGTAGAGAGAAAATGAGTACCTAAATAAAAAAGCATCAAAACTGAGTGTAAATAAACGGAAACTGCGAGCGAATCAGTAAAAGTTAAATAAAGATGGTAGCAATCCCGTATCTTTAGATTCAAAGGAAACTGAAAATATGCTACCCAAAAGATTCGATTTCAACTTTTCATTCGCTGCTAATTATCTAAAAAAAAACATTAAATGCCCATCGTAAAGGTATTAATTGCTCATTGTAAAGGCATCACTCATTATTAAGCATCACCTACTAGAATTTAATCATTGATTGTTCATTATTTAAAAAAAAAACATTACAAATCGTTCCAATTCTATTTCAAAGCGTAAAACTTTCATTTGCTAATAGATCGTGAAACACATGTAAGAGTGATTAATTTCCTCAAATGAACTGTTGATTACTTCAAAACACAAATTCAGCCCGTGGACGGCTTCAAGGACGCTCATCAATAAGCATTCATTTTTTTACACTTTAAAGAAAAAAAACGCTAATTTTGTTGAGTAGACAATTGGAGAAAAAAGAAATTGCAAATTCCTATTGTTGGTAAGATTTGTGGAGAGAAAGACCTGCAAATACTAATGAAAAATCGGTTGAATTCGAAGGTTGTAACCTTTAAGTTCATGTTTTTAAATAGCAAACTGAGAAAACAACCTAGTGTAAAGCATAACATACTACAGAATCTCTCCACTATCACACTATCTTTCGCCGAATTTCTTCGCCGTTTTTTTTTTTTTTTTGGCGATTCGGTGGAAGTTCAGAGGATTGCCCACATTCAGCATTGCCAATGACACAAATAGTTTATTGATGAATATCGCTCACTAAACGGAAGCAACACATCACATCTCGACACCTTCTACCATCAACAGGAATGTGGGCTTTGCACTACCACATGGCAAAAATAGGCCGCTGCGTTTCCTCTCAACGCTTCGTCTAGTGGAGGGCGATATTCCTGACAATTGAGTGGGTTGTGAAAGCGCCGTAAAAACCACTGCCAATAGCAAAAATTTGTGCCCGTCAACAAGAACATCCGGTTATTTCTAAGATGCACATAAAAACGTTTCGATGTCTGTATAGTTCATCGGTGTTATGCAGCCTCTAAGAAGCGACTAGCAGCCTGTATTATTACAGCGCATCATCATATCGTGCAGCACTTCTACGACAGCGTTTCCACTCTTTAGTAAAAGTGGTCCCACATAGATTTTTCATCACAATTGGATGTGAAACCTTTCAGCAGTAATTGTTGTGTTCCTCCGTGTTCTCTTAATCACTTAACCTTACTGGTGATAGTTTGGCGCATGTAGTTGGCCTCAGCCAAGCTTGGTTTCGTTGCTCTTTGCTTAGCGCACCTCAAACGTCCCGTTGCAAAATTTTTTCATACAGACTGGTCCGCACATCATCCGTTCTAGGCTACAGCGAACAATGCAATCTTCCACTTTCATCTGTGCTTTGCTTTCGCAAATAAAATCAACATTCTTATTCACATAACTCTTTCTCGCATAATCTGTACAAGTGAGTGAAAGCAACTTCCTCTTGATTCTTTCCTAGCCTTCATTACGTGCTGCTTCGTGCAGTCATACTTTACTGATAGGTCTAGTCCTAACAGTAAGGTACGGTCGCACTAAGAACTTTCAAGCGTTAAAGGCATGAGTTCACGCTCAAGATCTACGCTCGACTTCCTTTCTCACCTAGCTATATTCGGAACCGAAATGCTTAGAGAAGCCAATACAGTTGACTCTAAACTAGAAAATATCTGTGTATATATTCATTTTGAGCAAAAAGCGATAGCTGAGAAAATGTGCGAAATTTATGAACATGAGGAAAGAGAAAAAAACTGGCGGAAAAAACAAAAAGACTAGAGCTCTTCTGGAGTAATATGCACTTCGGTTTCCAGCAAAAACGAAACCTATTCTAATTAGAACGACCGTTGTTGAATGCGTGTGCTGTTGAGACGGTTATAAGAGGTGGTTCAGGCTGCAAATGCACTCATCAGCTAAACCTTTCAAACGTGAGTCACTGATGCCAAAGAGATGCCGTGAGTGGCAAATTTTTGAAAATTTTACAAGACAGCCGAAGTAAATAAAAGTGGAAGACGCAATTCATCATCCATGCGTCGGTCACCCGAGGACATATTTAGACCTACCTTGGTGTACACCTACAGTCTCGATAGCACAAATGGAGCGGATGGGGCTTTACAGATGAGGAAGCGATGGAGGTTTAGAGCATAGTGCGCATATAGGGGTTACACTTTCATTAGATCGCCACAACGATATATGCGAATATTGTGCAAGAGACTGGTGTGACATCCGTCGAAGATAACTGGCATTTGGAATCCACTTTAGCGACAGAATCATACATGGGCATCTCCACACCTCTCACCCTCCCTCGTCTCCTCCCTCTGTCCGGTTGCTGGAAAATTTTCCTGCCTACAATTTTCGGCAAAAGATTGTGGATCGCTATTTTTTGTAAATATTTTGAGGTTCACTAATTCTGCTCCAAAGCTGCGGCTTCCCGTCTTCCTAAGTGAGATGGAGAAGAAAGGATAAGGATGTGAAGATTGCCCTGGCGCGATTGCGTCAAATTAGTTCATAGATATATTCTCTTATTTACAATATGGATTTCACTGAGAATAAGCTAGCAGAGGGTGGTGGAAATCTGAAAGGATAGCGTTATCTTGCGAAAACCCGCGAACGTCGCACACAACTATTACTAAATGACATGCGAATAGTGCATCTTTATATGCGAAATGCGAATAGTACACCGCTGGATTTGAGACAGTGAAGTTTGACTTCCGAAATCGTTAGCGATGAAAGCAAGAAAGCAGTACAGGACAAGCAGTTAGGAAGACTGTAAGTAAACAAATGAGACAGTGGAGAGAGAGAATGTAGTAGATGTAAGCGTAACACATAGTATCCTGAAATGTGTGGGCGTAATTTCCATACCCTACTTTGCGCATTCCGCATGCGAAATAACTTTAGCACGAACGCTTGCTTTAGCGATGGCACATTATGCTTTACGCGATTGCAGCTCTGCCATTAGCGTTTACCGTCAACCCGAAAGTAGCTATGAAACAAATTTATTCACATTGTTACACGGCTATCATTATGAGGTTTTCTATGCCCGTAAAACGTTGTGGTGAGGTGTACACAGATCCCCAAGATGTTATCAAGCAGAAGCAATCTGACGCGTTAAACATTGCACAAAAGTGAAAATGTGAAAGGAAACTGAAAAGATGAAAATCCATTTAAAAACCAAAAGCACAAAGGCCTGCATGGGGCATTAAAAGCACAAAAGTCAAAGAGTTCCCTTGCTAGATGATTAATCACACCGAATTCCAAAACGACAGCCTGCATGGGGCAACGAGTTATACAATGAGTTATACAGCACACCATGAGTTTTGATGTGCAGTATTTTGGCGATAGCCTTATAGCGTTCGATGCGAAAATATGTTTGCCTTTGATCGCATCGACAACGCTACTTTGTGGCAAAAGAGAAGCTATTCGAGCACGAGTTGAACGAATGGAAGGGGGCCGGATGGGGAATACCATGAAAGGGTGCACGAGGGAGAGGTGTCGAAGTGTTCTAAGTGAGCTAGGTGAAGTTCCAGTAGCGCACTGAGAAGCGAGGTAAGCAGTGTGGAGCAGGAAGGCGGGCCACATCCTAACGGCGAATTGTAAAACTTAGAGGCAACCAGTTCCGCAAGCCAACGTCGAGGAGCGACTGCACGCACACGACAACAACGACGTCAACCGCAATCACAGACCTCAAAAATGTTTTTCGTTTCTATCGATGCACCGCCCACTGCCCAAATAAAACCCTCTTTTGCAAGCGACCGCAAACTTTTTGCTGTATGTTGCCGATGCTCAAGCGAAGGATGAAAATTTACTGCAGCGGTGGTGGAGAAAAATCAACAACTGAAACTGCTAACGCCTTGTGCAGCCTGACCATCCCGTCCCCTCATCCTTCATGCAATCTTAAAATGCCTAATAAGCAAATGCTTCATGTAACCCGCAAAAGTAAGTAGCATATGTAACATAAATGAACCTAGCACCTGTAAAAATTCTTTCCTCAACGTACGTTTCCTATCTTCAGCCGCTTATCGAATACAGCGATAGCACATCAATGATGCAACGCTTAGATCAACAAACATTTACACAACAAATCAACGACACATGCGAAAAAAAAATCGGGACACGAGATTTTTTGCATGGAAGCATATGAAACTGATGACGTGCAGGAATGATGCCAAGAGAATGAATAGGAAACTGAAAGTTTTTTGGAAAGTAAATATGGAACACTAGCGAATGAATGCCAGTTGTGGGTGTATGGGGTTGGGGAGCACTGCGAGCGAACAGCGCAACACATGCAGTCTGGGCAATATGTGCGAAATAAACCATCTCAGCGTCGTGCTTGCCTAATGAAGCAAGCAAGGCATAGATCGTTGTTCTCTTTCTCCTGCCCCCTCCTCTCCGCGAGGTGTTCGCTACTATATAAGCAATCACAGCTCTGAGCTTCAACTTTAGAGTACATGAAAGATGTGCTTGGCCTATATTCATATTGGTGTGATGAAATAGTAGGAAGAAATGCAAACAATGGTTTAATCAGTAAGAAACACATGAAGACATCTTTGAAAGATTCCAAATTAAGTTTCATCGGAAAGGAACTCTGAGCGAGATTGACCAAGAGAATATAACCCTTTAAATGCAACAATTATCTCCTATAAGTGAGATATTTTGGCAGATAGGAACAACGCCATACAAAAGAAATATCAGAAATGCAGAGTCGAATTTAAGGAGTGCGAAAGAGATCATAGAAATTACATGAGCTTTTATACTAGAAAAGATAATATCATTAACTATGTCAAAGGGGTGAGCACAAATTATTGCCAGAATTACTATTAATGTTATTCTCCTTGAAAACATACAACTGTTTTCTAAGAAGCAATGAAACTGCAAGGTTTGATTATACAGAAATGGATGCATGAAAATAAATAATTGTCAACACCTGAAATTCGAGCCTTCTCTTCTTAAAATTATGAAAAATATAGAGTTATAAACGAAGCCTGAATATTACAGACGATGACAAATCTTTGTTGTTCTTATTCACATATAACCATCAAAGGTAACGTTTCAAACTGTGTTGAAAATGTGCGACTTTTCTGACAGTTTCGTGAGGATCAATCTTTATTGTTTAATCGCTTGCTTATATATCACTTAATATGCCAAACGAGCACTCTCAACAAATGAATCGAAATTTCCGATTATCCTCTCTCTTTCTGTCAGCCCAGACATGTTCTCCAAGATTTATAGGACGGGAAGTTAGTTGCCATTTATGACGTTTTATCTATTCCGAATATGATATTAAATATGTTCGAGCCCATATTTCGCCGATAATAAATTATCCAGAATGAAGGATGCTAATCAGGTATGTATGAAAGGTGATCATATTGTGTGAGGAGTGATCTCGAAAGGAAATGAAGTGGAATTTACAATTGATGCAGGAATGAAAGCAGAAGTAGTGAACGACATACGAAGAGAGCGCTTCGAAATGATGGGCAGCTTCTGTGCGACACTCTGAGCATCACTCGTCAAAGTAGTAGGTGCATCGATTCGAAAAAAGAATGCGCAGCATTTTGAAACCCGCCCCCTTGTGAAAACGTCAAACTGATGCTGCATAATTTTTGCACCGTTCTATCGTTACAGACAACATTCTATCACAGAACTTCATCTAATTCTAGCCTTCTAAATGGCACCTAATAACACTCACTTCTGTTATACTTTTGAAAGGCTTTGTGATATATTCACAATCCTACGATCCCTTGTCGTGCGCTCCAGCGGAGATAATTCATCTCTAAGATACACACAATCATCATTGCTTTCCTGTGTTATAAGTGAGCATATTACATTGCGTATGCGCAACCAGTCTAATAAACTCGGGTCTACCTAATGATGAGGGAATGGAACGCAAAACGGAGTTGCAAAATATGCTGAATGAGGCACTCGGTTTCGTTCGTAAGTAGTGCTAACCAAAAGAATCTCATCCATCCTCTCACCAAAGTCTTGCTTCATCATTTTTCCTTCCAAATCAAATACGCGTACTTCTGCCACGGTAGTAACCCTAATGGAGGAAAATCGCAGAAGAATGCATCCACTCTCTTGTAATTTTTTCTCAGTCAGAAATAAGCCTTTTAAACTTATTCGATAGAACGTTGGATGATGTGTTTTTCACAGAAATCAGCAGATAAATAAAAGTGATGTGAAAATTGTGCTGAAAATTTCAAAAAGAGATAAAATTATTGTGATAAGGGACCACACACATTCTTATGCAGTATTGAAACTTCAAAAATAATTTTTGAAAAAAGCAGATGAACTTGTCAAAGTCCCACCCTACCAGACATGCTTGAGTGGATTTTCAAGCAAAAGCTAAGAAAAACGTCTACAATGGAAATGGATGTTATGAAAGGAACAATCAGCGTCTGCTTTCTTCTTAAGGGTAAATATAACAGAGTGCTATCGGAAATGATCAATAAAATTTTCAAAGGCTTTGTATCTTTCCACCAACAACATCATGCCTCATCTACTAGCTTAACACCCAACAAAAACTACCTACAGTTTGAATCAAATATATCAGGAAAGAACGAGTAAGAATTAAATATCAGAAGAAAGAATTAAAAAGATATTCTGCAGTGACCAAAATACAAGATTCGTCACTACAGCAGCAGCCCTATCTCTGCATAATCTTCTTCGTGAAAGAACATAATAACAAATCATATGCTAAATTTCGTCGTTTCTTTTTTCGTTGGAACATTTTTGCGACAGAGAAGATGATCGAGAGAATAAGAGTGGCTGCGAGACGAAACAATTTTGCGATGCGTGTATTGCATTCTCTCTCCTATTTCATATTTGTCAATATTGTGCGTTGTATTCTATCAACGCTTTATAACTATGCATTTCACATAAAGCATTTATAAATTCATCGTCAACAACTGACACTAGTTTTTCGTTGGGGAATCTTCTCAACAAAAATCGTGAATCCACCAGCGCTCGCCAAAGCATTAGTTTCGATGCAAATGTGCCAAAGTTTAAAGTAAATGTATCACATAGGGGTAGACCATTTATATTCAACTTCATAAATAAGTTTACTGTGTTCTCTTCTCAGATTCCAACATTTTCGTGATAGTGCTTTGACTCTCACTGTCATAACAATGCAGCTGATAGACGCTTATCGCTACCATCATTTCAATGTAGTCATATCGCGTAAACATCAATTTCAAAAAAACGCCATATTTAAAGAGCATCGAAGAAGAATGAAATGGCTATCGCTCATAAATTTTAACATCTGGACTATTCCATTATCAAATCGAATTATGTGGAAACATTGATGAGCAAAAGAAATCGACAAATTCTCTCGAAGAGTAAATTAAAAAAAAATCTGCACTCCCACATATGTTAATCTTTTCTAATATCGTTTCGCAGTGTAAAATTGTGCAAAGCATCATTGCAAAGATGCAATTGTATGTGCATTCACTACTTCAATTTTCAGCCAAACTCTTGCTCTCCAATCGTAACGTTGAATGCTTATTTGCATTCGTTAAATTTCAAACAGTAATGCAGAACTTTTCTGAGGAATGAATCTTCGATGCCACAGTCATGTACTACGAACAGAATGCAAATGTCTAAAACAACATGAAAACTGTTTGCGCAGTTATAAGCAAATCCTCACACTGTTATTTCATGGCTTTATTTTTCTGGCTAACGAAGCCTGCATACTTTTCTCTTAATAGTAGCAGCATCATGTTTCTCAAATTGTTGCCGTAGTAAGAATAATACAACTGCTAGGAACAATGTCACATTCGGCGCGCTTTCTAACCATATTATGCACGCATCACTACTCTTTATTAAAAGTTCCCTTACATAACATCCCTCTATATGTAAAGCACTTTAGAGCAAGTATTAGGCATAACAAAGATTTCTGTTATCATTATACATTTATACCGTCTCCCTCACACGCTGTTCGGAAAAGGCGGACTGCAAAGCACATTTCTTTGTTAGGACTGGCACTTGCTATCCTACCAGAAGATAACTTCGAAAAGGACGAGCCCCAAACGATATCTTGGAAACGAGAAAGCAGCAGTCGGGCTTTTTTAACATTCTCAGCTTGCGGAACGTCATGCTGAAGAAAATGAGAGGGTAGAGATTACGTAAACTAGTTAAGAACATTTTTTATATCACAGACAACATTGATTCCGAATTAATAAGGAGGGATGGCGTATTCAGTGGATGCCTTGCACGGATTAAAGGTATTTGATGCTATTCAAACATACTGACGGAGGATTGGCCTTTGTGAAAACGATGAGGAAAGACACATAAGTGCGCCAAGCGGATTGCGTATGTCGATCAGCGTCGTCGTACATACGCCGTTCAGCAAGTAAGTTTTTTCTGTTGTGCCACATCGAAACTGGTCTCCTCTTTGCGAGTCCCCACTTCCACAGTTTCGTGTTCGTCGCACTATTTTCCCTCACTGAATGCAATTTTCGCTCTAACAATTTCTGTTACTGTTTATGAGTTTTTAGTTGTTACGCCAGGTAGTGGATCTTGTTTCACTCGCTCTCCTTTCATTCGTAAAATTACGCTGCTTTTGATGATGATGTGATAAATATATAGCACACCTGTTGCCAAAACTTCAAACAACAACCGCAACAACATTGACATATAACAGGTGTACTGCTCACCGTTTTATATTTTGCGATAGTATATTTGATCATGCATACAAAGGCAGCTATTGTGCATTCACAATATCGGTTAACATTATCCAGTCGCCGCTGTTTCAACAAACAACGATAACAATGAACGTAAAGGAGAGTGGTGAGGGAGTGCAGGAACACACTGAAGAATGACAGTCAATTTGGTGATTCGTTTCCATTCTCTATTAGCCTTCTTCAGGAATGAGTCAATTCATAATAGTCGTACTCCCGGTGTATAAAGGAAAGCAATAAGAAGAAGGAAGTGAAGAATTTACTATCGCAGCTAAAAAATTGTTTAAGTGGAAGAAGAATATTTCCCATCACAAAATCTCACGTTGTAGAATATCCACTAAAAGCAAGCGAAGCCAAAAGCATAGTTAAACTGCAAATAAGCAAAAAGTTCTACAACTTTTGACTAGTGAAGCACTTGATATGTAATAATAGCAACATGAAGTAATATCACTTTCATCTAAAGTTTGGAAAAATGCAGCAAAAAAAAATTGTTGGTAAAACATCAAAAAATGATATAAAATCACATGAAAAATTGCTGCTTTGAAAATCGCCGGCAAAATTGTGAAATGGTGATAAGTACACCTAAACAGCAACGTTACTACCGCGATCTCAACAGTTTCATATTCATTAACCCTGAGCCGAAAGAAGATGGAATGAAATTTCACAAGATATTCGTGTGATTGCATAAATGTCATCGCACTTGAGGTAACCGTATATTTCTGCTGTGATTGACAGTGGGAAACCTCACCACATATTTTGAAGTTAAATGCCCTGTAAGATTATTCAATAGCCAAGAACAAGATAACAAGGGTCAACTGTCTCTTATAAGATGAACAACGTTAGAACTAACGATTGGGTGTATCCTTCTTCCTCTTATCGCTATCTTTGCTTCTCCATCGTTCTCACCTTCCGATTTTTCATTTCCAGATAGCTCTAGCATTAATGATAGCTGCCTTGAGGTGATATTTTGCAAACGTTAAATTAGAAGAAAATTATAGAGGAAAATTTATATAACGGAGGCAAAAAACCGGTTTGCAATGTTATGAGACATGGCAACGACTAAAAAAATTCATTATAGCAACACCGGAAGTGCTCTTTGAAAGACATGAACAGAATAACAGATCAGCTGATTTGCTCATTTGTTTACTCGTAATACTGAAAGCAATGTGCAATCAAAGATGTCAGAAAAACAAAAAGAAACCTCCGAAGCACTTAAATGAAGCATTTTCTTCTTCAGTATTTTCGTTCAACTGCAGTAAGGCATATTCAGTAGCACCTCAACATGTCTAGGCACAGAGATTCGTGCTTAATTTAGTGCATAAAAATTTTTTAGCGTTTCTTCCATTACGATGAAATAAATTTTTTCCCATAGGTGGAGAAAATTTAGAACACGTCAATAAAATTGGAAAATAATATACTTCAATAAACCCATATATTCTCTTCATCGCTGATGCCGAATATGAACACCTAATAATAAAACGGAGTGAACGCTTCACATGGAATATGAGAGAATAAATGCACTAAAATTCCTATTGAAACGAGCGTAAATAATATCAACTCTAACAGCTTTTGCTCATGATGAGAAAAAGTCTGTACGAAGAACTCAGTGGAAAAATGCTCCTATGCAAAGCGCCAATAATCTATGCTTGCTCCACGATAAATCGTTCACCTCTCACAAATCCTCCGATCGTCTTTCCTCTCTTATTATATCAGGAAATATTTCCTCATACTTAGCGGTTTCTGCCTTCCTTTTTGAATATAGTACAAAATTGTACATTTATTGCCATTATTGATCAAGGCCTCAAGCAATGTTCAAGTACTGAAAGAATGTAGGTGGAGTGGATTGACCTTCTAAAAATGTTTCAGCTATTAATCAAGAAGCCTTTCCAGCAGTCAAACGAATGTGGCTTCAATGGGCGTTTACAGTTTCATGCAATCAATTTAGCAATTACTTCAGTCCTATTGCCTTAGCACTGCGCACTTGAACAGTGTGCGAAGGAAATTCAAGGAAGTGTCGAATGGACGTCAATTTGATGACGGCAAAGTTATAACATAATGGAGGATGAGTAAATACAGGTTGTATGCAAACAGGAATATAGATAGTATTAATTTACGCGGACAGCAGTAAACTGAGGAGCAAAATGACTAACGAGATGCAGCAACAATACGCAGCTTTTTGCTTCCTTTCTTTGCAATATCATTTGCGAACTTCTTAATAGTGTATGTGGAATGCAACGATTTTTTATGGCGAGGGAGGAAAAATGAGTGTAGCACCTTAGAGTAACACTGTTGCCGCTACCAAACGACGAGTTGGAAGGCATATCATCTAAGCGTGAGTGTTCTAATGGTAACAGCCTAGCGATAGAATCGGGTTTCCACATCAAGCTCTTTCCGCTTTAACGATTATCTCGTCCACAGACGATGAGGCAAAAGACCGATAAGTTGCAAATTTTGAATAAATGAAGAGAACAGAAACGTAACAATGGAACGTTGCAAAGGTGATGCCTGCTATAAGGAAAACACTTCAAATTTCATTGTTGAGCAGTAATAAATACGGCCACTCACTCATTTCTGTTTAGTCTTGACGTATGTAACTGACATTCAGTAAAATCACAGGTGCAGCTATTTGCTCCTTCGAGGAGAGAATATTGACAATGACTTTTTCGTTGCTGCAAAAGTCAACTTACGACTGTACTCACTGAGAGGAAAGAAATGAATAAAAATATCTAAACGACGGCAAATTTATTGAGTATGACCATGCCGGGGATAAGATAGCCTTCCTCTTCTGATTTATATGCTCCAAGAATTGAAATAGGCCCATCCATGAGCTTGGTGGACAATTGGTTTTTATGAAACGGAACAAGCTACGCCTGTTTAGGGTTCAAGTTTGCTTTGTCGTCCATTTTGTCAAAGTTCAAACACGACTTAACTTCTCCCAAGTTCTCACCTCAGTTAATATTTAGGCTATGAGTGAGTGCATGAACTATAATTGAAAGGCAAATATTACAACAACCTTTCATAATCTGAGTTTTTCAGCGCCAACAGAAAAAAGTTTTTGCCGAAAATGCATTTTGTATTATTCGCAGTTTATGTTCGATGTCGCGACGCGTGTATTTTAATGAAATGACGATTACGTAATGCAGGCGGCGGTATTCGTTGTTCCTGATGCGTAACCGGAAGAAAAAGAAAGCAAACGAGACTAGGCACGATCACTGTGGTGCAACGTACATTCGCAACGAAAAAAACATCCGCCTCAAAGTGTCTGTCACTTCTGAGATGGGAACTTTTGCAGTGCTTTTTCCTCGGCACACACCCTTCCCGAAACGATGCTCAATTCCATCCTGATAAACGTTTTGTTGTTTCGCTATTTTCTCAGTAGCATCCAAATAAAAATTTACTAATACGACGACCTCGTCGATGATTTCCAAAACTTACGGCAACCCCCTCCCCTCCCCACCTCTCAAATGCGTATTCCCATGTCGGTCGTGCTAACAACTTAGCACGACTAGCACAAAATGTGTAATACCTGAGCGCACAACTATAGAGGCAAATTTTACTTGAATTTAGCATTTTTCACTGTTTCTGCTCAGCACTGCTCGAATGAAGCAGTACGACCAGTTTTCAACGTACTGTGGTTATGCATCACAGATCGGTCGTCGCCAGTAAGTGGAACAATTTTTAAAATTCGCCTTAAAAAGCTTATATCGGCAACTGATAGAATATCTGTAAAGAAAATACTCTACAGTGCATGGCGAGACAAACAGCAGTCCATATCTAATATCGGTTATATCCCGTAGCATTTGAATTGTTTGCAACATCAAGCGGGATCCTAGGTGTCACGGATTTGTACCACACAGGGGCACACTCTACCAAAAAATCGATTCCCCATAAAATCTACGGGAAATAGTTTTTCAGAGAAATAACCGGCAATCGTGTTCGACGAAAACTTACGAGAAGGAAACAACCAAAAATCTGGGAAGATGAAAGTGTGCATGAAAGTTTCAGGCCTACGTGGTCGACGTTCCGTACAGAAGTATGAAAAAATATGTGAAATGGAGTGAAAAATTTCGAATTTCCATTTGGAAAAAACAATGTGCGAGAAAAAATTTTTATTGAATTACCGCACATAGCCTTCAGCAAAGATAAGATGGAGAAATGGATAAATGTAGCAGACCTAAATTGCTCTATCCGTTTGAAAGCAGTGAGGAGCAACCAAATCTGATTCGTCAATAATCATGTGACTTATCGAAAACCCGACACAACCGAACCTATTTTTTACACCTGCAGAATAACATTCCTGATTTGAAAGCTGTGGTGCATTTATCGGCTAATATGTTCCACTCACAGCCCTCTACTTCTCGACAGCAAGGTTTCGGCATGAATGTAAAAACGAATATCGTATCAGTCCTCTTGATATGCTTCTCTCCTAGTTTTCCTGGGTGTTGCTAACAATGCTTTTCGCAGTGGCCTTCGCGGCCACACACGAAGCCCATTCAACCTCGTTCGCTCGAGTGTGGTACTTGAGTTCAATAGATTCAGCTTCTCGAAACAGTATTTTTTAAAGCAATATCAGTTGTGAAACGGTGTTTCCAATGACAAGAGAGCGATAAGAGAATAATAACCAGCTGCGGTGAAAGTATGCGGCGATGCGCACAGCAAGACAACGAACAAATGAGAGGCAATAAGATGACAAATATTATTAAGGAAACGAGAACTTCAGACGATTGTTTTCTGTTTTGTTGCTCACATGAAAATTCCACTGAGTAAGGGATGAAACATGAACATGCCCAACGCTCTGATTTTTCTCCTTAGGTGCTGCAACAATTCCAATCATTCTACAAGCGAAGACAAAAGCCAGGAGAATATTGCAATAAACGCTCCAATAGGACTTGAAGAGTGTATACAAAAGTGTAATAAATATCCAGTCTCTCCCAGTTATTAGTGAACACATAGCAGATTTGAATGATGATTCTCAATATTCCATACTGATGCGTTTATTTAGTAGTGTGGAACTTTCAGAGGTACAGTCCAGGAACACCTCTTTCAGCATAATCACCCCGACTACGTGAAAAGTACAATAAGAAAACGCCTAGCAATATGAAGAAGTAATGCAAAGTTTTCTCCAACTATGATGATCATCCATTCGCGTCAGTAAAAACTCGATTCTTCACAGCGAAATATCAGGTGAAAATCTCAAATTGCCAGAATTCACCGGAAGAATTTAGTTAGGTAACCAGAACTCACCAGAAAAGTTTAGTCAGATAACTAGAATTCACCGGAAGAGTTTTGTTAGGTAACCAGAATTCACCGGAAGAATTTAGTTAGATAACTAGAATTCACCGGAAGAATTTAGTTAGATAACTGTAATCCATCGGAAGAGTCCAGTTAGATAACCAGATTTTACCAGAAGAATTTAGTTACATAACTGGAATTCACCGGAAGAAGTTAGTTAGATAATTAGAATTTACCGGAAGAATTTAGTTAGATAACTGTAATTCACCGGTGCAATTTAGTTAGATAACCAGAATTCACCGGAAGAGTTTAGTCAGGTACTAACGCCAGTTGCTCTCGACTGCTGCAGATGGCCAAACGTGAAGAAATGGACGAGGAAACTTTTCGTTAAAAAAAAAAAAAGAAAAACTAGTTGCAAGCTACACGATTCGCGCCTATCCCATTCTTAAAGTTTCCGCTTCTATCATTTTACCATACGAACCTTATCATATCACATATGATAAGGTTCTTATGATGCATAGGCGCTGGTAAATGTTTCAACAATAACGGCAAAGAATAGAAAGTTAGCGAGCGTTTGCAGCAAAATAACCCACAAAAAGAACTTCTATCCATTAGAATAAAATCAACAATGATGAAAAAAGAAAAACGTGACTCCAATACTGAAGAACCGAGTCGCATCAACCGCCAACAAAGAAACAATACATCATCGCAAGCCCCCCACAATATTCCAACAACAGCCAGTAGAACATTTTCTTGGCATCGCAAAATCACCAACACTCCTCAAAATTATCCAACATCCTGACGACACCAGACAAGGCAATACCAATGCCGATATGCTAAAACTTCTCGAAACTGCAGTTACAATGGCTTCGCAAACAACTGAACTGTTAAACAGAATTCAAAAGCAAAAAAAAAAAAAATCAATAATCACGTGCAATAAACAGAATTGATTTCCAAATAGATATTTCATCATTTAGCTGCTTCGGCGATAAAAAAAAACTGATAACTATTGTGCTGAGGAAGCTCATATATTAGTCCATACATTATGCTCAAACTAAACGATGAGTCATAATGTTGCAATAGAAATAACCTTAATTAGATGGTAGCACTTGTAAGATGAGAAACACTTAAAAAGAAAAGGGAAAAATATTTCGGAAATATTTGGTTTCATCGAATGCTATTTTTCTTCCCCCAAAAAAACAACTCGATATCAAAACTTTAACAAGAATCGAAAACGACTATGGTTTGTTGAGGCAGCTGGAAATGAAATAAATATAACAAGTGGGAATTAAACAGAAAGGCTTATTTAACTACCTGCCACTTAGTTTACGATAGTCAACGAGGAGAGATCATCCGCCAACTGATTCAACCAATCCTTCTCCTCCTTTACATCGACCGCTTTCTTCACTGCTTCCTCAAAAGTTACGTCACTTTTCGGACAGACCAGCACCTGAAACAGATTCTTGTAATTTGGAATCCGTTCATTCACGTAAATATAGGACAACATTCGCAGATTAACGAGGGCAACTTGATGACGGAAAATCGGCAAAGGGACAGTGATAAACTCTTTAGGCTCATTACTCAGCTGGGCCAGTGGCCTCATTAGGGCCAAGAAGTCGAATACGATTAAGTGTTAGCGATAAGAGGTTCCCTGCGCACAGACGACACTGAATAACCCTCAGATGCACAATGCCAGACAAAAATTTTTCCACCTACATGGGTACCTGGAATGTAATTAGCTATAAATGGCTAGGGCATTGCTCTCCCCATTAGTAGGTAAACAGGCATATGTACAACAGGGAAAACAACGATGGTCTTGAACTGCTAACTTCCTGGAAGCAGCTGTTCAAGCGACAAATGTTCCTTCCTTAATGGCGTGCACTGGACTCGCATTCTCGCCTCTGCTTTATGGAGGCGCTACCAGCCACATAAAATGAGTTGTTACTCAATTAAACCCCACACTGTAGAACTGTTATTGGTTATGTAGACGGATGATGAAAACAGTCGTGTGTAATTTTGACATAGTAGAAAGCAAGAACTACCTCTACTGGAAATAGTAAAGCAGAAAAGGAGGTAAATGCGTCAACCTCGCATGCAAACTACGCGCTTATTGCCATTGTGGCAACTATACTAAACG